>JARIHR010000042.1:600000-790010 GCA_029281495.1 Mycena filopes | reverse complement strand
CCACATCTATCAAGGCGAAGGAGGGGGGGGAAGGAGGACGGGTTCACTTTTCGTTGTCATCATATCACCAAGTTGACATTCTGATTGTCGCATCGTTAGGTTGCCGCAACCTGACAATCGTCCCCAAATTCAGTTGGCGGTCGAAAGGTGAATGGGATACGTTCCAGGGAGCGAAAAAATGTGCTCCATGCCTTCTGAGCATTGCGAAAAATCTAGTCGGCGGGAGCAACTTTGAAATAAAGCAAGATTTTGCCCTGAGGCTGCAGTGGTTCGGTAAGGTTGTGCGGAGACCTACATCGGGTTGTGCTGTGGCTGGCGTGAGGTTGAACTTGCAGACGACTTCGTGATGGTTCAACCAAAAAGTCGCGTCAACACCGTGACGGCGGCCGTGACCGGCCAAATTTGGACGGCGATGGCCACCGCGTCCACCTCTCGCGCCTCGATGAGCTCAGCTCCAAATGCAGGGGCGAACAGGTTCTCCTCGATGATATCCCGGTGGGCCCCCCCGCATCAACTTACACTAGACGAGCAAGATGCAATTCGCAAGGAAGGGCTGCGATACTTGGCCATCGTCCACCGACTCGAAAAAGTACAAAGAGAAACTCACCCCGAACCACTCTCCCCGCAACTCCAGACCAGCTTGACCCTCGCACGACAGACCTACATGTTTATCAATTTCCGCCTCTTCAAAATCAACAAACTCCCCACCGAGATCATCTGCGATATCATACGCCTCGCTGTGTGGGACTCGATGCGACGCCCCGTAGATGCGCGCTTGCGTATAACGTGGACGTGCAGACTGTGGAGACAGATCGCCCTCGCCGACTCCACACTGTGGAATGCCATCTGGTTCCGCGGGACACGCATCAGTCGCGCATGGGCATGGTTTGAGCGCGCAGGACAGTCCCCGCTCGACGTTCGCATTGACGGCCCGAAGGATGAGGATGAGGAGCTGGCCGTCCTGGGTCTCTCCGAACCGCTCACCGCGGCCGCAATATGCATGCGCGAGACAATAACCCGCTTATTCACCAAGCTCTCCCACCTCCGCATGCTCATCGTCGTCGTGGATGATTGGCAAAGCGCTCTCCTGGTGCTGGAGCTCCTTGCGAGCCACGCGCCGTCGGGCGTTCCGCAGCTGCAGCGCTTTGAGCTGCATCGCGGGGGGCTCAACAACGAGGACAGACAAACCCTCAGTTGGCCAGCTGTGGTTCCTCAGCCGTTCCTCGGTGGTGCCGTCGCCCCCGCGCTCGAGTACCTGTCGCTGAACGGCGTCCCCATCGATTGGTCGAGATGTATCCTCGAGAACCTCACGACATTCGACATCAGACGCCTTCCCTCCACCCATTCGCCCGACGCCGCCCGTTTCCGCGAGATCCTCACCAACTGTCCCCGTCTGCAGAAGCTCTCCATGGGACGGCGCCGGTCCCCTCTTCGAAAACTCCAACGGGAAGCCCCCCGTCGACCTCCCCCACCTCCGCACCCTGGTCATCGCCGACTTCTCCCTCAAATACGTCATGTTCCTCTTCTCCCAGTTTCACCGCCCCAAACGTGAACGACCTCACGCTCATGAACCTCTGCGGCGCCAGCTACGTCCCCCTCTTCGTCCAAATAACCGCCTCCTTCCCCAAGGTGCGGCTCCTCTCCGCGTACTCGCTGCAGTTCGAGGCGACGCCGCACGGCTGGACGGCGATGACGCGCTGGCTCGACTCGATGCCGCTCCTCGCGTACCTCCGCGTCGCGAACGTCGCCAAGGAGTTTTTCAGGCTCTTTTTGACCCCACCGGGCGCGGACCCCAACAGGAAGACGCTCGTCGCGCCGAGCCTCGCTACGCTGGACATCCAGGCCATCGAGCCGGTGGTTCTCGTGCAGTGGGCGAAGGACCGACACGCGGCGGGGGTGCCGCTGAGCCGAATTTATATATCGGAGGAGCTGGGCGAGCGGTTGAAGGGCGACCAGATCGCGGCACTCACGAGTATCTGCATCCTGGCCAAGCTTCCCCGCGGGGCTACGACCCCGGAAGAGGAGGCTTTGTCGGCGTTTCCTTTCTCACAGTGAAGATGCATCATTTTACTGCTTTTCATGATGACTGACGCTTCGTAGTAGCTCCGCGCGATTGACTCAAGCATGACCCATCGTACTTTTCTGTCGAGCGCTATCGCGCGCACGGCTACATGACAGGGGCAACCTTGTCGCCTACGACGCCAGCTCTACAAATAACCACAGCTCTGGGACTGCTGTGTCCCGCTTTGGGCTTCTTCAGGCGACGAAGATGATCGGTGGCGTAACAGTTAACCGCTATGGCATGCTGCCGACAAACTCGGACCGTATACAAAGCTCCTCAGTGCACGGCCAACTCCTCAGCACGAGCACCTCAACATAAACGTGGACGGTGTACGCGCAAGCCTTCCGCAGCATACCGCTGACGCGTCCCCAGCACATGGTGTCCGCAAGGCTGTTTACCGAGGAAATGGCCGCATTTTAAGCGCGTTTTGGGTGATAGGGTCGGATAACGACGTCGATCGTGTACGCTGGAGCTCGTACCGGCCCTTGAAGAGCTGTAATAGTGGGCGTTTGGAGAGATAGGCTTGAAATATAACAAAGGCAAATATTACGACATGATACCTTTAAGAGCCGGATCCGGGTTATTGGCCGCGCAGCCCTGCTCCTTATCTCCAACCACAACCTTGTCCAGTACTTTACCCTACCAGTGCTGGGCCTACAACAACTACTCCCCCTCTCCTTCATACACATGCGTTGTTTATTGACCGCGTCCCTCGTCGCAGGGCTCGCTGGTACCGCCGTCGCCCACCGAGACGGCGGTGGTCCTGTGCGCCACCGCAAGTCTCTCGGCTTCGGACCAGTCCACAAGCACGCCAAATATGTCTCCACTCCTTATCAAGTCGTCACGAATGCGTTTACTCGCATGCCGGAGGACTCCGACCCCATCCAGGTCGCCCGCGTCTTCGTGGAGGACATCCTTGGCAACAAGCTCTCCGAGTCCAACTCGTACAAGATCCGCAAGGACTCGTATACCGACGCCAACACGGGTATCACCCATGTCTATGTCCGCCAGATCGTCAATGGTCTGGAGGTCTCTGACGGCGACATGAACATCAACGTCAAGGACGGTCTTATCCTGTCCTACGGGAACTCGGTATGTCGTTCTCCGTTTGTGTATGAGACCAGACAGTGACTGAAGCCCCGCACAGTTCTTCGCTGGGTCGACCCCTGCCCACCTCTCGCAGACTGCGCTCGATGACGACATCCGCCATCCCCATCAAGAGTTCTGCGACGGCCTCACCGACGAGCTCGAGATGCGCTACACCTCGTTCTTGGCGTCAGAGGGCGACCAGGTCGTTATGGGCGACGCTGCTCCCGTACCCAAGGGCAAGGCGCTGAAGCACCTCACCCACGTCCACCACTCCAACTGCCGCTTCCAAGACCTTCCCCTGAAGCTGGCAGCCCAGGGCAGCCAGGACCTCGACGTCCGTGCGCCCCTGCTGCAATTCATGGTCGCCGCTACCCCCAACGACCGCGTCGTCAACGACATCCTCAGCAAGTACGACTCCCACTTGGCGCAGATGTCCGAGTACGTCGACGTCCACCATTTCGCGCCCACGGATGAGATGCCCAGCCTCCTCGTCGCCAACGTCCCCGATACCGTCAACCCTGTCAAGGCCAAGCTCGCTTACATTCAGGTCCCGGGTAAGACCGAGGACTCGGTCCACCTCAGCCTCGTTTGGAAGGCGTGTTTATCCGCGCTCTTCATTCCCTTCATCGTCTCACTTCGCTCCACAGTTCGAGGTCGAAATGCAAGACAACTGGTACGAGGCTGCCGTTTCGGCGACTGCCCCTCACCGGATCATTTCCGTTGTCGACTGGGCCTCTGATGCGCCTGTCCCTATTCCCTCGCCCGACACGACTGCGACTTATAACGTGTTCGCTTTCGGCGTCAACGACCCCGCCGAGGGCAAGCGCAGCACCGAGAAGGAGAGCTTTGATGCCCTCGCTTCGCCCGTTGGCTGGCACACACTTCCTTTCGCGAACGACCCCTCTTTCCGCGGCGTCAAGGTCGCGAGCAAGGAGTTCTACCGCAACACCACCACCACCTGGGGTAACAATGTATGTATCGCGCTAGTCTCATCGGTCCCAATCGCTCATTCTCCTCCAGGTCTTCGCTCAAGAGAACTGGGAAGGCCAGAACGCCTATGTCAGCAACTACCGCCCTGACGCCGGCAGCGGCAAGGCATTCGACTTCACCTACAAGCCTAAGGACACGAATAAGACCGACGCCCTCGAGGAGGCGCAGAAGTACATCAATGCGACTGTCACTCAGCTCTTCTACACCACCAACATGGTGCACGATCTATACTACAGGTATTCATTTCCCCCTCCCCCCGTTGACGCCAACTAATACCTATGATTAGATACGGCTTCGACGAGGTCGCCGGCAACTTCCAGCAGTACAACTTTGGTCGCGGAGGTGAGGGCAACGACGCCGTCATCGCCAACGCGCAGGACGGTTCGGGCTACAACAACGCCAACTTCATGACCCCACCCGACGGCCAGAATGGGCGCATGCGCATGTACCTCTGGAACACGGCCATTCCGTACAGAGATGGCGACTTTGAGGCCGGCATCGTCATCCACGAGCTGAGCCACGGTTTGAGCACACGTCTGACTGGTGGACCCCTCAACTCGGGTTGCTTGCCATTCGGTGAGAGCGGTGGAATGGGCGAAGGCTGGGGAGGTGAGTTTCTTGCTTGACCGTCGTCGCGATTTGTTATTCATTTATTTGTTTAGACTTCCTCGCCACGACTATCCGCAGCACGGCCAACTACTCCGACTACGCCATGGGTTCGTGGGCCGCCAACCGTGCCCAGGGTATTCGCAACTACCCCTACTCTCTTGTATGTCGTCTTTGCCTTTTACGTAGGCCGCTCCTGACTGGCCGCAGAACGAGACCATCAACCCCTCGACCTACAAGACCCTCGACAAGCCCGGCTACTTTGGCGTCCACGCTATCGGCGAGGTCTGGGCGCAGATCCTTTGGGTCGTCTCGCAGGGCTTGATCGAGAAGCACGGCTTCACGGACAACCTCTTCCCCCCCGCGCCCTTCGCCAACGGGACCGTGCCCGAGGGCGACTTCTACCGCCCCGCATCGGGCAAGAAGCCGCTCGTCCCTAAGCACGGCAACTCGCTCATCTTCCAGTGCGTTGCTTTCCCCTCATTGCCGCCTGTTTGACACTGACTGACGTTACTCCGCGCAGGCTCGTGCTCAACGCGATGAAGCTGCAGCCCTGCCGCCCCGGATTCTTCGAGGCCCGCGACGCGATCATCCTCGCGGACCAGACACTCACCGGCGGCGAGAACTTCTGCACGCTCTGGAAGGGCTTCTCCGCCAAGGGCCTCGGCCCCGACGCGAACGTCGTCCTGCGCACGCCGTGGGGCGGAGGAGTGCGGACTGATGACTTTGAGGTCCCGACTGCGTGTGACGCGTAGAGAGTGGGTAGAATTAAGCTACTGGCTTCTGGTTATGACGCATTGTTACGAGTCTCTCTTATACGTGTATGATAGATTTTGTTGTTGATATACAGACTAGCTAATGGATGGAGAAAACACGATCTTCGGAGTCGATGAATCAGGGGCAAACACTGCGCAATTGATGCGCTTGATCATTTGATGCGCCAACACCGCCCTTGGTTCACAAGTTCGAAAAAAAATTGCTCGAGTGCAGGGAAAGACAAAATGTGTAGTGTTCGGTATAATACAAGTGTGTGCGTGCGAGTGGATATGGAAGTGAAGATAGTAGGAGCCTCTAATTCGTCGTTCGTACACTATGCAGCGTACCCTTCGTCATACGCTTCACAAGTCGACCTTACCGACGACTCGCGAGCAACAATGTTCACCCTCGAAGTATAGTTATGTCCATATTCCGCCGATGGTGAATGAATCGGAATATTCCCAAACTCTGAGATAAAGTTCACTTGGTAATCGTACGGGCCTTGCGGTGAGACTAGTAGAAGGTGGGTTGTCTGCTGCTGAACTAGTTTGCAACGCGAGGTCGTATCCTGTCGGCGACGAAGCCGGCTGCTGTTGAGGTATTACTGGCGCCCAATAATGGGAGCTTGTCGATCCTGAATAGAGCGCATAATACTCCGTGGACTCGACGGAGGAAGACGGGGATATTTCGCTCGAGGAGGGCACTCGCTCTGATGACCACTGGTTAATGTAGTTTCCCTCGACATCGTACTGTTCCTCGAACGTCGAGTAGTCCACTGGGGGAACCCGCAACGACGATCGAGGGACGGACTCGTTCGGGGTTGGTGGTTGGAAACGTGGTATTTCCGGAGCCCAGCATTCCTCGTAGTTCAAGTTGAATTGCTGACGTCTCTGCTGCACGAACATATAAGGAGATATTCAGACGGATAGAGCGCCAGCACTGACCGGCACAGCAAAATTCCCTTGCTCCGTATAAATGAGAGGTGAAGTGTTGAAATGGTCGTAGTGCTGTCGTGGGTCAATAAACCGACAGGTAGATAGTGCTAACTTGAAGAGCCCACCTGATACGCAGACGATGAACCTGTGTCAGGGACATACACTGACGGTGGGGACGCTTCCTGGCCCCAGCTGCTGGTACCACCGGGTGGTTCGATTGTGTAGGAGCTCAATGTTCGATCTGCATCGACACGCACAGACGCAGGAACTTCAACGTCGCTCCTACAGGCACCGACCTCTTCAGGGATGTCATACGCCGATGGGACAAAGACGTCCTCGGTCGCGCTGCTCGATGCTGGCTGCTCTTCTTTATCTGCATCTTTTTCCTTCGCGTCAGCGTCCGACTTGTCTTTCTTGGCGTCAGTGTCCCGCTTTGGACCCATGGTCGTGACCATAGCTCGATCCAGAGACTCGGTGTAAGGTTCGATACTAACGGCACCAGATGGGGGACACGACGTCGCTCGACGCGCAAAATATGTCAGCGTACGACGTGTTGCCCACGGAGGATAATAAACCGTCACCGTGTCTTTGGAATTGCGCTTGACCACCTCCGCCTCCACCGCCTTCTCAGCTTCCTTTTGTATCATTGTCTCCGCCCTCTTGTTCCGGGGGATGTACTTATACCCCGGATACAGCGCGGCGTGCTTTCTCTTCTCCTCATCTGCCATGAACACCCATGGCGCCCGTTGTTCCACGGTCATGTTGCGCCACATCGTTCCAACTACCCGCGAGAGGTCGTTCTGGTCGCGATCTTTCCCTTTTCGTGGGTTCTGACGGCCATAGTCGCAGCGGAATAGGATGAATGCGTTGCGTGGGCGAGGGATGTGGCCCAGCGGTTGTTTGCGGGCGTGCGATTTTTTGGTCGAAAAGGGACGCGGGGCGGTGGGCAGGGGCAGGTCCTCAGACGGGATAATCGTCCGTGGGGAACCGGTGTCAGACGGTGGCGAGGACGAGGATATCGAGGAGTCTGATGGAGAAGGCGACGAGTCCGACATCGCAGTCGCCGACGGGCATGGGTCGGTGCGCGCCCTCGTCAATGTTGCCAGTGATTCGAGAGGTGGTGAAAGGAGAGTAATAGTGTGTATTTTGGATGTCCTTCAGCGAAGAACACGTTGCAAGAAATTACCAAAGAGCAAAGTCGCCGAGTGATAGATAACTCAACAAAGACCAGCCTCGTGTTCAGGAAACTGATTGAGCGGTGAGAATAAACCGGCAGCGGGGCCGGGTTGAGAATTCGGCTGGTGTCGGTTTGGTTCGGTCGGCCAGTTTTCTGTTCCAATTTTTTGGTTTCTCTACCGCAACCGACATGATGGGGGAATTTGCCTCCGTGCAACAGGACTGGTTAAACCTTAAAAATTGCGGCCACGTGTTGCTCGCCCGACTTGACGTTCTGTTGTTGGACTGATTGGGCATGGGTGACGCAGCTGGCTTGATTCGCGAGGAAAATATCGGTATGAACGTGCTGTGGATGGCACCGAACATATTCGGAAGATAAACGAACGAGCTTGTATCACAGGAATGCCTTCGAATTTCGGCGCGCTTCAAGAGTTCAGGAACGGGTAAAGCGCCAAATTACATGCTCTCTCACTGTGAATGCCAAATAGGCGACCATAAGGCGTTCGCATTGCGTTCTCTCAACGTTCGTTCGCGGACTATTTTCAAGGGTCATCTGTAAACGCGCAGAGCTTGAGGTTGATGGATGAATAGTGGGAGACTGAGTACGCACCAAGAGAAGAAGAATACAAGGCTTGCAGATAATGCGAGTTCGACTGAGGAAAGACCTAGTGAATGGGGTCGCGGGCCCCACTACCCGCGTCTGTACAGCTGTCCGTGTTCCGCTGGTAGTTAGGGTGACATACTAAAGCCGAGGGGGCAGTCTGAAGCGTCGAAAGTCCATTTCTTCTCCGTCACGGCGCAGTTTCTATCACGAGCAAGTACTTGATGCGCGGACTCAGACAAAACACTCGCTGTATGCTTCCCCTTTCTGGCTCATTAGCACAACGGCTGAAACGAGGAAGAGAGAATGAGTTAGTCGGACTATATGAGATTGACAAGGATTAAACGCACAGGCACCCTTCTCGCACCAGGACCATCAGGGATTAGCAGCCGCTGTCGGCACTTGGGGATTTGAATACGGTTAAAGTGGAATAGAGAGTCCCATAGACTCATCTCTCCCAAGAGTCGTGCCCGCGTCCTTCCAGTCATTCCAACTGCTCGAACTGAATTACAAGTCTTGGTCGTGGTTTCGTTGAGAAACGAGGCTAGGTATTGAAGAATCAGAAGATGTGCACCCAACGAATGTACTCAGACAGCAGGGCCGAGCTACATATGATATCATGTCGGAACTTCGTGCTGGACATCTTCAACGTTGCTCAGCGAGTTGCGTTCGTGGAGAGACTTCGGCGAGCCTTGGTTACCAGGAGCAATGAAGGACATTTTGAATAACGTCTTGGGCGTCGATTTGAGGAAGTGATTTGGCACCGAGTGGTTTGGTTCAAGTTCGGCTTCGCTTAGGTTTCAAGCCCACAGCCAAACATTCCCACGCTGCCTCCATGACGCAGGTTGCGGTGCGGTTACCGCATTCAGCCTCTCTCCTCCGTCCTCCTTGTCCTCCTCCACCCACAACCCAGCCCTACGCATACAAGTATGGCACCAGCCCCCAAACCTGCCCCACCAATTAACTGCAAGCTCTTATTAATCGGCAACTCTTCTGTTGGCAAAAGCAGCTTGCTCCTTCGCTTCTCAGACGAGCAGTGGCTACCCGAAGATGAGAGCAGCGCGACGATTGGGGTGGACTTTCGGGTATGAAATTCCGTCTATGGAGCCCGCTGGCTCAAGTATGTGACCCCTGTGCTCATTCGTGCGGCAATAGGTGCACAAGATGGACGTGAAGGGCAAGAAGGTTAAGCTCAGCATATGGGTGGGTTACCCCTCTGCTTTTTCTCACTGTGCATCTCAAATGCGCGGAACTTGAAGGACACGGCTGGTCAAGAACGCTTTCGCACAATAACCTCTAGTTATTATCGCGGCGCGCAGGGCATCATTCTTGGTCCGTGTATTTCATCCGCCTTCGAATAACTTCTGACTTGGAGCAGTCTACGATGTTAGCAATAGAGATTCTTTTGACGCGCTTCCGCGGTGGTTCAGTGAACTAGAAACGTATGTCAGCGATAAAGTGGTCAAGATCCTCGTCGGAAACAAAGTAGACAAGGTGCCCTCGATTCCGTATATCCTCTTGTTCTGGCGTTGACATCTTCCTAGGAGTTCTCGAGACAAGTACCGACAGCTGAAGCAGAGGCCTTCGCCGCCCGGATGAACTGTCTCTTCGTCGAAGCCTCCGCGAAGACTTCCGTCGGTGTGAAGGAGGCATTTACGGAGGTCGTCGAGCAAATAATGGACATCCCTGACCTGTGGGACTCTGCTACGCCCGGTATCGGCGTAGGCGTCAAGCCTGCCGGTGGCCAGATGCCCGGCGGGGGGAACGTCAATCTCGCAGATGAGAACGAGCAGGAAGGGGGAGGCGGGTGCTCCTGTTAGACGAACGACTCGTACCAATTCACGACACGACCCATATACGACGGTATCTTCACTTCGGCTACCCACATGCATAACTTACTATGTACATTGCAAGCACTTATAATGACTGTATCTTATTCTGGACTGGTTACCAACCTTCCTTGGATGTGTCTGGCCACTCGATTTACGGATTCTCCATACTCGTAATATTACATCCTTCATTGCTCTGAATTTTTTGCCTTTCGCTGGGATTACACTGACAGTGGTGCGGATCGCGAGTTGTCACAGGTCATTCCTTGTGACTATAGCTATCAAAAACTCTTTGTCGCTCCCCTCTCCCTTTCGTCCTCGTTGATACCGCTATGGCAGCGGCAGACAATCGGCGCGCCCCATACGCGGGTCCCTCCAAGTACGCCTTTTGTCTCCTGCGATCCGTGCCTACCTAACGCGACGCGCCGTAGAAAATTGATTATAAGCATCGACGTCGGTACGACCTTCACAGCGACGTCGTTCTGTCTTCTGCAGCCGGGGAACGTGCCCAAGTTCGAGGAGGTATATCCTCAACTTCATATTGGTGTTTTCGCTGTCCTGACGGCTCGTAGATTCTTCGGTGGCCCAAGCAGGTCAGCGGTCTCTTTCGGCACCTGTAGATGCCCATTTAACAACAGAAACACAGGCCACACCTGACGCCAAAGTACCCTCGGTTCTATACTATGATCAGCAAGGAAAAGCCAGGGCATTCGGGGCGGAGACCGAGGACGAGGTTTGAATCTTTCTTTGTTTGCGATCACCAGCCCAGTGGCTCACACTCAGTCAATCAGGATACGATAATCGAGGCAGAGGAGAGTGGATGGGTGAAAGTCGAATGGCAAGCCGCCCTTGCCTCTATTTTTCTCCATCTAATTAATTTTCGTACTCAGGTGGAAGCTGCTCCTTCGCCCAGCGCATCTGCCCATCATCAAAGACCTCGTCCTTCCTCCCCTCCCCCCGAATATCACCGTGGACCAAATATTCTCGGACCACCTACGCTATATCAAGGACCAGGTGAAGGCGTATATCACGTCGACCTACGGCTCCGGCGGCGACATCTGGGATATTCTCAGCCCGACAATGTATGTCATCCTCACCACCCCGAATGGTTTCGAGGGCGCGCAGCAGAACCGCATGCGCAAAGCCGCTATCAAGGCGGGTCTCGTCGACGAGGAGGGTGGGCGCCGAGTCAAATTCGTAACGGAGGCAGAGGTGCGATCGCGGTATTTGAAAGGAAGAAAGACAGTGCCCCTGACCACACGCGTTTCACTATCCAGGCTGCCGTTCTGTACGCTACCGACAGCGGTAGCGTTAACGATTGGCTCGTCGTATGCTGTCCTCATCGCGTGCCCAGAGCCCTTTCTCATTCACATTTTTAGAAAGACAGTCATCTTATACTCTGCGACTGTGGAGGTCAGACCCTCCTCCGTAAATCTTGCAAGGACCGCTACTTATCTCTCTTCACAGGTGGAACCATCGACATTACGTTGGTGCCCTCGCGATCCTAATCCACCCATTACTGACGCTTCCGCAGAGGCTATAAAATCAATTCCGTCAAGCCCACCTTGAAGTTAGAAGAGTCGTCCGCGTCGCGCTGTACGTGCACCGATTGGATTTCCCTCCCGATCCCTGACCGTCTTCTGCAGGTTACCTCGCCGGTGCCGTCTTCGTGACACATGCCGCCAGGGCCTTTTTCAAAGGTGAATGAAGACGCTAGCTTTAAGTCCCTGAACATCGGCTCATTGGCACTTTAGAACGCCTGAAGGGAACGGAGTGGGACGACGAGGAGAGGCTGCAGAAGATAGTCTATCACTTCGATAGGAACGCCAAGAAAAAGGTGCTCCTCCTCCGCCTGACGTCGAGTTTCCAGGTCCTAATATATGCAATCTAGTTCGCCGAGGGAGACACGGTATGCTACGTGCAGCTCGATGGCCACAAGACGATCCCAAACCTTGGCATCACGCGCGGGCGGCTCAAGATTACTGGGTGAGTTCTTATGGCGCACACACCTCGCAGACTTTTGAGTAAATTCTTCTGTCAGCGAGGAGATGGAGTCTTTTTTCAAAGGGCCGCTGGAGCAGATCAAAGAGGGCTTGGAAATTGCCTTCGAGAACGGCGGGCGGATGGCGGATGTGAGTCTCTCGAATGGGCAGGAACGACTTACAGGTCATGACCGTCTCACAGAAAATCATCCTCGTCGGCGGTCTGGCTAGTTCTCCGTACATGTACTCCAAGCTTGTCGCCTGGGGCAAAGAGTTTGGTATCTCCGTCAGTCGGCCGGATGGTCCTACCGTCAAGGCGGTGGCGAACGGCGCGTTGGCGTGGCATTTGGACGCGAGCGTCGGCTCCCGGATGGCCAAGTGTCATTATGGAATCGATACGTTGATTCCATACAACCCGACTGACCCTGACCACTGCGAAAGAAGCGGCGAGAAGTGGCAAGACTCGGAGCTTGACGGGGAGTGGCAACTTGATTACGCGTGGTCCAGTATCGTGAAGAGGGTGGGCACAGCTGTCTCCTTTGTTCGAAACCTCTACTGATGGCGAGACAGAACGCTAAGATGGATGTTTCGGCGGAGTTCACCCGGGGCTTCTTGTTCTGCTTCGCGGAGAACGCCACCGATTTCGAGCGCACAATCAAGATCTATGCGTATCGGAGATTAACTCCACCCAAGTTCCTCACATTCCCCGGTACGTGCGGTTTTGCTATCTGACCGCTTCCTCATGCTGGGGTCCAGGTAAAGAAACCCTTGTACCTGGCTACGACGTAGTTTGCGCTGTCAAAGGGAACCTTAAACAATGTTTCCGCTCGACGCCCTTCTTACGAGGGCAGGCAGGAAAGCGATACAAGAACGTCGAGGTAAGTCGACGATCTCCGGGTTCAATAACAATCCCATCCCCCGTACTAGTTCGAAGTCTGCCTCGGACTGGGTGAGACCGAGATAACTGCCTGCTTGCGCTGGCTCGAAGATGTGCGTTCCTTCCGATTTCGTCGTATTCGCGTCTAAATCATTGTCAAGGGTGTCAAGGTCTACGGTCCCGCTACAATAGCGTACGACTAGAAACAATTTGATATGGTACGATGTTATATATAGTGTAGTATAGAAGTTATAGAAGTAATCTACTGCAGAACGATCTTTCACTGGCGCGCCAACTGCCGGAGTAATGCCCCTGTCGTGACTTCAGGCTTCAGCATGTGCGAAATGTGACCGCCCTCAGTTTGCCTCCTCAGCCCGAACTTGTAAACGGTGAGAACTTCATCACCCGCCTTGACTCCATCTCCCGCTTCCACGCCCATGTCCGGCCAGACGCTGCTCACGCATTCAGGATCGAATAGTAGGTAATCGGCGGACGTGGCCGGCGCAATGATGACAGACATGCGCACAGAGAGGACGTCGCGCCGGACGAGAAGAGAGAGCCGGTTGGCCTCCTCGAACAAGGACAAAACCTGCGCTTCTATCTTGGAGAATAAAGGCTCAAAGGTGTCCCAGGGTTGACGGTACACCCATGAAAAGAGTCCAACAACAGATCGGTCGCAGCGTGCCATGGCATCTCCCCAGACGGGCGAAGAATCGCGTAGTAGAAGGCTCGCTCCGGCTGAAGCGGTGAGGGCTCGCCAGCGCTGCGCAGCGGACCACGTTTCTGGGGGCAAAAATATGAGTGTACAGTTATCTCATCAGACGAATTAACGTACGGTGTGCAGTTACTTCCTCAAGCAGGGCGCCGGTAAAGCCGTGGTCCATATCGGGAGATAAGGTGTCTCCCGTGAAGAATATTCTATGAAGCTCGGAGACGACGAGATGATGAATACTCGCGTCCAGAAGGAATCCCCGCTTTTCTTCGTCTTCGCCGTACTCTGCCAATGCGGGGAGTAGTTTGGTGTTGGGTTGGTCGTTCTGGTCAGGGTATGGTAGACGGGAGTGGGAATGGCGACGGGCCAACTCCTCCGCTTCGTCGAGTAGAGCCATGGTGAACGTATCGAGGGAATCGTTGAGACTCTCCACACCACTTTTAACGGTGGCTTCCGAAACCTGGTCGACTTTGTTGTCGAAGGGATCCAGAGTGATGTTGTCGTTACGAAAGGCGGGGTTCGGGCGCCCATCGGCAGAAATCGGCTGCCCTTGAGGATCCGTAGTCAAGCTTTCGACTCGTGTTTGGTGACTGGGACGACGACTATCCACCAGATTTCGCATCTGCTTCAACTGTGCGTTGAGCTGACCCCGCTCGATAGCCAAGTCTTCGGCTCTTGACTTGTATAGGTCCGCACTTTGGGAAAGGATTTCCGTGTCGTGGGTGAGAGTTTCGATCTTCGCCTGCGCCGTTTGGGCGTCAAAGAAGTGGCTAAGGAGTGACGCCATCAGCTTGGCGTGTTCCGTCTGGGACGAGTCGACCATCTTCCTGAGATGGTCAAGTTCGACCTGCGACTTCTGCTCGGTGGTTTGCAGGTCTAAAATCTGTGCTTTCAGCCCACTGCACTCGATTGCTGCGTCGTGCCGGGCCTTTTTCAGCTCAAGGTGTGCATGTTCGAGCTCGCTCTGCGCCAAAGCCGCAGCTTCGAGAGCCTCTTGGAGCGAGGACTCCGGGGATCGGGAGACAGTCGAGTCTTGCGACCCAGAAACGAAGGATTTGATGACACTGAGGCCTTGACTGAGGCCAGCGCGACCTAAATAGAATATGCCAGATGTGCGAGTCTCTGGCTTGCACTGCGGCTGCTGTTTAGATTCCTTTAGCTGCGAGGATTATGGCGAGACTTACATCCGAAGTGGGCGACGCGCACGACCGGGGCTCAGCAGACTGTGAAGCCAAGGGTTAGAGAGAGTGTCGTACTTCAAGGTGCCTGCGTACACTTGCACTCTGTTTGGATGCGGGAGAAACCAAGAAGTCGCTATGATGGGATTCATTAGAATAGTCGTTACGGCAGCTAGGAATCGGCCCTCACAGCTCGTCAAAGTCATCGGAAGGGGCGGAGAGTGGTGAAGTGGCGATTGCTTCACTATCAGTGAGATAACTGGGTTTAAAATGGGGGGAATGGGGTTTATGATTTTATCTGTTCATAGGTCAGAACCAAACCCATGACTGGCGTCGTTCTCGCTTACGCTCACTGGTTTTCTTCAAACTTGGCACGCTTTGAAGGTTCGGCAGAAGTCCCCCGAGAATTGAGTGAATTCTGGCGGTGCGAGCGCACATTCCGCTCGCGACTTGGCTCGTGACTGTCCCTCTCCCGTTTTTTGCCTCTAGGAGAATCCTCTGAATCTCGGTCAGGAATGCGCGTATGGTTAGCGGTATGGCCACTCGTAGAGCCCGGCAAGGGCTTGTGATCGACGCGTTGATCTGGCCACCAGGAGCTCCCTGCAGGCTTTCGGCCGTGATTGTCGGGTGCTATAGCGGAGTTTCGACTTGAGTCGTTGTATTTCTGTGAATTTGAGGGTATTTTGTAGCTCATCTTGAGCGAAATGGAGGAAAAGAGCAAGGGGCGCGACTGGTCACGACTTGAATCACAGTCACAAACAGGTCCCCTTTTACTCGATGGCCACCGATAATCGAAGGCCTCCGTACGCAGGAACGGCGAGGAAATTGATAATCAGCATCGACGTAGGAACGACATTCACCGCGACGTCTTTCTGTCTTCTCCAACCCGGAAATGTGCCCAAGTTCGAAGAAGTACAATATTCCCTCATGTCGACCCTACCCTCAACCCAGCTGCTAATATTCCCTTCCAGATTTTACGCTGGCCTAAACAAGTGAACCCATTTTCTTTGACGAGCTTACTCAACTGGAATAACGACGCTTCCTTTAAGGGCACTCCGGATGCCAAAGTTCCTTCCGTTCTCTACTACGACAGCGATGGCAATCCGAGAGCGTTCGGGGCCGAGACTGAGGACGACGTGAGTATCTCCCAAAGTATTCTATTCCCGAATTAATACATCCCCAGGATACTATTATCGAGGCTGAAGAGAACGGATGGTTCAGGGCGGAATGGTTATTCCATGATTTCATCTCATCTCTGTCTCATATTCACGCTATTCTACTCAGGTGGAAACTCTTACTTCGTCCTTCGCATTTATCCATAATCCAAGACCTTGACCTTCCTCCCCTCCCTGCGAATGTTACTCTGGATGATGTCTTCGCTCATCATCTTGGGTATGTGAAAGACCAGGTGAAAGCATATATCACCACGACTTACGGGGAAGGGGGAAATATCTGGGATACTCTGAGTCCAACCATGTACATCATACTGAGTCACCCGAATGGGTGGGAGGGCGCGCAGCAAAGACGAATGCGAGAAGCGGCTATTAGAGCGGGACTGGTCGACGCTGCAGGTGGTCGGCGCGTCAGATTCGTCAGTGAGGCTGAGGTCCGTCATATACCTGCAGTATACACCGATTTGTGGCTCATTCTTCTCACACAGGCCGCTGTATTATATGCCGCCGACAGTGGAAGTGTGGGCGACTGGCTTGTGGTCCGTCCCTCGTCGCGCGCGTCGAAAATTGCATTGACTTGTCGATAGGCCGATGGGCAATTGATTCTATGCGATTGTGGAGGTGAGTCGTTATCGCCCGATTCTATCTACCCTTTAAGCCAGTCCTAATCTCGGGCCTACAGGCGGTACCGTTGATATAACGTGAATACACCGTTTTTGTTTCTCCGGATTTTTCCCCCTCAATCATCTCATCCAGGGGCTACAAGATAGATGCGGTGAAACCTGTCTTGAAACTATCAGAATCATCAGCGTCGCGATGTCCGTACCCCTAACTCGCTTTTTCTCCCTCATAAACTTGTTGTACTGCAGGTTATTTGGCTGGTGCTGTCTTTGTGACGCAGGCCGCCAAGAAATTCTTTCAAGGTCTAACACCGATTCTGCTCTTTTTGACTCTTTGCCCATGCTCCCTTTATAGCACGCTTGCAAGGAACGGAATGGGAAAAGGAAGAGTCGATGCAACGCATCGTTAACCATTTCGACCGGAATGCAAAGAAAAAGGTCACCCCGATTCTTGTCGTTATGTAGAAAGTATGAACTTTCATCCAGTTCACCGATGAGACCATGGTCTCATACGTTCAGTTGGATGGCCATAAAAGCAATCCCAACCTAAACATCACTCGTGGACGGTTAAAGATTACTGGGCAAGCTTTCGATCTATCACGCCTATTCGCTCTCTTACGGTCATCTTTTAGAGCGGAAATGGCGTCCTTCTTTGCAGTTCCACTGCAAAAAATTCAAGACGGACTTGAAGTCGCGTTTGAAAATGGCGATCGCCTAGCCGATGTAGGCCGCCTGATACGTCCAAATGCCGGCCCGCTCACCTCGCTCCATCTTCCAGAAAGTCATCCTTGTCGGCGGTCTGGCTAGCTCACCCTACGTCTTTTCCAAGCTCGACGAATGGGGTAAGGCTCTCGGTATATCCGTTACTCGACCAGATGGACCGACCGTGAAAGCCGTGGCCAACGGAGCTCTCGCGTGGCATTTGGACGCCAGTGTTGACTCCCGGGTCGCCAAATACCACTACGGGATTAACGTCCGGCGTCCCTGGGATGCGGCCGATCCCAATTGTGTGGAGCGCATCGGAACCAGATACCAGGGGATAAACGGCCATTGGTACATTGGCTACGGATGGTCGAGCATCGTTAAAAAGGTTCGCTCCTAAACTCCCTTGGAAGCGCTCACTGACCCTGTTCACAAAGAATGAGAAATTGGAGGCGGCGAAGGAGTTTTCTGCTGGATTTTCGACAGAAATGGAGGAAGGGAGATCTGACTTCGAACATTCGGTGAAAATTTATGTTTACCGTCGGTCGACACCGCCCGCTTTTATCACATTTCCCGGCAAGTTTACCCTCGTGACGTACAACCTCTTTCTAAATCCTTCCATAGGTCGACAGAGCCTGCAACCCGGGTTCGAAGTCATATGTCAAGTGACGGCTGATCTCGAGCAGTGTTATGAAGCTACTGAATTTTCGGAGTCGGAAACTGGTCGACGCTACAAACGGGTTTGTGTAAGCGCTCGTCACAGATCATGCGGATTGTACTAATAAGATTCTGTTCGCAGTTCGAGGTATGCCTTGCATTGGGTGAAACAGAATTGGCTGCACGATTGCGGTGGAAGGAAGACGTGAGTGCGCAGCTCTCATTCATGGCCGATTTTGATTTCTTGTAGGGGGAGGAGGTATATGGACCAGCGACGGTCGCGTACGAATGAATTAGGTACCTACACTCGGCTGGGATCTTGGATGATGGGTGTACATTGTATATACTTACCGAATCTAGTTATTTTTCGCAGTCTCGCGTATCAAAGCTGTGGTCGCGACCTCCGGCCGTACCAAGTAGGACCGCTCCCCATGTTCCGTGAGCTTCATGAGCCCGAACCGATACCGACCAACGATATCATCCCCTGCTACCGCACCCATCTCCGGCCAGACGCTGGAGGCACGACTGGGGTCGAAACGTGTCTCCAGTACGCTCGTGACAGTCATACGCACGGAGAGGATGTCTCTTCTCACGCGAATGGCAAGCTCCTTCGCCTCCTTGTACAGGGCCTCGAGGCCCGAAAAAAGAATTTCCGAAATGTCCTCGAATTCCGTAGATGTTAATCCATGGACGTACACCAGTACCTGGATGATTTCCTGCGCGTTGTTGGCGATAGACTCTGCGAATCCACTTTCGTCGACGAGGGTGGAGACAGTACTTGCGGTCAGTGCCCGCCACCGCTGGGCTACGGTCCAGGACTCTGAGTGGGCTCAGTGGCTGAACCAAATACAGACGGAGGAGCGAGTCACCAAGCGCACCTTTCTGAATCAGCGCATCCCAAATTGCTTGGATCAATCCCCCCGTATCGATGCGGGAGGAGATGGCGTCCCCAGAAAAGAAGAGGTCATAAAGCTCAGCGTGGAGCTGGTCGTGAAGTCGTACATCAAGCAATAGGCCACGGTTATCGTCTGTGAGATCAGACCGCCCCAGAGCGATGAGCAAGGGGTTCGGGTCATCGTACCAATCCCGTTCCGAGAATGGGCGGACGAGGTGGGCGTGTTTCTGAGCGAGCTGGTCTCCTTTCTCGAGGATATTCATGACCAGATCATCAAGCGCGTCGTTGAGACTCTCAACCCCCGATTTGATTGACGCCTCCGACACCTGGTCAAGGCGATGACTGAAGGCGTCTATCGATGACTCTTGGCCCTTCCCCTTGCTCTCACGGCGGAGCGCTTCGAGTTGCGCAATGAGCGAACCCTTCTCTTGCATCAAGGTCGCAATCCGCTGATCGGTTTTCGGGGTAGCTCCGGAGACCGGGGGATTTGCGGCCTGAAGGGCTTTCAGCCTGACCCTCATTTGCTGACCAGAGGTCTCGGAAGTAGTCGCCCTTTCGTCGGCCTCTCTTAGCTTTTGTTTGAAAACCCGGAGGCTGGTCTTCATCGCCTCGAGCTCAGCAGTAAGGCTCCGAATGCGGCTCTCGCTGGCCTGTGCGGCAGGGAGCTGACGCCGCGCGTTTTGTTCGCCCACCAACTGCGCCACTCGCTTGTCCAGAGCGACTCTCTCTTCTCGCATTACTCGCAGCTCCGACTGCAATCTCGAGGCCGCTTCGCGCGCCTCTTTTAGCTGCTTCATGAGCTCCTTCGATTTCTGGGTTTGGTCGCCGGATGGCATCGAATCTCTGAGAGCCCGCGTAAAGATCAAAGTCGGGCCCCTCTCTGGACGATTGGGGCTCATACGCATCTAGAGAATTGTCAGTCGAGCAAGAGCAATAATTTGGTCCGTAGCTTACGCTCAGAGTTGCGGCAGATGACGGGAGGGGACTATCGTAAAAGGAAGGGTAAGCGTCCCGTTGTCTCAGCGAGTAAATTCCGTACGCTGTGTCAAGTTCTGGGGAATTGCAGGTCGAGTCGGGGACTTCTTCACTAGAAGGGTTGCGAACATCATGAGACTTTGAGAGTTCAGAACTCGTAGAAGTCTGGATAAAAAAATTGAGCTTGGGAACGCGATTTAGGGTTTGTATACTCACCACTTACATCTCGTCTTCTTCGATCTCGATCTTGCGGCGCTTGGAAGATGGCTCCGAGCCCGAGCCCCGTTGTTGTCCATTTTTTCCGTCTCTTTGGGCACCGCTGCTAGGTCCTTGCTCCTGGCTTCTATCGATATCTCTGTCTCGTTTTCTGCTGCCACTAGAAGGCGACGCGTCCGCGTTGCCCGCCTCGTCGATGATGTGGATATGCCCTGCCATAGGGCGGGCCATAAGCATGCCCTGATCATTGTAGTGCTTTTGGCCAGTATTTGGAATCGAATTCAAGTTCATTCGATTTCGATTTATGCGCGGGGGGCCGCCTGCTCGGTGTTTGCCGTTGAAATGGCTGGGGCCAGGCGAAGAATGCATGGGCTGTACTTTGCCCAAGGTCGCCGAAGAAGAAGAGCGTTTAATGTGTAGTCGATGGTCAAAGGAGGATGAAGTGTCACAAAAAGCGCGTCTCGTCACAAGTCGAGCGCGAAATAATTATGATATACAAAATTTATGGTGTCCTTTCTACGTTAGCTAGAGTCTACATTCATGGCCCAAGAAGTAATTGCATGTAGTCGACAAGCAGCGGTCCAGTCAGAACCCATCGCGGTCAGCGCGGCTGGGGTATATATAACCCCTCTTTCTCTTCCTCCTTCGCCAAAACCAGCTCCGAATCGCTGTTAGCAAAACGGTAATCAGCGACGTTTCGACATGAAGGTGAGGAGGAACCCCACCTCAGTCAAGCGCCGCCAGCCCCCCGCCCGCCCCACGCGAGCCCTCACTACTCCCATTAATCCCGCTCGAAACCCACATCTCGTCGTCCGAATCGTGCTGCGCACTCCCCGGCGAGAACACCTCGATGCTGTACTCGGGATTTAGTGGCGTCCCCGCGCGTGCCACGTCTGACAAAAAAAAACCATAGATTAGCAAGGAAGATAATGAATGCCCCGGCCCCGGCGGGAAACGACGCGTACCGATGCGCGGTAGGAGTAGCCCCGCCCCCGTCCCAAAGGGGGCTACGCCGTTCCCATTTTCCTCAAACAGCACCTCCTCGCCGTCGCCGTCTGCGTCCCCATCGTCCGCCATGGGCTCGATCGTGATTTCTGGGGCCGGGGAACCGATGTCTGCGCAGTTAAGGTATCGTGAGCACGGCGATGAGACGCGCGAGAAGAGCTTGTAGACTACTCACCGATGGAAATGTCGTGACTCAGGCGCGCCTCCTCGATTTGATCGTCTGTGGGCTCGACAGTAATTTGCGGCGCAGGGGACCCGATTTCTATCTCTAGAGACATGCATTGGTATCATAAGGACGCGGATGAGAGGAGGAAAGGCAGGCTTTACCTTCAGAGACAACAACGTCGTGATCTGCATCCGCATCTGCGTCCGCATCCATTTCTGGATCCGTTTCCGTTTTTGCGAGTTCGAGGAGAGAGCGCTCGTTCTCTGCGAATCGGGAGTTGAGAGAATTCGGCGAGAGACAGCGATGAGGGGAAACACACCCTTGTTAGAATTTTCAAGGCTGGATGTATCCAGCTCAGCGGCATCATCGACGAGCTCCCCCTCCGCGTCCTCATCGCTCCCCGCCCCACCCTGATCCATCTCATCCCCATTCACCGGCTCGTCGTCGTCGTCCACCTCTCGTCCCTTCCCCTTCCCCACATACGACCGCGGTCGCTTCACGATCTCCACCGCATCAAAAATCTGACCACTGCTCTTTGGTTTCCCACTCCCACCGCGCGCAGAGCTGCGCGTTTTCGACTGCGATGCCCTTGCCTTGGGCGGCGACCGCGCCGCGGGCTTCCACGAGCGCGTCGGTGGTGGATTTTCGCCGCGCGCCTGCGCAGCTTGACGGCGAGTCATCACTGGCCCCTCCCTCTCCTCCGCATCGGCATCGGCATCCCGCCCGCGCCCCCGCGAGGCCCGGGTGGTTCGTGGAGGTGGCGCCGAGACCGACAGCCCCTCCACGTTTTGTCTCGCAGCGCGCCCGCGTTTTTTTCGCGCTGGTTCAGAAGCTGAGGTCGTCGCGCCCTCCACCTCCCCATCCGCATCCGCCTGCTTCCGTTTCCCGTTTGTAACTGGCGCAGATGCAGACGCGATGGCGTTGAACGCAGGCTTGTGATCCTTCAAAGCAGCGTCCACTGCATAAATTAGTACAAGGCCCCGAACAGATGTATCTTGAAATTGACGCACGACCGTGTTTCTCTATGCTTTGGAGGAGTCTCAAGGACTCTTCCTTTTTGAGGTCTGGATTTCGGAAGCCGCCAGCGCGCAGAATGTCGGACATCATGGGTCTCAGTGTATTTGCTGAGAACACGCTCCAGGGAAAGCCGTCGACCATGGTGAACCTTGGAATCGCCTGAAGTACAGCAGAGAATGGCTACCAAGACACTTCGCCTTGAGTCCGATGGAGGAGGAAGAACTGGACAAGCGCGCAAAAAGGCGGTGGTCAAACACCAGAATATTGATTTTGATGTTTGTTCACATGATCGAAATCTCGCTCGAAGAAATAATATGCAGTCGAGTCTACAGCACGGTAATTAAACGGGATAGTGTATGCCCAGAACGATAATAAATGCATCGTCTATCGCCTCCCACTCTCCACCTCTCCCGCCGCCTCGAAAAAGGTGGCGCCGATCGGGCTGGGATTCCACGCCTCGTCAGGTCCGGTACCCTCCCGAATCAGACTCGCAATGCTCGCGGTGTGGCGATGGCTCCTCCCCGCGCCTGAAGACGACCTCTTGCCCCTCCCCGGCCCATTAGGTTTGCCATTCACAGGCATACTCTCGGTAATCGGCGACCGATACGAGATATCCTCCTCCTCGTCCGACGCCTGCGAGCTCTCCGACAGATCAAAATCCGCCGTATCCGTCATCATCTGCCTCCGGGCTGCGTTCCCCCGCAGCGGCGCCTCGAGATCGTACACCTCATACTTCGAGCGCGGCGTGCGTGTGCTGCCTGCGGGCGCAGTCGCCGCAGCGGGGTTGCGGAACTCGTCCGGGAGGTAGAGGTAGAAGAAGAACACGGCGAGGCACGCGCCGCCGACGACATCGATGAGGTAGTGGTGCGAGAGGTACATGGTCGCCCAGTACAGCACGCCCGCGTATGCCCAGATGTAGCGCGTCGCTTGGGGGAAGAAGTGCGACACGAACAGCGCCTCGAGCGTCGCGCAGCCCGCGTGCAGCGAGGGGAAGGCGCCAAAGACGATGGGGGCGTTGGAGAAGGTGACGTTGTAGCCGTTTCCGTGGAACAAGCGGTCGATGCGGAGCAAACCGCCGGGCGAGCCGCTCATTCCGTAGTTGGCGGGTGTGAGGCCGTGGATGACCTCGTACCACGGGGCGGCGCAGGGAAAGACGATCTGTACGAAGACGCCGGCGTAGTTGAAGTAGCCAAAGACGCGCCCCCAGAGGTGGAGGACTTCCTTGGGGCGGAAGAGCCAGATGAAGGCGGCGATGATGAAGGGGGAGAGGAAGTGGAATAGGCCGTATGGGAGCCATGCGATGACGTCGAGGATGGGATGGGTGAACCGGGTCAGGATGTCGGAGACATTGGCGCCATAGAGGACTGTCTCCAGCGTCGGGAGGAGGGAGACGGAGATGGTCGGTCGCCATGCGACTGGGATGAAGCGGGAGGTGTAGTACATGAGGAGCCATGCGAATATGGGGGAGGCGGGGAGGAGGAACTGGGACGTCAATGGCACGAGGAGGCCAATGCTGAAGAGGAGGGGTATCACGAGTTTAAGTGGGTATGCAGGCTGTTGCATTAATGGCAGCCAAAAAGCGATTGAGGCCAGGTGGAAGATATATATCGAGTCGGACCATACGAAGGTATGTCTTCTAAGCCGATTTATGGTGTCCTTTGGCGACAGAGACTTGTCGAGGCGCCCGACTGCTGCAATAAATGCGTGGTAGACAGTGAGCAGCGCTTGAATCGCCGCCGAGTCGGGGCGAACACGAATCCTGGGCATCTGCGCATCTGTGAGCGACATGGAAAGGGCCGAAACAGCGACGCACGTTGGATATTCTAGTTCCTTCGTAGACTTTTTATTGCTCCCCGAACGAAAAGACACCTGACTAAAGTTGTGTGTTAGTTAGTAAGACGCTCCGACTCTACCCGGAGACGTCGGGAACGAGAGCTGACCTCCAACACGCTCTATTTCCGAGTTCTACGCCAGTTCCCAGAAAGACAAGCAAAAAAGCCAGTGTGTGGCGGTTGACGGTAGGAATCGAAAGATCAAAGTCGTCGATCAAAGCCGTCCAAATTGACACCAGTGACCTAGGGTTAGGGTTTCGGAGCGACAACCGCAATTTCACAGCAATGTCGTAGGTGGGCTAGAGAGCTATCGGGGCAGACCAGGGTCTACCAGGACAGACCCTGTTTTTTTTTTTCCGCTTCAGGGAGAGCCATGAACTCCTTTATTTTGGAATCAACTTCAGGACTTCAAGGTTGAACTTATTTTTTTTCCGGGAAAAAGGTCTCAGCGCAAGTCCTGGCCCACATTTGGGTACTGTACAAGGATACTTTTGCCCCCACTCGCTCCCTCAGTCTTTGCCATCAACCTGTCAACGTGGTACTATAAAAACAAACCACGCTGTGTTTACCATCTTTGATTCAATTCCTCTTTCCCTCCCTTCTCCCAACTCTCCCCCCCAAAGATGCAACTCACCGAAGCCCTCACCGTCATCCCCCAGATCTTCTGGATCCTCAGAACGGGTCTGCCCGCAGTCCTCAAGGCCATATACGCCTCCCCCTCCCTGCTGTTCAACTTCACCGCCCTCTCGCGGATCAGCATGGCCACCGTCTGGCTCCCCTTCGGCGAGGGCAGCGACATGCTCGCCAAAGCCGATAAAACAGCGCTCATCACGCCCCACGCAACCGGCGTCGTCCTCGATATCGGTTCAGGTACATAGACGCAACTTGAACCACCTATAATTTCGTGTGGACTGATTTGACCCGTGCAGGGCACGGCTACACCGCCAACTACCTCGACCGCGCGAAGGTCACACAATACATTGCACTAGATCCCAACGTCCTCATGCACGCCTCGATCCGCCAAAAGGCCGAGGCGGCGGGGTTCTCCGAGGCTGACGGCTCGCTGCTCATCCTCGCCTGCGGCGCACAGGACACCGCCTCCATCCTGTCGTCCCTCCCAGCCGGCGCCCAGGTGGACACCATAATCTCCATCCTGTCGCTGTGCACCGTTCCCGACCCAGAACGCACCCTGCGCGCACTCGTCTCCGCCGTCCTCGCGCCGGGCGGCGGGCAGCTGCTTTTCTACGAGCACGTCCTGAGCCCGCGCGCGGACGTCGCGTGGTGGCAGCGTTTCTGGGCGCCCGTGTGGCGCCGGGCGCTTGATGGCTGCAGCCTCGACCGCCCGACTCATTTGTGGGTGGAGGAGTTGAAGGATGGTTTGGAGGGGGAGGGGGAGAGCGTTTGGGCTGAGGGGAGAGTGTGGAAGACACTTGATTTTCCCGAGGAGCATTTGTTTTGCCGTCGTTTGGGACGGTTTGTCAAGAAGTGATGACTGTTAGCAATCCTTTTTTAACATTCACCTTCTTGTCTTCTTGTATCGGTTTGTGTTGTGTTCAAGAGTATCCGTTAAGGAATATATTGTCTTAGTCCTTGTCATTCAATCTCGAGTCAGCGCGGGTAAATGTCGAGCATAATCTTAGGTCCCTGATTTTTTCCAGTTCAACTTGGACCCAGATCAGATCGTCCGGAACTCAACCACTATGTAACCTCTCCGTAATAAAGCACCATATAACTCACCAGCAACTTTCCCTCTATCAGTACACCTAGCATCGGAGCCCCGTTTGACCTTCAACCTTGAACTCGCTCAAAGAGGGACGACCTTCCTCATTCGAACTCGATATTATTGATCGCTTGATGGAAAATCAAAATCTCGTGTTTCCAGTCCATACAGCATAGAAATACAGACAACATAGCATTGTACAACTATCGAGGCACACACACAAAACGACTACCGCTCATCGAGCCACACCGCCAACTGGCGCACGAGGCGCTTTGCAGTGACCTCCAACCGCTCGTCGCGTGTGCGCTCGGTATCGACGATCGTGCGCTTGGTCTTCCCCGCGACGCTCAGCTGCAGGCCGACCTTGCGGGGCGAGAACGTCACGGAGAGGGCGGAGAACGGGAGGGGCGGCGGCTTGGGTGGCCCCTTGCCCTTCGCCTTTGCGCTACTGGGCGACGTCGGCGAGCGCGGGGGGTTGGAGGCGCGGAACACGCCCGAGGTGGGCGACGGCGATCCCGAGCCGTACGCGGGGGCGCTCAGCCCGCCGCTGCCGCTGCCGCTGTCAACGCACACGACGCCCTCACGCAGCCCATACACGCGCACCAGATCCTCCAGGCGGCTCTTCGGCTGGGCGAGGTCAAAGAGGTCCTTGAACGACTCGTCGCGCTCGAGGTGCAGCTCCGAGGCGTCCGCCCACACGTCCTCGCGCACCTTGAGCGCGATGAAGAGGTCGAGCGTCGCGGTCTCGCGGTGGATGGTCGAGACGCCGCCGAGCTGTGGGGCCGGGGGCGCGAAGGCCGACGGCGGGGCGGATGGGAGGGGGAAGGGGTCGGAGGAGTACGGCGCGCGGATGAGGGTGTCGTACGCCGGGAGGTACGTCGACCGCAGGACGTGCATGCATGCTGGTTGTGGAAGTGGGAGTGGGAAAGACCCGGTCAGCGGGTCGGGGATGCGACGGCGGTCGGGCGGTGCTCACCGATATACAGCGCACGGTTGACGAGTCGGAGACTGACGGAGAGCCAGTACAGTGTCCGCCGCTGGCGCTCCAGCTTGCCCTCGTCAAACGAGGAGGTCTGTGGGAAGGTCATGTGGACGATCTGGAGCAGCAGGTGGGCGGGGAGAGTCGACAGCGTCAAGGCGGGGCGCATATGCGGGAATGGCGGGGGGCCATTGGTGTTTGAGGCAAAGTACGGGGGAGGGGGGTGCATTGACTTTTCGTCGAGTATCATTGCGGCGGAGTGGGTCTTCTTATGCTTGATAAAGGGTTATTTGGGGAACGGAGCTGCGGATTACACAGGATATCGAAGAAGATGAGTGGACCGGGGTCAAGCGGGATGTGGTACGATGCTAGGAGGCGCGAGACTGGGCATGCTCGTCAAAGACAAGAATCTGCAAACACCGCCAAACGGCCGCGACTTGGACGAGAAATTATCGAAGAAAATATTGTACAAGGATAACTCTAGTACAAGTACATTTCGTAGATGCACATCCCGCCCGCACTCATTCCTGGAATGTAACCGTCTTGGTCCGCAAAAATTCGGCGAGACCGGCCTGCGCATTGAAGCGCCCCCAGCCGCTGCTCTTGACGCCGCCGTGTGGGAGCGACGGCTCGTCGTGTATACTCATACTGTTGATGTGAATCGAGCTGTGGACGAGTAGTCAGAGTCGGAGGAAGAGCAGAAAATGAATCAAGCGCGACTCACCCACACTCCAACCTCTTCGCGACCCTAATCCCCCGCGCCAGATCCCTCGTAAACACCGCCCCATTGAGCCCATAGTCGCTCTCATTCGAGACCGCGATCGCCTCGTCCTCGTCTTCCACGCCAATGAGCGACACACTCGGCCCGAAGCTCTCCTCGAGGTACAACCCCATGGCGGCCGTGACGCCCTCGACGACAACGGGGCGCATGCGCGTCGCGCTCGGCTCGCCCGTCTCGGGGTGCGCCTCCACCTTCGTGTGGTCCCCATACAACAGCGTCGCGCCCTTCTTCAGCGCGTCCTCCACCAGCGCCTGGTTCCGCGTCACCGCCGGCCCCTGCACAAGCACCGGCGCCGGCCCCTCGTTCGGCACGAAGCGGTCAATCGCCTGCCTCAGCAAAGGGCGGAACGCCTCCATCACGCTCTTGCACACCAAAATTCGCTCGGTGGCCATGCAAATCTGCCCCGTATTCAAGAACGCGCCAATGGCGCACTGCATCGCCGCGAGCTCCAGGTCCGCGTCCTCCAGCACAATGGCAGCGGCCTTCCCCCCGAGCTCGAGGAGACACGGCTTGAGCGCTTTCCCCGCGGCGGCGGCGATGACGGAACCGACCGCGGTGCTGCCCGTGAAGTTAATTTTGCGAACCGCGGGGGCTTCGATGAGGCGCGCGGTGATAGCGGGAGAGGCCGAGCGGGCGGTGTAGATGATGTTGAGGGCGCCGGGAGGAAGACCAGCGTCGGTGAAGGCGCGGCCAATTTCGTGGAAGCACCGCGGACTGAGCTCGGAGCCCTTCAGGACACAGGTGTTGCCGGCGGCGAGGGGGTAGAGTATGGAGCGCACGCCGAGGATGTAGGGCGCGTTCCAGGGCGCGAGGGCCAGAATGACACCGTACGGCTCCTGCAGGACCAGCGCGCTCGTGCCTTCGTCCTGGCAGATGGGAATGCTCCCCGCGATGCTGCTGATTCTCCCCGCCGCGTCCCGGATGAGCTCCGCCGCAGTGAAGACGTTGAATGCCCCGAACGCGTGCGGCGAGCCTGTCTCCTCGAGCATGTGCGCCTTGAGCTCCTCGCCGCGCTCCTGCAGCAGATCGGCGGCCTTGAGCAGGATGTTGCGACGCGCAGTGGGCTTGGTCTTGGCCCAGGCGGGGAATGCGGCGCTGGCGGCCGCGACGGCTGCGTCAGCGTCGGCGGTGTCCGCAGAGGAGTAGGACCATATTGGCTTGTGGGAAACGGGCGAGGTCAGCGGGAAGGTCGTCGCCGAGACTCGCTCCTCGCCGTTGATGAGTAGCGGGACAATGTAGGACATGGTGGACAGGAGGTGGAGCGAGTCATCGATGCGTACTTTTATATGGTCAAGACTACTCAAGCTCAAGTCTCACACCCCCGGATCTTTCGGCAATCCTATCATTTCAATAGGTGGCATGATAAAGCCGCCCATGGTACCGGGAAGGCTTGTACATATACCCAGAGGCGGACACTGGTGACACGCAATCGATGGGTTACCTCGGTGTCGGTGTGAGCTCGTGTGAATAAGCCACTAGTGGTGGCCCATTCGCAAAGGTCAGAATGCGAAAGAGAAAGGCCACCAGGCGCCTGGACGCGAGGCTTGTCGTGGTTGACGAGAAAGAGGCAATATGTGGCTGTACAGCAGGCCATCAAAATAACCTGTTTGGGATTCTGGAGTAGCAGTTACTATTGTGGCCTCTCAAGATCTCAAGTTCAGGCACGTCAGTAATCCTTTGCTTCGGCGCTGAGATCACTGATAGCAAGTGCCGTAGTGGTTCGATTTTAAATCCACGACGATCAATCGAAGATGTTCACGGTTCAACTTTGGTTCAACTTGGGTTCAATTAGGACAACGTTGGTTAGCTTTCTAACCATTTTCGTTAATAAATAGTGTACAAAAGTCAATAGCCATGAGTCGACTAGTCGAACTCCAATCCCTGAGAGGAGCTCGCCCATAGACCGGCCACGTAACAAGTAAAAAGTGCATATGATATGGATGTCTGGCATCCAGTTCTACGGTCTCCGTGACGCCGGCGACACAGTTCCCGGTCGGAAATCGCTAGTACTTCCGATGAATTCGTCCGCGCTGTGATCCTGAGTCCCTTATGGCGGGAACCCGAAGATGAGATGAGATGAAGAAAGAGTTGGCAGCAACAACCTCTTCGTGTCGAGGATCCGACATTCGCCGGCGGTCGAATTCCTCGTCCAAGATCGCGAGTCAGGAGGAGCGGCAGGTCAGGAGGAGAGCCTGACTGGTGCAGTTACTACTAACTCCAGCGCGGTAAACAAAAAAAAGCGACACAAGTGGGAGTGTGTCGACGCGTTTGCGTATTTGGTAGGGTGGAACCTTCAAGTGAAACACGCATGAGGCTTTCCAGTCATTTACAATTGAGTTAGATTGGGTTACCACAGGTTCCGTCGCCCGTTCTGCGGGCGGCTTGAATTCAAGATGACTTGAGGATCGGTTGAGTTCCAGCGCGGTCGCAACCTGCAGGCCATTCGTAAGTCGTACGAAGCGAAGCAGGTTGAATCCAGGCTTACTCCGAGTACAGAGACTGCATCCCGGAGGCGATAGCTGAGGTCTCTAACGCGATCCAACTCGTGCCCAGCGGTCAGCCAAAGCTTCAGCTTGGAATATTTAAATTTGCGTCGGGTGGCTCCAGCCTCAGCCGCGTCGGTATCGTCCAGCGAAAGCGCTACCCTAAAATTCACGTTGAACAAGGAAGGAGTGGTGATTGTTGTCCAAAATGTGCGTACTCGTCGAGAATGAGGAAGAGCTCGTGCAGGATCGGCTGACTTTGCGGGGAGACCTCATCTCCAAGATTATCGATTATATTCTCAACCACGAGCGCCGCCTGCCTCTCTAGCTGATTGAGCGCCTCTTTGTAGCTCCGCACGATCTGCAAGCAAGGAATGCATATTCGTGTCAACCATACCGAAAGGACTCGACTCACTTGAAGCTTGCGACAAATGAGATCCGAGAATCCCGCGACGGGCTTCAAGACGCTGAGAACCGGCGCATCGCATGCGATGAGGAGCATTTTCGCAGCCAGCGCAGCGGCATCGGGAACCAGTGTCAAACGATGCTCCACGCGATGCCTCCCGGCGCCTGGTCGGCCCGAGTTCTCATCCTCGGGGTCCCGATCTTCTTCGATGGTCAGCGATAAGTTATTGAGTTGCAGTAGGCTGAGACCGACCGGCGGAGGAGCCACCAGGGCTTCCCGGATTCCGTGGCCGCTTCCTGGACCACTTGTTAACGATCCTAGGGCGGGGTGAGCAGGAGAACGGGATGAGCACGACTTCGGAGCACATACCCCATGATGGGGCCGTTGTGGGTCAGTGTGCGAGGCCAGCGCTTATATCTAGGAAGCTGTTACACAGCTTACGCAAGGGGCATATCTGTACCAGAATAGAGGTAGCCTGAGCCTGTTGTGGGCGATGATCAGTTCGTTCGAGACCCTCCTGATAACGATTGCTCGCAGGGTTGAGAGTTATACGTTGTTTTTCATTCCCCAAGCGAAACGCGCTACCAAGGCTGTTCAGCCAGCACCTCCGATACTTTCACAACCAACTTCTCCTTGCTCTCTAGCTCCGCCGCAAAGTACGCCTTCGCGCCGCCCACCCCCTGGGTCCTCACCACCTCCGAAATACGATCGTAGTCGGCGGGAGCGTCGGCGCGCCGGATCGTGCATGCGAAGTCCCGTTTCTTGGTGTACAGCAGGAGGTCGCCCGTGCTCCGCACCCTGGTGTTGCCGGTGTAGGGCACTTGAACCTTTAGCACCAGCGTCTTGGATGCGCGGTCGAGGTTCTTCGGCGTATGCGCCGCGCGGGTTTGAGTGTTCGAGAACGAGGACGCCTGTGTTGGGTAGCCCATATAGTGCCGTGTAAGGTCGGCCGTCGGCATGGTAGTCCCGAAGGACTCGTAGAATGGTTTGAGCGTGACGGTGTTGGAGGACGAGAAGGGCTGGCACGTCTTTTTGTGGGTTTTCCATGATTTTGCTGCGACGAACAAAGAAAATCAAGTCTAGTGAGTGAATAACGCCGACACCGATCGTACCTTGACATTCGCTGGAGCAGTACCGCGCTATCCTACAACGGGCGCAGTTCTTGAGCGGCGCATCAGACTTTCCACAGGTATCGCAGGATTTCGAGGCGCGGGGAGCCTCTGAGGCTCCGGTCCTCTTTCTGATCCATTTTGTAATGGTTGCCGTTACTTGTGGTCCACAGCTCAAAAAATGTCTTCTCGCAGTCCAGCCGTCGGCGTCTGGCATGTCCAAATCTGCTCCGTATTCCATGAGAATATCGATGGTTGGTATTAGGTTGAGTTGCATGCAGCCGAGAAGGGAGATCTAAATGCATGTTGTCAAAAGCTACCTGATCATTGAAGACCGAAACGCACCTCTCCATACCGACTTCGGTGGTTGACATTGGCGCCATGGTCCAAAAGGCAGCGTGTTAGATCATCTTTGGGAATTGGCGACGTCGTTGCATGATGGAGTGCAGTGAACCCCGCTATGTCCTCGACATCCGGAGGCATGCCCTTGGAAAAGAGATATTCGAGCGTCTGCTTGAACTGCCGACTTCCAGGTGGGCCGTGCGAAACGCGCTGTGCTCCAAGGATGAGGAGAGAGGCGTATCCGGTCTTGAACGGGGTTTCTGAACCCATCAAGTCGGGTGCAGCGCCCTTCTCCACTGCCTGCAAGGAACGGATGAGGCGTGGCTGAACAAAACACTAGAAATGACTCGCCTCTTTTACAAGACTGAAAGAACCCGTGAAGACCGACAAAGCAAATGGCGAGAGAGCGTTGGCGTTCAGATTCAAGCTTTCTGGTGGGATATGAGTTCAGAGTAGTGCGATTTCGCGTTTGCTGCGATTTCAGTACCTTGCCGATACAATTCTCGCAGGATTTGTCCGCCTTGTGCCAAGCTGATATATCCAGGAGTTGCGAGTATCTTGCGCATTTCCGGCGTAACAGATAGACCCCCATTGTACATTTGAGCAGATAGAACGTCCGAGAATATTTGGTGCGTCGCGGGAGGAGCCAAAAGCGGTCGGGTCTAGAACGGTCTATGATCTTGCTGACATGAGCAGACCCGGCCTCTTCTCGTACCGCCACTGCGAGGCGGTCAGAGTCGCACTTGGTCAATTGCAAGGCTTTCTTCTCACCTTTCCACATCAATAGTGCCTCCCGCGAATTCTTACCTCCCGGCAAAATCCCATACACAACGGAGCAAACCCACTGTCAAGCAAAATCTCTCATCTTCACTCAACTCTCGCTCTTAACTTCTCTCAGCCTGAGCCTGGGTGGAACCTGGCTCTATGGTACGGGGCACGCAGCTCTCGCCGTTTATCGAAAAAGCTTTATGCATTCCTTCACACCTGATTCATTGCGACTGACGCGCGCATTTGTGCACCTCATGCGTTAATTCCGACTCGCGTCTCATTCGTCCGCGACTCACGCGCTTACTCTCATTCGACTCACTATCCATTAACCTTTCACCGCGACTCGCTCTCCATACGTTCACTGCCATTGGTTCTCGCCTGAATCATCCACTTTCCCACCGCGCACGCCCGGTGCATCCCACGTCGTCGCGCAGCTTCCTAGTGCTTTATACCGTCGACTTTCTGTTGACGAATATCTGCGGTTCAAAATCTGGTTGAGCGGGGTTCGACTTCAAGGTCCAAGGTTAGATAAGGATTGGTCAGATTATTTATCATGATTATGCCCATGCAACGTCTTCGCGGCTCACGAACCTCGTCTATCCCTGGGACCAATCACGACTCTCAGTATTTCGAACGGCGCCTCTGCGTAAAATTCTTGAAGTACAACCTCCCAAATTATCACAGCCGACCGGTCAAATCGGGCCTGGACGCCGATGATGAATCAGGCTCGCTTGGTAACCTTGAACGCGTACCCCCACCATACATTTGCACCCCCCATGGTCGAGCCCATTTCACTGGTTGTGAGCTACCGGGGTACTCAACACCGACTATCTGTACTTCCAGATAGCACTTTGGCCGAGCTGAGTGCGACGCTGGAGGATCTCACGACGGTTCCGCCACACCTGCAAAAGCTCTTGTACAAGAACAGCACCAAGGGCTCTCATGGCTCTGATATGACTCTTGAAGCAGCTGGGATCAAGGAGGGCACCAAAATCCAAATGGTCGGCTCGACATTGCAAGAGCTGGACGGTCTGCAGGCGAAGGAAGCGGAGGAGAGGAAACGCGATAGGATCCTTCGTGAACGGGCACTGAAGGCCCCTACAAAGGTACGTCGCCCCGTCCCTAGCTTATCCTTCAATGGTACTTATTCATTATTCAATATCAGCTTCGGTCTACCGGGAAAGCGACCACCTCCGACCACCAATATCGCTTCCACGAACTTATACCTCTCCCCAATCTCCCCAACCCCGATTCTGCCCTTACAGTGCTTCGCCGGCTTGCCAACGACCCGGGGATACGGCATGTTATGCAAGTGCACAAGTTCGCTGTCGGTATCTTGACCGAGCTCGACCCTCGAGAACGGCCGGACCTGCTGGGGTTAAACACCAATCAAGGGCAGGAGATAAAGCTCCGCCTTCGGACAGACTCGTACGACGGGTTCCGCGTGTACTCGCAAGTACGGCGGACACTCTGCCATGAATTGGCCCACAACGTGTGGGGGCCACACGATAATAATGTACGTGCGCCTCCAATTGCCCGTTCGAAAGGACTAACATCATTTCTCAGTTTAAAGAGTTAAACTCACAGCTGAACCGCGAGGTGGCCGAGTTCGAGCGTGCCGCCGCTGAAGGAACACACCGCCTGCATTCCGGCGACATGTATGAACCCGAGGCGCTTGAGAACGAGGCGTTGACTTCACATGTCCTCGGAGGCAGTTCTCGATCGCAGAACAGCGATTCGTCGGAAGAGCGCCGGAGAAGGGTCCTAGAAGCCGCGTTGAACCGCCTTCAGAAGGAAGAGGAGGAGCTGGAGAATAGCTGTGGTACAGCCGGGCCTGCCGAGACCGCATAGGTTTCCTCTCATTCATCCTGTCTGTATTGTATTGCTCACAGCTGTATCGATTCTGTATCTAATTTGAATCAAATTTCCGGGCGTTAATCACCTGGCGCCAACCGAGTTGCCTTTCGTGTGCGACTTCCTCAACAGCTTTCCTGGTATAAAGCATCTCCTCCCATCCTGACCTTCGACACGCTCCAGTCCCCACCATGGGGATGTTCAAGGGGTTCGCTCGATGTTGCTCACATCGTCCTGCTTACTGACCGTTCCTCAGGCTCGTCAAATGGCCCCGGAAGCGGCCGCACGACCCAGGCGGGACTATCACTACTGCGTCCCAGTCACCTCAAGGTCAGCTTCCGTCACTGTCTCTCGACTGCAGGTTGATTATCGGTCTCATCAAGCACCACTGCAACCCAGGCGTTCGAGGTTCTTCAAGAATGTGCGGCGTCCAGTTCCCACATCTCATCAGCATTCTACATCCAGCGACCAGTCACCGGAGCATCGCCGTTCCACTCTGGCGCTCGACATCGCTAGCCTTGCAGCGAAGACGTTCCTGCTCGCTAGCGATGCCCCGGTCATCGGTGTTTTAAAGCCATTCGCGGGATTAGCGGATTTTGCCTGCCAGAGAGTTCAAGTGAGCCTGAGACTAGATGGCGCCGGGCGGCAGTCGGTTGAACTTTCACAGGCTGTGCGCAATAATAGAACCTCGATGGCGGAGTTGGAGCAAGAGGCGGCAAGGCTTGCTGGATACGTCCAGGAAATCGCATCGGTTGGCCGGGATTCACATCTGCATGGATCAGAGATAGGCAGAAGTACGCAGACGCTCGACGAGTGGGTCCATACCTTCTATGTTGAACATTCGAATATCTGACTGCCGATTGCCCAGTATCGCGAAATTCCTCGATAAGCAGTGCCTGGCCGTTCCCAAGAAACGCCGGTGGAGACGCAGGTTGAGGTTATGGCTGTCTGCAAATCAAGACAAGGAGCAGATAGACATATTCCACAGACGTCTTTCCACCGCCATGCAGGAGCTCAGCGTAAGTTGCATTCTGATTGAACTTCGTCTCTTGACACAGTCTCATCTTACCTACACTGGTTTTAGACAGTGACCTCTCTTTCAAATTCGCAAGAAATATCGAGGCTGATGCACCATGTGACTCGACCGGGTGCCACTGAAGCGGTCCAGAAAATCACAATAAATAATGTGCTCATTGTTTGGATTTCCTGACGTGCGGCGCTGACGCCTTCGATTTCCAGTTCCTCCCTGAAGTCATTAAAATCTTCGAACGAAGCGACACTTTCATCAAAGTCGCCTTATTTGCTTGACGCGCTGACGGGCTAGAGAGAGTGGATCACCACACCTGCCAACATGATAACACTGATGAACCCCGGGACTTGCCCCCCGCAGTTTTTCTGCTCGGACCTCAATCCGACGCAGCAGAGGAGTGGTCTCGACTCCTTTGTCAGAAGCCTGGACTCTAGCCCCACTTAGTAGGCACCGACGATTCCACTTGGCGCAGGTTCAAACAATACTCCCAACCGGTGACGCGCCAAAATTTCACAGATCGGAAGCATTGTAGGTTGTGGGAGTATTATAAAGCCTCACAGCTTCAACCCAACCTTGGCGATGCATGCCCAGCGCACTGTAGTACATATAATTAGAATCCCCATATGTAGAGACCCTACAGCCCCATTATATCTATTGTTTGAATTTGCGGTAACAAGAGGATGGCCTGAAGGCTACTTCAGACTCGGCGCCAAAGTTTACAAATTATGAACATCCTTGATACTCCTCCACTGGTGCCCCACCCACAGCGAATTCGAACTCCCCGCCGCCTCCGCACCCTCCTTCTCCGCCTTCTTCTCCGCATCCCACCCAGTACTCCCCACGCCCGTATCCGCAATCGTCATCAACATCGTCTTCATCTCGCCCATCGGGCCCGCAATTTTATCCGTGTGCTCGACTTCGGCGTTGTTGAATATCGGGCCGAGTTGGTTCAGGGTCGCGCGGTCGCCCTGGAGGCGGAAGGTGCGGTCCGCGAGCTCGCTGGGTGGGAGGGTGGTCAGGACGTGTGCCGCGAAGCCTGCGTAATTAATTTAGTTATGGTTGCGTGGAATTCCTGATGAACTCGGCGTACCGGCAACATCAACGACGGAGGTGAACGAGACGGGGGCCTCGCCCGTGCCGACGATCCTGATCTTCCCGTCCGAGAGCCCGACCAGGAAAGGTATGAATTCGGTGAGCATTCCGATCTGATTTCCCCCGAATTAGTGAATTGGTTGGAATTAGTTCAACCACGCGACTTACGAAGAACCTCGCGTAAGGAACCCCCGCCGTCTTGGTGTACTCTGAAAATAGAAATCAGCGACCAGAAGAAGACAGTGTACCTCAGACAGCAACACACCTATGATCTTGCTCTTGGGATTCCCCGGCTGGCCCTCGGTAGTCATTCCAAACTCCGACGGCACAAACAATTTCACCCCCGCGCTCTTCGCCGCGTCAACCAAAACGGTCTGCGCGCCCACGGCGGCCGTGGTGATTGTCGAGATGAGAACCTCGACCTTGTGCTCGGCGAGGATGGCCGCGACCGCCGCTGCGTCGGCGGTGTCGACCGTGGCGACCTTGGCACCTGCGGGGAGAGCGCCGGATTTCTTCTCGTCGAGGCCGTTCCGTGACAGGAGGACTACGGAGGCGTTCTGTGCGACCAGAGCCTTGACGATGGGCATCCCGAAGGTGCCGGCGCCGACGACTGCGAAGGAGGTGTAGTTTGACATTGGATGATGGGTGGAAGGTGAGATGGTGAAGAAGACTCCTCGCCGCCGCCCTTTATATACGTCGCTCCATATCCCGATCGCAACGGGTAAGTGAAACAGCGAGTTTTGCGTAAGCCATAATCACCTTCCTATTTCGGATTTGGGCGTCGAGTTGTTTGCTCTTGTGGTGGCCTTCCTCTATCCAGCCATTCTCGCCCTCCTCGCCACAGTCTTCCTTTCTTCACCGCAGGTCCCATTCCTCTGTATACTGGCCGTGATTCAGCCTGCTCCGAGACTGCCGGGATAGGCGGCGCTGACCGACCGAAACTTCGCGGCGGTAGGCGCGCTGGGAGTGTCGTCGCCGCCGCGTCAGCGCTCGGTTTCTATTGACTCCACGTCAAGCTCTGCCCGCTCTCCTCGGACAGAGCACTGCCGCCGCTGTACGCGTAGTCCTGCCGACAGCGAAAGAGCGCGTCGTCGGGATCTGCACTGGGGTAACCAGGGGGTTTGTCAGTACAGTCATTCGGAGAACTGCGCACCGGCCGGCAGCAACGTATGAAACTGGGGTTTTCTTTTCATTCAGAGTGTACCCGCCTTGAGACAAAAGGCACCGATTGCTTCCCCCCCACGGTTGTCGCGGTGGAATTGAAGGTGGACGCTGTGATCCGATATGCCTTTTTTGATTGCGCATTGGTTCAACTCATTGCGAAGCGAAGGTCAGATATGCGATATGTAGATACAAATAACCCTGAAAAAAAAGTACAAGCTCTTGTACCCGACCGTGTATCGATAGAGAATCTTAAATTACTGCCGAGTGGCCAAGGCGGAAAGCAAAATATCATTATCGATTTTCGCGGCTAGAACCCGAGTGAGCACGATCCAATAAAAAAGGAAGAGAATGCCGCGCACCTTTTAAAACCAGTTGCGTGAATTTCCTAGCGAGTACAGGCTCCTCGTCCTCCAAGCGCCTCAGAGCATCGAGACTGAGCTTCCACAGCACGGCGGGGTGCTCAACTACGACCGACGCATTACGCGGCAGGTTTGCGAGCGCCGACAATTCGCCCGCCAGGGTCCCCGCGACCATAGACTCCTCGATACTCTCGGAGTGGTCTGAGAATTTATACGACGCGCGCAGGACACCCGACTCGATGATGTACAGCCCGTCGGCGGGATCATCGTTTTGCCGCCATAGGATCTGCCCATCCGGTACCGACATGCGCTGGAGGTAGGACAGCAGAGGCTTGAACTGCTCCAGGTCAACATCGCCGTAGGAGGAGAATGCCTTGACGAGGGTGTTGTAGGGTTCGGCCGAGACGCCCGGTGACGATGGGCGCACTTCTGCAGATGTAGCTCTGTCAACCAGGAGTAACGGTGATAGAGTAGGATTCGACTGACCGTTGGCGATTGTGCGATGCCCCGCGTCTCGTAGATGAGACCGTCGCGGTGAGCCGACAAACGAGTCCGCAAAGGACTCTTGATACGCTATGTTGGCGTCCTGTCGGCCCGGCAACGCTGCGAAATAACTCAACATCAAGTTCGACTCGGTCAGGAACACGCAAACTGTAAGTGTGTGCAGACGCTTCCGACTTCTGCGACCTAAACCAGGCGCGTAAATACGCATTCTCCGTCCCTATAAAAAAAAAGAAGTCAGTTGAAATCAAATTCATGAAATGAGTAACCCACATTCCATCGCATCGTTGAACGTCGAAAACAGCTCCACCCCATCTGCGCCGAGGACATCGACGCTCCCAAGTGCCTTCCCAACCGAGGACTCGGCGGTAAACCCACAGAACACGAGCGTGACATACTTTGCGGACAAAAGGCGCTGCAGACGCACGAATGCCTCCGCAGAAGACATATCCACCCCTCCCACGAGCGACAAATCGAGCACCAAAAATCGCACGGGGTTTCGCTTCCACGACGGCTCGTCAATAATGCTTCGGATGGTCTCTTCGACGTGCGTGATGGTGCCGAAAAACAGGAACCCTTAAGTAAAGAAAGAAATGTGAGCTTCCATCGTAGCTGGCAAGAAACGCCACAAAGGCACGAACCTTGAAGCCGCAGAATGGTCGTTTGCTTGGAGACCTCTCGGATATACGCACGCTGAGAACTGGGCCGCCGGACCGTAGACATGGCCGTTTCCCCGGTGTGCAGCGCACGGATGCTCGCGCGCTGCGAATTTTGGACGACGAAAAAGAAGCCTGCGTCGCGTCTGATCAGATTTGCCGAGTGCTCGTGAGAGGGAGTGTGCTCACAGCTGACGACGATCCCAAACAGCACGCCGATGACAAAATCCCACACCGTCATGCAGACCATGATACTGACGATCGTGATGTATTCCGACCTGGGTAATGAGGCCGTTGAACTCGAGTGCACGACCTGTCGGAGGAAGACGTACCTGCTGACTCGATGTCGTGTATCCCACAACGCCTCCTTGCATAGATCAATGCCAAGGACAAAAATTAGTGCCCCGACGACCATAACAGCTAAAGAATTAGAGGGAGGTGAGGCCCAGAAGTGGTTCACGTAGAGAGTACTGACGAATGTAAGCGATGGGCCCCGTTCCAATGAGCAACAATATGGTCGTAGCCACAGCCAGCAAAAAGCCGGCAATCCGCGTCCCGCCGCCCACGCGATAAAATCTTCAGGAATTCAGCGCGTCGCCGTAGGAATGGGATGCCCGAACTTACAAGAGCGTGTTTACGTATACAAGATAATTGGGCCTGGGTTGAACCGTGTGAGTGGACTTCGTTCGACCTGATACGCCGAGGAATCTTACACTGTGCCCAGGACGCCGGCGAGTAGATTCGAATAACCATGCGCCACCAGCTCCTTGTTCGTGTCGACGTCTTCGTTCAGGGAAACAGCTATCATTTCGAGGTAGGTAAGTGAGTTTGAACCAAAGTTTTGCAGGGACGTACAGAGCGCCGGAACGTTCAAGGGTGGGTGCAGGATGTTGAAGAACAGCCTGGGGTTCAATCAGTAGCTGCGATCGGCGAAAAAATGAGATCATACAAAGCGAATTGTGTAGGCAACGTCGACCAAAGGGGTCCGAACCGCACTTTGCTGAAATCTGAGGAGGAGGATTAGATGTGACGCAGATGGAAGACGTGGGACGAGTATCAACCATAATACGAATAAAACTTATACCAATGCTCCTTGCTCCCTCCGGCCGCCATATCGAATATCCATCCACCATCTCGTAGATCCGCGATGTTGAGCTGTGCGGCGGCCACGACGATGTAAAAGATAAGAGGAATCATGATAAAGTCTGCGAAGCCGTTCAACCGCGTCCTGGAACCGAAGGAGATAGGAAATAACCCACAAAGCGGGAAGATGAGTTGGTGTCTCCACCGGAGACTTTCGGTCACAACACGCAGCAGAATCGCGAGCGCAAGCGGAATGGTCCATAGCGCGAGGTTGTGCGCGTCGAAAAAGACAAACTTGAACGTCTCCCAGGTTGCGGTGAAATCGTCGTCCGAGATGCGCATGGAGACCGTCAACCTGAAGTGGGGCTGGGTCAGTTCAAGGATCGCACAAGTAGTTGTACGAAAGGCAGACCCTGTTTCGATGAGAAACGCGCCGACACCGCCAATACATCCGACCAAGATATGGCGCGGGAAGAATCCAATGAGAAGCCCCAGTTTGAGGAAGCCCAGGAGGAAGAACGAGAGACCGGTCAACACAGAGCTCAGCGCATAGGCGACGAGGGTCGTGCAGATGATCTCTTGGGGGTATTCCGGACCGATTTCACGAGCGATGGACGCTGCGAGGATGTGGAAGAAAGGCACAACCTCGATCATCATGCTCCCATTCGCGCCAGCGAACCCACTCCCCCCGAACGTGTATGTCAACTGTGCGATGACGCAGGAGACGAAGAACAGGCTGACGCCCATAGGGCCTAGATCGTCGAATGGGGCCGAGGTGGGAAATATTATCATCCCGTATGAGACGCCATCGAGGATGTTCAACAGGCATCCGAGAACAACGGCCGGGAGGGCTTGTGCGGCCTGTTTGAGGGTCGTCGCTGCCAGGCTTTCGAGGGTTTTGGTGGTTTGTCGCTTCGGACCTGGGCGTGGCGGAAGAAGCGGTGTGGATTCCGTCGGTGGTTGTTGGGGAGGAGACGGGGGCGAAGAGGAAGACGATTCATCTTCTTCCGGAATAGATGCCGGCAAAAGGTCGTTGAACGACGTGATTGTCGAAGGCAGGGAGTCTCTCCGCGCGGACAAGCTCGGTCTTAGGAGGGACAGACCAGAGGGCTGGAACGCGGATTGCAGCGGTTCCACGTCAGGTTCGCGATTCCGGGGGGTGATGGAGCCGCTTCTGCTGCTCGCGGGGGGTTCCTCTGGTATTAAATCGACAGTCGGGTCCCGAATGAGATTCTCACGGCCCGGAGGAGAAAACATGCCCATTTCCATTCCGCTGAGCTGCATCGTGCTTAGGCGGATCGAGTCCTGGGAGTGGGGGACAATCTGGGGTATGGACATGGGCGTCCCGGAGGCACCAGAGGAATCGGAAGAGGCGAAACTGAGCGATTGGGGGATTGTGGGCGAAGGATGAAATGAGCGGGACTGGAGGAGGCTATATATTGAAAGATGCTATAATTATTGCGCGAGAGGAAGGACAGCTTGCGACTGACCCTGCTCTAGAAAGACTACGTAACGGGGAATCGCCATTCGAGAGCGTGCGCGGGTGCGGCATTTCCTGAAGATGAGGTGCTCGTGCGTGATACATTTCGTTCGCAGGATCCCCGTCTGGGACGAGGTCAGGGGTCGACATTGTGGCGGGTTTCGCGTCCCACAAATGGGTGGGTTCGAGGGGGGGAGGGGGCTACACGTCGCCGGCCGTGTCGAGGTCGATGGCGGGAAGAGAGAGAGTCACACAGGACGGAGGCAAAAAAATTTCACCGCCGCTCCATTTCAGGGTGTCATTGTGCTTGCAACTGTTTACGCGTCCTCCGACGATCGCCCGCGCTCTCGTCTCTTACGCCCATGTCCAACACAATAGCCCTGTACGTTCTGTGCTTCATATTCCCCGGAAAATCGCTATAACGCCACCCAGGTACCCCCTCTCAAACTTCACCTTTAGGTATACACTCTGTGCTCTTTTTCGTGGCACAGCCAGCTGACCAGCCCTAGTACGAAAGAAGCACAGCCAGAGGAAGATCCATCGGTCTCTGCGCGTCTCCAGCGCCTCCAAAACAACTATGAGGACTTTGGCATGCGCCGCACCGTCGAGGGCATCCTCGTCGTCCACGATCACGGCCACCCCCACATACTCATGCTTCAAATCGCGAATGCCTTTTTCAAACTGTGCGTGGCAGCCAGCTGACGTCTTTGCGTTTCCTCATGACCCCCGACAGACCAGGAGACTACTTGCTTCCCGGCGAAGACGAAATCAGCGGCCTGAAAAAACGACTCGACGACCGTCTGGCCCCGCCAGCATCTTCGGGCCTCCCTTCTAACGTCACGGACGGCGCAGAATGGGAGATTGGGGACTGTCTGGCGCAGTGGTGGCGGCCCAATTTTGAAACGTTCATGGTGAGCGAACGTTGTTCCTGCGCCTGGGATTCCTTTCGGCGCTTACTCTGCGCGATTAATGCGAGAACCGCGGGCCCCCACGCGTTCCCCGGCTTTCCTCTGCGCGATTAATGCGTCGGCGTTCTTTCGATTTCGACCTGCATCCCGTGCGCGTGCGGTCGTGACGAAGGCTTAGATCCGGCCTTCCCTCGACCGCTTCTCTTCGCCACAAACTGCTAACGCGCGCGTCCAGTACCCTTTCATCCCAGCACACATAACCAAGCCAAAAGAATGCAAAAAGCTCTTCGTCGTGCAGATGCCTGAGAAGAGTGCGTCGTCGCGTCACCTCACCTTCCCTCTCGCCCCTGCCTAACGCAATGCACGCCCCACCCCAGAAGTGCTCGCCGTCCCCAAAAACATGAAGCTCCTCGCCATCCCGCTCTTCGAGCTGTACGACAACGCCGCACGGTACGGTCCCCAGCTGTCTGCCATCCCGCATCTGCTCTCTCGGTGCGTCATCCGCCGTTCCCTCACTCGGTGCCGCTGACTGACGACGCGCCCACAGCTACAACTTTATATATCAGTAACTTGGAATTCGCAAGACAGGGCTCGTTGTGTAATTGTACATATTGTAGACTAGATCATTGCATGTCGTATTTTCTGGGAACCATTTCAAAACTTGACCGACTTGGCGGTGCGTGGAGAAGGAACGGGGGGTCGACGCTTGGTGGTGCGCAGCTGTTCCCCCGATGATCATGGCACTCAACCTTCAGCCAGATCCAGACCCGTCCTTTCGGACTACAGTGCCCGATGGATGAGAGGATCCCCACAAGAGCAAACAACGCAACGCCCAAATCCGAAATAGGAAGGTCGTTGTGAAACTCGCGATTCACGCGTTGGGATCGCGACCTGATAAAGGGTGAGCGCAGTCTTTACATTTCCCCTCCGTAAATCTTCAACCACACCTCGTCGGCGGGTGTACCCGATAGGAGTGGTCGCATCGGCCGGTTGACCCCGAATGCCATCAATTCCGGTTCTCCTTTCAACTTTCATCCTTTCGACTGCAACATCCCGTGCCGCATTGCTTAGCTTGAAAGTCCTTCACATTACTCTCATGGGGTCGGAATCCACCAACCCCACTGCGGCTTCTCACTCCCGCACCCTGCTTGAACTCCGGATCTCTTCCAACTCCATCGCCTCGTTCCACGGCGAGCAGGCCATGGCACCCCAGCTTGTCACTCCCACGCATTCCAACGGCACCATCACCCTCGTGAGCGGTCCTCTCGACAATTTCATGCAGTACTCCCGGCTCGAAGCCTCCCAGTGGCTTATAGATATCGCGCACGATATTTGTGACCCCGCGCTCATGCGTGGATCGCTACAAATCCGTAACTCGAACCAATGGTCCCCCGTCACTCCGACCGACCCTCTCGTGGCCGCCGTGTACCTTTATACCCTTCCAGCCGGAGTCATCGTGGAACTCTCGAAAATAAGTCAACGGAAGAACAAGTCGAGCACGTCGGCCGCAGGAAACGCCGGCACCATGGAAGGTCGTGTCAAGGCGCGCGATGTCGTCTGCTGGGCGACGGGAGCGGAGGAGCCCCTGATGAACAGTCACATATGTCCCAAACGTATGGGCGACGTGCTCGCTCGCGAGATATACGGCACATTCGCGCCCGTATCTCCAGTCATTCCCAATCTCTCTGTCTACGACGAGGTGTTCGGGATCACCCTCTCCCGGACTCTGGATGCGTACTTCAATACATACACCTTGGGACTGCGTGCTGTTGGGCCAGTGAGTTCATTTTCCCTCGCGGGTGATGGTTAAATAATAACATCGCAGAACGCCTACAAATGCCATCTTTTTGTAGATGCGCCCCCGGATCGGGTTCGTACTTATACCATCGCTGGCCGGTTCGACACACCCATGGCCGCGCTCGTCCCGGCTATCCACGGGCTCGATGCCAGTCCTCCCCATCCCGCCAAAGTAAACAACCCCCCGCCTGGCCTGCTTCGGTGGCACTACCTGCAATGCGTGCTCCGCAAATTTATGCACACCGACTACAAAGCTTTGCCCGGTATCAGCTACCTGGAATTGCCATTGAGAACGGATGAAGACTCCGATGAGGAGGGTAAGGATAGTGAATCAGATTAGCCTTCCTCAGGATACCTGTACTCCACTTTTTTCTGTTTGTGCTGTGGGCATCTTCCACTTTCATTGAACTTTGGTTGAACTACGACAGAACTAGTAAAAATTCAGGAATCCGCAGGGAATGAAAATCTCACCTCTGAAAGGGATCTGTGCACTACACGGCTAGAGCGGACTTTGTTCTGGCCTCAGCTTTCTGAATTGCAACCGGCTCGGATGCCATCAATCCCGCCCTTGCTTTGACTTTCATTTCTCTTTTCCTTTCCGCCGCAACATCTCGTCCCAGGTGCTCGGGATGCATCACGATGAACGCACCTCACATTCGAAACTCTATCCCGGGCTAGCCGACGTAACACTGAATTCTTCGCGATTCCCTTGTCGCCCCTCTGAGTCGCTCTTGTATCCAGCGCCGTTCAGCTTTCTCGGCGCTCTCGCTTCCTTGCTAGTCTCTCTTGAAGCTTGTTTCTGTCCCTCTACTCGCTCAGTCCGCCAGCGCACTCACAGACTCGCCTTGGCTCCTCCACACTCCATCGGGCTTGCGATCAACATTGTCGACTCGGACGCGCTCAAAAATAAGCGATATGAACTTCTTGACATCACCCACGCCTTGATAATCGTGGGGGATCTCAAAGGACTTTTCTCTCGATCTTCCCACTGAACAATGGGCGCGAGTCAAAGCGCGTCAGAGGCTGTTGCCAAACAGGACCAAAGACTCATTGTTTAGTACTTAACCGAACCAAATGGGTTGAAGTGGCATCCTCTCCTTCTCGATGTCTCGCCCCACCCTTGAGATCGATGTGGACGTCGCTGGCGATGCTTACGACCCCCGTTCCTCAGAGGACTACGAATCTGCGTCTGCCTCAGAGACAGACTTTCTTATCCAAACCGAGTCCGGAGCGAAACCAGCCTTTGCTTCGCGGTGGCCACTCTTTTCTCTACTTTCACGACAACAACGACTCTCCCTCCTCCTTCCGGCGATAATCTCGTCGGTTTTCGCGGGCGGAATCGCTCCTTTTATGACTATTGTCATTGGCCACGCCTTTGATGCCTTTTCCAAATTTTCGACGACACCCAATCCCTCCAAGGACCTCCTTGTCCACCACGTGGGGCTTGCTGCTCTGCAGCTCGTCGCTCTTGCAGTCGGGTCTTTCATGCTGAGCAGCCTCACCAGCTACTTGTGGATCCTCACTGGCGAACACAATGTTCTCGAACTGCGCAAGCGCGTTTACGCGTCTATCGCGTCCAAAGACATGATGTGGTTCGACTCCCGGGTCTCGGAAGACGCCCTTCCGTCGGACGAGGACCAGGGTCCTATTGGTGCTGGTGGCCTGATGGCTCAGTTCTCCAGGTGCGCGGTTAAACCTAGTTCACGATTCAAGAATCTCACTCTTTCTCTCAGAGAAACCGACGAAGTCAGATCCGCCTCATCCCTCGCCACAGGGCGAATAATTGAATATTTAACGACATGTATCACTTGCCTCATCCTCGCCTTCACTCGTTCCTACTCCCTCACTCTTGTCATTCTTTCTGCGGTTCCCGTCCTCGTAATCATCCAGGCGTCGTCGCAGGCCGTAGCCGGTCCCCTTCTCGGCATCGAGCGTCAACAGACCGCCGTCGCAGCCACCCTCGTCGACCGCGCCGTCACCTCCACTGGCATCAGCACCGTCAAAGCCTTCAACGCCGCAGCCCACGAGCAGCGAGCCCTCAGTGCTGTACTCAACCGCATCGAAACAGCCGTCTGGAAGCTCGTCGCCGTCTGGGGCTTCACCTCCGGCCTCGCCCAGTTCGTCATGATGGGCATGTTCGTCCAGGGCTTCTGGTTCGGCGCCCGCGTCGTCAAATCAGGCTCCATCGGTGCCGGGGACGTCATGGCCGTCTTCTGGGCTTGCCTCATGGCCACGACGAACCTCCAGCTCTGCATCCCGCAGTTCATCCTCCTCTCCAAGGGCAAATTCGCCCTCACCTCCCTGCTTGCGCTCGTCGATGCGCACGACGCCACGGAGGCCCCAATTCCTGTGGCGTGCACCGCGGACATTCTGCTGCGCGACGTCTCGTTCGCATACCCCTCGCGGCCCGCGGTCCCCATCCTCCGTGCGGTCACGCTCGCGCTCCCTGCGCACAAGACGACCTTCATTGTCGGGCCCTCCGGCTGCGGCAAGTCCACCATAGCGCATCTTCTCGCTGGGCTGTACGCGCCACAAAGTGGCGCCATCCTCGTTGACGACTGGGTCCTCGCTGACGTCCGTGCGCTCGACGTCGCGGTTGTCGGCCAGGGCCAGGCGTGTACGCTCTTCGACCTGAGTGTGCACGATAACGTTGCGCTGGGCCGCGGTGATGCGGGGTTCGTTGACCGCGCGGAGGTGGAGGACGTTTGTCGGCGGGTGTTGATGGACGAGTTTATCAGCGGGTTGCCGGATGGGTACGAAACCATGCTGGGGACGGACGGTGCGAGTCTGAGCGGCGGGCAAAAGCAGCGGTTGGCGCTCGCGCGTGTCATGTTACGGGATCCCGACGTTTTGGTCCTCGGTGCGCCTCTTTCCACGTTTCCCATCATGACCCGAAGCTAATTGATTAATTCAGACGAAGCGACTTCGGCGCTTGACCCTACCTCCCGTGTGGCGGTATTCGATGCGATCCGGCGGTGGCGTCAGGGCCGTACCACGATCGTCATCACCCACGACCTCGCGCAAATAGGCGCCGACGACTTTGTGTATGTCTTCCAGGACGGGTGCGTCGTGGAGAACGGCTGCCGCTTGGACCTGGACGCGTCCATGTGCAGTATCTTTGGCAGCATGGCTCCACCAGCAACTGAATCCCCTCTTCGCCGCGAACACCCCCTTCCTTCCTTACTGACCTCTCAAGCACCTTCCCCTATCCTTTCCTCTCGCGTCCTTCCTTTTGGACATCTTTCACTGCCTGCTTTATCCGCTGCTCCGTCTGCTCTCACTCGCGTTGCTCGGGTCGCGCAGTCTTCGGACCTTGCCTCCTTTTCGTGGCGTCGCACCCCCAGCCCTTACAAGCCTATCTCACCCCTCTCTACAGTCCTAACTCGGCCCCTCAGCTTGCGCTTCACGCCCTCTGATGCCGTCTTTACCAAAGAGCAACATGCGTTCAGCGACATCAAAGTCCAGGTTGCCTCGCCACCATCTACTGCCGAAGCCGGCTCCTCATCGATATGGGCCCTGCTGCGCGAGATCTACCCCACCATCCCGCACAAGCCGCTTGTCCTCCTCGGGCTCGCCACCTGCCTCCTCAGCGGCGCCACCACTCCCGTCTTCTCCTTCCTCCTCTCGCGACTCCTCTTCGAGGTCTCCACTGGCGCGGAAAACACCCACACCATCAACAACACCGGCGCGCTCGTCCTCGGCGTCGCCGCGCTCGACGGGCTCCTCATGGGCCTCAAGTACTTTCTCATGCAGGCCACCGCAATGGCGTGGGTCACGCGCATGCGCACCGCGGCCTTCGCGCGCGTCCTGCGGCAGGACAAGCGCTGGTTCGACGCCCGTGCCGCGGGCGCACTGGGGCGCGTGCTAATCAAAGACGGGGACGACGCGCGTGAGCTGCTCGCGGGCGTGGCAGGGCAGGTGCTCGTCGTTGGCGCGATGTTCGGCGTGGGCCTCCTATGGGCGCTGCTCGCGGGGTGGCAGCTCGCGCTCGCCGGGTTTGCGGTCGTGCCCGTGTTTGCGGCGGCGATGGCCGCGCAGGCGGGGGTCGTCGCGTGCTGCGAGCTGCGCAATAAGCGCGCGGGGGAGGAGGTGGCGGGGAGGTACTATGAGGTTCGCGCGAATCGTTCTTTCGGTATGGCCAGGGGCTGATTATTCCTTTGCAGACGATCTCGAATATCCGCGGGATACGGTCGATGCGGTTTGAGAGTGTCTTCCGGGTGCAATTCGACAAGGCGGCGGATCGGGCACTGAGTGTTGCGCGGAAGGGTGCCTTTGTCGAGGGCTGCACGTACGGCGTTGCGTGCGGGCTGATCTACCTTGCTGAGGCGCTGTTGTTCTATTTCGGCGCCGTTCTCGTCGCGCGTGGGACATACTCGTATCTGCAGATGGTCCAGGTCCTGAACCTCGTCGTCTTCACCGTCACCATCGGCTCACAACTTATGGCATTCAGTATGTCCTCGTCTTCTTCCAGAGATCCCATCGTTGACCCCCCATGCTTCCAGCTCAACGAATTGCCAAGTCTGTGCAGGCCACCCGCGACTTTACCGAGCTCCTCCGTCTCCCTACCCGTACAGACGAGTCCGACGGCTTCCTTCGCCCCCGATTCGATGGTGCGATCACCTTCCACGACGTCGGGTTCTCGTATCCTGGGCGTGTGGACGCTCCGGTGCTGCAGAACATCAACCTTGAAATCCAGCCCGGAGAGTGTGTTGCGATTGTCGGCGCCTCTGGCTCCGGCAAAAGCACCATTGCAGCTCTGCTGCAGAGGCTCTACGAGCCGGCGTTTGGCTCCATCTCCATCGGCCTCGACACCCTCCGCTCCACCGACGTGCAGTATCTGCGCCAGCATGTCTCCATCGTCAGCCAGCAGCCCACGCTCTTTGACGCCACGATTGCCGAGAATATCGCGTACGGCAGCGAGACGTTGGCGGAGGACGACGTGCGCCGGGCAGCTGTGGCGGCCAATGTACACGACTTTATCATGCGCCTGCCGCAGGGCTACGACACGCCGGTGGGCGAGAACGCTGCCTTGGTTTCCGGCGGCCAGGCACAGCGCCTTCAAATCGCCCGTGCCCTCGCGCGCCCGTCAAAGATCCTAATCTTAGACGAATGCACCTCTGCCCTCGACGACGCGAACCAGGCTGCCGTGTTGGACACGATTCGCTACGCCAAGGTTGGGCGCACGACTGTTATGATTACGCACAAAATCCCTGTGATGAGGATGTGCGACCGCCTGCTTGTTGTCCATGAAGGGCGGATTGCCGAGGAGGGGACGTATGACGAGCTGATCCAGCGGCGCGGCGTGTTTGCAGCGCTGGTCGAGGGTGGATTGACCTGATTTTATATAGAATTTACTTACCATTCATTTGTAGCGCTACCCAATCCGAATTCAATTGTATTTCTTCCATACACGATGTCAGTGGTGAAATTCCAGACACTAAAGGGTTCCCTGTTAAGCCGTAGACTTGCGCTGGAAAGCCTGGATATGATATGACGTGTAAACTTTCACCACCGAAAAAAGAACGATGTGCCAGTCAAGCCAATTCGGCAAAAAAACGTGCGGAGGCCTCCGAGTCCCTAACCCCATGCCACTGCCAATTTTCTCTAGCCACCTCGGCTTTTTCCTCCCGCCATATCATTCCACAGTCACCAGCTTCACGGACCCGAAAGTTCTATATAAAGGTAGCCATCTCCTGCAAGTACTGCACGACCTCGGATGTCGACGAAAGCTCCCCTCAATCCCGGCGTACTTGGGCGCAGACGTAGCTCCTTGTGCAAGTTTTCCATCTGGATCGGCTTAATCCTAGGCGCTCTCTTCCTGTTCCGGTTCATAGTCGCAATCGCCACGTCGCTCTGGTGGTTCACCCACTTCTCGCACTCGCATGTCTTCCAGAACCAAACGCTTGCTCAAGTCCAAAATCGTGCCTCCGTTGTCCGGCCGCTCATAGACGGAAACCAGACCTTTGACATCGCTGTAAGTATATGGACGATGCCCGAAGGACTGTCCGACAGCGAGCGGATTGCCGGAGACGTCGCCGAAACGCCGCTGTACTCTGATATCGTCTTTCGGGGACTCCATCTGTCTGACAAGCACATCTACACCAATCTCAGCTACAGGCTCCCTACCGCTCTTTTGTGAGTGCTCGCTAGTCAGTTGAGTCGGACAATCGCTCACCCGTTTTGGAAGCCGGCGTCTGGTGTTGAAGGGCAACGATCTTCGAGCCTCATTCGTTGTGATTCCAACATCACCCTCCCTCGTAGATTATGTGAAAGATATCTCAACATGGCGGCCAGAAGCAATGAGAATACCCCCGGTCCGCGCCTGGCCGTGAGCATTTTCTTTAGCTCAGATACGCTGCAAATGCATTTGTACCATCAGATTCCCTCTCGGCGCGTCCCCTACAGGATCATCGCCGACCGTTGTGGACAACGCACTGGACTCGTTCGCCATATCGATCCCGCTCCTGGAATTTCATGAGATAGCGAGCAAGTGTGAAAAGGGTGGAGCATCCAAAGTTCCTCGACCACCTCTCGACGATGAGCATGTCAACGACGCCAATGACGATGAGGACGACGACGAGGACGATTTCCTTTTAAGCGCCGATGCTGAAACCCCGGACAATTGGCGTCTCCCGGCGGCTTCCGACATGACGAAAAATCCTTTCCATGCCGTGAAACGACATCCTTTCATCGTAACACGGTCAGTTCTTCGCAACTCGCTCCAGTTGAACGAAAGTTGAACTACATACTTCTTAGAACGCAAATCCGCATCGTCGATCAAGTCCGGATTTTCAACCGTAAAGCCTTCAACAAGGAGCACAAGCATCTCAAATCGACTTCAGTATGTCTACTAGCCGCGTCTTTTGAATCGCGGTGAAAAACGCTAATCGCAATCCCAAGTGCGGACAGGGCCATGACACGGTTCTAGACCCGACCCTCTGCCATCACTCGTTCCTCACTAATGGAAATTGGGAAACGAGATTTGAGCTTCAAATACCGGATGAGGACACTGGGAAGCTCCGAACCGAGTGGGCGTACGGGCCATATATGGGCCATGGTGCCTTCTCCGCTGGTCCGAAAGTCGGTGGTCCATTCATATTAGACGCTCGTCGAGTAAAAAAAAACTGACATTAATTTCAGGATCTCGTGCCGGTCCCTGTAACCAGAGAAAGATGCCCCGATATCGAGGACGCAGCCTCGACTGACCCAGGTACTTGCCTTTAACGTTTAAACACACGCCACTCAGGTATTCATATTGCGAAGAGTACGTCGAGATCAATTGGAGGCTCTCCTATTCTGGCCGGACTCCAGCCAAGTTTGGCACCAGCGAATTATTCTCCCACCCTAGTCGTGTTGGATACAACGACAGCGAGTACAAGAAGATCCAGGCCCACGACTCCGCAGAGTTGTGGAGTGAGTGTTTTCCGACCAAAGCTTTGCAAGATACTTTTAACTCAGTCTCCAGATGGACTCTACGGCCACCGATTCAATGAAGACGCTCATCCGCGTCGCCGCCTTCTCCTGGTCGTTCTCTCGTTCGTCTCGATGTCCCGTTGTCTGTGGTTTTGACTAACTCTTAGCGTTAGGGCTGTTTTATCCTTCGTCCAGTCCATCCTCGACTTGGGCTACTGGTACACCCGCACATCGACCGCCTTCCTCACCGTACCCGGGACGATCATGCTCGCAAGCAGCGAGATCATCGCAGCCTTCGCGCACATCGCCGACAGGGCGGAGACGCAAAAATTGAACCTCTCTTTCTCTTTCTCACAGTGGTTTCCCTGGCTGTGGTTGATCTTGTTCACCTTGGCGACTAGATTTTCTCTGCCGCTCTTAATGCTGAAAACCGCCACCCGGCTGGAGTTCGGGGGTCAAAATGGAAATGGTGCCGCCAAGTTCCATCTTGTGCCGCCGACGCACAAGGAGCGCAACAGTCAGAGACTAGATTCTCGCACCAGTTGGGCAGTCAAAACTGGCGTGAGTTGTTCGTTCGTTTTCGGGACCCTCAGCAAATTTACTGCATTCTGAATCTAGGTGTGCACTTTTCTCCTCGTCGTCTACCTCGTCTCCTCTCCCAACGACTACCACCTCATATCCGGACAACTCCCACCGCCCGGCCCAGACGACCACCCCACCAACATCGTCCACCGCATCTCCGCCCTGTTGATCTTCCCCCTCCAATTCACAGGCCGAATCTCGCAGTTCATCCTAAACCACCGCTCGAGAACATTTGCGGGGAGTTACAAGATCGCCGTCCTTTTGCGTGTCTTGATGACGGTTTTGTGGTTGATGTGCTATGTACCCGCGCTCGTGGGAAGATTCGACGCGCTGCCTGGGCTTTCTGTCCCAGACGCCATGGATACCCTGCTTTTAGCTGCCATCGCGTGGCAGGCGCTTGTGTTCCCCAGAGTGGTGCAGAAGGTGGAAGATGAGGACAGTGAATGAGGGAAGGCCGCTCAACTTGTATACCTGATCATGTTTTACCCCGCTCAACTTTTAATAAATCAACACTTGATATGGCTCCAAAATGCCGTCGACTGCGACTTCATCGTTATCAGGTCTGTTGGGCCGAGATTGTCCAATGTCAACATGGAACGTTCGAGGTACGAGGCCTTTTGGTTGTAGAGTCTGTTTACGAGACGAAGAGGCCATGAACTATATAGAATAGCGAGGACTATGTGTGGGGAAAGGTGGAGGAGACTTTGGTAGGGGCAATCAGTGCGAGAGGGGCATGAAACGAGAGAGCGTTTAAAGTGAACGAGAAGGCGTGGGAAGTACTTCGGCGATCTCGGCGATGTTCGATTCTACGGCGCATCAGCCATTTGCATGACTTGATCTCCACCATCAACAAACATTCACGCCGTTCTCCCTTGTACCACCTACCCCTACCTCCTCATGGAATCACCTGAAACATATCTCTTCTGTTCAAAATCTGCACCGCCGGGGCGCGACATCCAACGGGAGTGCTAGCTGCAGGAGTCAGAACTCAAAAGCTCAAATTCTCGCTTGGTTCAGAAACGCAGACAACTGCTACTCAACGAAGTCTCGAGTAGTAGTCCTCTGGAGCAAATCACGCCCATGGAGCAAGCCGTCACTCACTGTCGCCGCGCCGAGAGTCAGATGGTGACATCTCTGGCGTCTGCTGCCCACCAGGTTCTCGAACGGGCATTCGGTGCGAACGTGTTTGCCTCGCTTCCGTGAAACTGGAGGAGGGTGATGGGTGAGATAGTGTCGCCCGCGCTTGACCTTTGCATGCGCGTCGGACGTGGTGAATATTGGACGGCAGGTGAGTATCTGATCTTTGCTTCATGAACTATCCATTAACAAGGAGCTTCCGTCAGTCATGGATGTACAGTATGCGCGGGCTTTGAGCGACAACACGCAGGTCTGGCGCGGTTTCCGGTCGTCAAACCATATGTGATCCAGGGACGGACAAGTTAATGACCATTGACAGCCTCGGCCGGATTTCCGCCGCCCGGGCGTCGTTTTCTGCCAGTTTCTGCCAATCCCAAGGCGTGCCCCAAGTAGCACTCACAGTGAATCCTGAATCTTGATCAGCAGGCCAAAAAACGCGGACGGGAGACCCATCGAGGCGAGATCGCGTTTCTAGAAGGACATGAACTTGTCTGGGCGGAAGGGGTTCAGGTCGAAGAACCTTCAGGACAGCGAAGGTGGGTTTGGGTCGAGGTCTCCGTTACGTATTGAGGTTAATATTTGCAGGCCTCCAAACGTGCTATTCGACGATAATTTGGAAGAACCACACGGCACGCCATAATCGATTCCTCAACACCTGCTCGTGTTGTGCGACTCTCTTCCGAGTAGAGAAACGAAGGAGACGAGGGACTGATTCGGGCGGGAGATATGCGGGCATGGCGGTTCAAATTTGAGCCCGAGTATGATTGGTTTCCGTGCGCTTCCTAGGTCTGGACTGATAGAAACCCGACTGGCAGGATCAAAGGTTCGGTGTCATCTCGTCGTGTGCGGTTACGGTCGTATATGGGCCGTCCGTGGACTGACCAACGACAGCGGCACAGATTATTGCCCGCGTATCAGGTATCTTGGATGGAGATGAAACTTGACGGATGTTGGTCGAGACAGACAAGTACAGCCAACAGAAACAATTCCAGCCTTCAAAGGTGATTTCGGGGCATATTAATCATTTCTTTGAATTGACGTCTTCACTTTGGGCGCAGCGAATGCTTCATTTTCCTGGTGTCCTTCGTCAAGCCGACCTTGCCGATTCAACATGCCGGCGTCGGCTGTCCAGTGATGCCCAGCTGGACGCGCTGATTAGACGGCTCTGTGGCGGCCGGGTGCCCGCGGATATTGTTCTTTGGACATCGACATCTTACACAGCGAGACACGGTGAATGACGGACACCCTACCATCGCTGTGGCAATATTTTAAGCTGCACCTGGAAGCAATTCACGTATCGCTCCCCCTGGCATCAACAGTCGAGGCGTCGAATTCAGAATTCAGGGCGAGGGTACGATGCAGAACAACTGATGGGTGCCTCCGGTATATAAGGACCATTCAAGCCCGCTCTTGTATCACGCTGCCCCCAAGGTCCACGATGCGATTTGCCGCTGCGTTTACTGCGATCATTACTTCGGCTCTGCTCTCGCCCATTGTCCAGGTTGGCGCGAGCAACCTCCTCAACCGGGATATCTCCGTCGATGTTTGCGGCGAGGTCGACGCGGAACTGAAGCTGCCCCCCTTGCTCGGCATCGGTCTACCCGTCTCTATTGGGCTCATTCGTGCGTGTCAACGCACTCGTTGGGATAGTTGATACTTAACCACATCCAGAGGAATGCTTGTGCATTTCTACGATCCCGCAATACGTTTCGAGCAATCTTCTGGTTCTCGGAGCCGTCGCGCTCTTCGGGAAAGCCGCTGTCATCGCTGAATTGACGACAATGGTTGGCTTCTTGGTTGAATGATTGAATTGTTTAAATTGATTTCTGACCTTCAACGCCAGGTCAACAATTGTGGAAGTCGCACGCAATGCAATTATCCGGCGCACTCCTTTCCTTCGTGCAAAAGTGGGAGTCCGTGCTACTACACATGCAAGGTATTAGGTGGAACAATTATCGGCTTGGAATTGTTTCTGACCTCGGAATCTAAAGGACGGATACACCGCCTATCCTGCCGGCGCATATCCCACCCAGTGTGTGTGCGCATATCCCTATACGGAGTGCAACGGGAAGTGTGGCACCTACCAGGGGTGCCCGAGCACATATCTGGCGAGACGAGATGGGCACAAGAGATGCCACAAAGGATTTACGGCGTGTAATGTTCCGGGGCGCAGCGATAATACCTGGGAATGCATCGACACGCAGAACGACCTCGAAAGCTGTATGTTCACGCACTCATCGAATATATCCCATTCTAACCGGCTTCATCGTGTAGGCGGCGGTTGCGCCTACGATCTTGGGGCCTCCTCTGGAGCGGACTGTACAGCCATCGCGGGTGTTTCGGACGTCTCGTGCATCAAGGGCGAATGCGTGGTGCACAAGTGCATGTTCGGATACGATTTGGACGACAAACACTCGCAGTGCATCTACTCCGAAGACAAGGATCCTCAGCTTCTCGCGGCGCAGTTTGGTTTGGAGCACAGTCAGTTGTGACCAGCCATAATGGATTGCATCCTATATTTTGTCTGTTTCTCTTTGGACATTCGTTGTTGCTTTCCAGGGTTTTTGCGTGTAATGCATTAAACATTATTTCTCGGCCAAGGCCGCCATATTCCCACGGTTCAATTTGAGCATATTGTCGTTGTTCAGAGATACCTCAGGCGCATAAACGGCGAGATATAGGCCTGCGTCATTGTAGGTTCCTCGTGTCCATTAATCTGGAGGTTTAGTTGTTCACTTTCGGTTCAACCAAGGTTGAACGGTACTCACGGCTTTCCCGCCGTGCGCCTTCCACCAGCACAAGTTCCAGCTGATAGGGGAGTAGCATACAAAGATTCTGAGCCACTGTAATATTACACTCTCTACTCACTGAATAAGCCGCGTACACAGTGGCACACTCACTGAATAAGCTACGCTAAGTTCAACCTCGGGCTCGGTAAGCGGGATCATCGAGGCGGCTTCAGGTTGCATTCCAGTAGACAGAACACCGAATGTCCGCCTCAAAAGTGCCCGTTTACCGTATAGCGCCACCTGCGCGATACTCGGGTGCCATCAAAATCGCCTTAATGGGCGTTGAGCGGTTGTTTATTTGTCCTCCGAGGTGATGGCCGGCAAAACGTCACCCTTCCACCACAATGGCCGATCTTCCAATTCCTGGATCCAAACGGCGGAGACTGCGAGGAAGCTGCGACATCTGCAAGCAGCGCAAAAGTGCGTCACAGGGTTCCTTCCCGCTGCCCTGACTAACCACCGTGCCTTTCCCAGTTCGATGTGAGTTGCAGAATATCGAAGAAAATCTTGGGCCCTGACCGAGACATCTAAGGCGACAGCGCTCAAATGCCTGGGAACAAGTGCTCTAATTGCATTGCTTTCAACTCAGAATGTACCCATGCGACGGCGAGATTACCGCCCAAGGCGCGTCGCGTTCACTTCTCGTTGATATCAATCCTTATATCTTCTGCTAGAAACCTGAAGCAAGAGTTGGACCCGAGAAGGTGGAGTGCCAACCGAATGGCCGGAATTGACGTTTACCATTCTTCGAGACTCCTCCACGAACTACTGACGACAACGGGAAGGCAAAGGCGCATGTGGCCGCCATTGTTGTGCAGGCGACATCGCACATAAAGGATGCCGATGTTCGCGGAGTCCTCCTCGATGTAGCCCGCTACGCTCGAAGTCTGGAGAACCAACTAGCTTCTCAGAGACGATCCCCGTCCCTGCCTAGTTCTCTCGACCTGACAGCCACTCCGTCTCCGCCGCCACTGATAAAGGAAGAAGAGGACGACCAACTCGTAAACGGCATTCTCACGGAGCGATTCGAGAGGTTTAGTCTCGGATATGAACAAGACCGATACTATGGCAAGTCCAGCCACTTCGACCTCATCAGTACCGCGATGGACCTCAAGAGCCTTGTCGAAAGTCCTTCCCCGCCGAGAGGGCTTCAACCGTCCACGAAACGACTCCCGTTCTGGCGCAGCCCTGTGCGTGTTGATCATCCGCTCAAGTTTCGGAGAACTGAAATTTGTCGTTGGCTCTCCAGTGGGAGTACGAGTACCTCGAGCGCGAAGAAGTGCACCCTCCGCTGCTCTTCCCACCGCAGGATCTTCTCCGAAGCCTGATCGACATTTATTTCACCAAGGTCAACTTCCTTGTACTCCTGCTTCATCGACCCAGCTTTGAAAGATCTCTCGCCTCCGGTCTCCACTTGGTCGATCGCCAGTTCGGCTCTGTGGTCTTGGGTGTATGTGCTTTGGCCTCGAAATTTTCCGACGATCCTCGAGTCATTATGGAGGGGACGAACTCGCAATTAAGCGCTGGTTGGAAATACTTCTGCCAATTACAGCCCTGGCGGCAGAGTTTCCTGAAATCCTTTTCTCTCTATGAAGCACAAGTGATCTGTGTATGTCTTTTTTTTTTTGCAGGCTCAAAATCGGGATCCGCTTTCTTACGCATCCCTACAGCTCTATACATTCTACGTACAAGGCTCGTCGGCGCCGGATGCTTGTTGGGGCCTCGGCGGGAGTGGAATCCGCTACGCACAGGAAGTGGGGGTCCATCGCCGGAATCGGTTTTCGAGCAAAGTGCTTAATGAGTCCTGGAAGAGGGTATTCTGTGAGTTTCCTCTCCGCAAGTACTTTACGTCGCTTATCAGTCCAAGGGGCGCTCATATGTATCGACACGTTGTCCAGTTCATTCTGCGGAAGACCTCGCGCAACGACATCCGATGAGTGTGTTGTTTCCATAGCCTGTTCGTCTGGCAACTCAACCCTCGATTTCAGCTATGATCTCGATTATCCCGTCGAGTGTGACGATGAATACTGGGAAAATCCTGATCCACTTTTGGCGTTCAAGCAGCCTCCCGGTAAACCGGCCGGTGCTGCCTTCCTGGTCGCGTTCCTGAAGCTGGTGGAAATACTTGGGATGGCGCAAAAGACTATCGTGAGCCAGTTCTTTTGTGGTTTCCCTCTTTGCTCATTCGCTCTTTTCTCGCAGTATACAAATCAAAAGAATCGAAGCCCAGAATGGATCCGAGACGCGGTTACTAACATCGAGTCAGTGCAAATCGTAATGTACAAGACTGCACTGATTCTTCTCACGCCATTCTTAGCTCCGCCCTCAATGCTTGGAGCGATATGATACCGGAGCATCGTATGTATCTCCCTGGCCAACTCCTCTTACCGACTGAACAACTTGACCCTCAGTACGATGGGATCCGCACATGGTGGACCCTTTGTTTGCAACTCAAAGTGCTATGCTCTACGCCACCTATTATCACGGTTTGCACCTTGGTTCTCCTCGAATGTCGCATGCGACTCAAGTCTCTCTTCAGTCCAGATTCAGGTTCACCGCATTTTCATCGTTCCTCCTAGCGTTGCCTGTAACGGCCCTGACGAATGCGAACCGGGACCAAACTACGTGAGGATAATTAAGGGCTAGATGAATCGTACTGATTCCAACAGAATTATCCCTCGCTGGCGATATGTGCTAGCGCAGCACGCGCATGTATCCATGTTGTCGACACCGCATCGCAACGCGGGTTCTTTTGTGACCCCCACATTCTAGTACGCTCTTGCTCCTTCATACAGTCAGCGAACAATAATGAACCAACCACAGAACTCGGTCTTTGATGCCGGCATCATCCTACTCCTCAATGTGTGGGGTGGGCGACACGTCGGGGTTGTCGTTGATCCAAGGAAATGCCTTCAAGATGTGGACCTGTGTCTGAGGATTTTCCGCGCGTACGAGACCAGGTGAGTGAACTCAAAAAAAGCGTTAAGCCTATGTGTTTTGTTGGACTGACATAACGCGCAGATGGCAGATGGCTGGTCGCCAGCAGTGAGTAGATTCCTACCTGCAGCCTCTCGTGCGATCGTTGAATCGCCATCGCAGTGATATCATTACCGAGCTTATGAATGCGGCGAACATGAATGTACCATATGCGCCGAATCCGCTCAAGCGCACGCGGGATCATGCTGATCCTGACAGCGACTTGCAAGGATTGGACAGTGAATGGTTGGGCGAGCAGAGCCTTTCCTCAGGTTCATCGTCGGGGCTCGATATTGAGGCTTCGTTTGCGCTCCCGATGTACACCGAGGATTTGGGTCGACTGCCCGTTTACCAACCTTTGACCTTTACCTATCCGCCGGCCTGGGAATCGGATCCCATTGTCGATACTGCGGCCTCTGTTTCAACACTGGCGTCCTCAAACGGTATGCGCTTCGCCACCGAGATGACTAGAACATTCCCAGCTGATTTGATTGTTAGACTTTGGCGCGGTTCGAATGCCGGACTCGTTGGCGCCGCTACTGACAGGGGCTCCTACAGGATATGAGTGCGTATATCCTCTTCTTTCTTGAGCTTCTGGAGTAGCTGTTTACTACTTGGTTCTAGCTGGGACGATTGGGGCAAGTATATTACGAGTGTGGAGGAGCTCATGCAGTCCTTGGACCGTCCGGACGTGACTGCGGTTGTAAATTAGGTGTTTGAACTATAGAGGCGTTACAGGGTCCATGTACAATATTTCCTTATGTCTTCAATGCTACAGCTCAGTCTTAATGCCACTTGCATTGACCAGACGCGCCTTTACGCCATCGATCAACTTGGTCAGATGATCGTGTTCCTCCCTTCTCCCAAGACCTGCACTCAGTCTCACCTCAGCACTTCAGCGCGTCCTCGATGCCTCTTTCTCGAGCCAACACATCTTCTCGCAATAACTCTCGCTCGCCCCTTCCACAGAGTCCCCGTCCTCCCGCTTTTCTCCCTCCTTCTCATTACGCCGAGGCCGGGGGACTTTCACCGCGCACCAGAAGCGACTCGCTGGCCTCCTCGTCCGATCCACACCCGTCTTCTCACCAAACCCCGCTGGAATCTCGCCGGAACTCTGCATTCATGCCCATCTCCTCCAACTCTGACTCGTCCTTCGAGTTCGCGCGACCTATCGAAAGCACGCGGAACAAACGCTTTTCTATAGCGAGTAGCGTCAAGGCCAGCACGTCCAAAAACTCGTCGTCGCTGCGCTCGAAGCGCGAAAGCCATATGACGAACCTCCCCCTCGTCGAGGCACAGCTATTGCCTTCGTTGCGAGACACGATTGACCGGATGACACGACCTCCCTCCCGCGCCTTCACGTCCTCGTCCCCCCCAGAACACGATATTGGCGGCTCGGACGAGCTGCCACCGGCTCCCGCCACGTATATGTCCTCGCCGAGGACGCCTATGATGCCATTCCACGATGATTCATCTTATGCCGCCGCACCGTCGACACCAAAGCCATTGAAATCGGCTTTGCGGGCTCCGACGCCGAAGCTGCAGCTCAGGTCGCCTAAATCGCCCACGCCAAATCCGTCTCTTGCTACATCCTCGCGGTCTGGCAACGGCCCCTCTACTTCGAAGGTGCCTTTTTACCCTGCATGTCTACTATCCTCCCACTGACGACAAAATCTATGCGATGTAGATTACCACCACCAGCACCTCTGAAACCGCACCTCCGCCGCGCAATCGTCCCCGTTCGCGCACGGACCCAGGCGCAGCGCCACTCCAAAAGCCGCACACTCTATACACCAGTACTCCTACTCCCAGCACCCCCAATCAACCTCAAAAGTCTTCCAAGACCGCCGCCGCCTCAAGCATCCCCCGACCGCGTCTTCCAGGCCGCTCGGCATCTTCGACCCCCCGTCCGCACGACGATTTTTCCTCGTCCTCGGATCTGGAGCTCCGCTACGAGCAGGCCGCGCGGGATCGGCGTTCGTTGCGCGTGGTGAATGGGGGTGGGGGGCTTGCGTGTAGCAGTAGCGAGAGTGAGGGCGAGGGCGAGGGCAGAGGGCGTGCGAATGTGAACCCGAATGCAAGCGCGGGGGTAGGGCTTGGCATCGGGGGGATTGGGATGGGGGTGCGAGGTGGCGTGCCACCAACCGCAGCGGTATCGCCACGTCCAGTATCGTCGTTTGCTTCGAAACTGCGCGCGCGCTTTACGGGAGGACATGCCGTGGCCGTCCCCAGTGCAACTCCGGCAGCAGAATACGCGCAGGCGCACAGCAGTCCGCGCAAGCCCGCACCCGCTCCTGATGAAGCCGCCGAGCGGCGAAGGCGGGAGCTCCTGGGTTTGGTCAAAGGGTTGGATCGGCTTGGGGTGGGCGGACGCGGGGAGGAATATAACGACGATCTTGGGAACAGCCGGGACGAGCATGAGCGTGGTGGATACGAGGAGGAATACGAGGAGTACGCTGGCGAGGGCGTGGTTGTTAGTGGGAGTGGGCGCGTCGATTTCGGCGCCTCGCCTCAACCACCACGCCTAATGGTGTCGTCTTCGTCGTCGAGAGACGGTTTGGTTCTGGGGAGGGATCAGCCTGCACGAGAACGAGAACGCGATCGGACGAAAAGGAGCCGCTCGTTGTCGCCTGCGCCGCCGCCGCCTCCCTCGCCTCTACAGCAACCACCACAACGACAGCAGCAACGACCCCCGGCCCCTCCGCCGAAGGAAGACCGTTACCTCGAGGAGAGTCGGGCTGGACGCAAGTCACCGTCATCGCGCTCTCCCGTCATCCGGCAGGCCGCGCGCCCAACGAGTTCGCATGGGCAACATGCGGAGGGGAGAGCGGGCGTGGGTATGCCTGCCGCGCTGAAACGGCACTCTGTGTACCACGCGCATTCGGCTCCCGCTACGCCTGTCGAGTACATCCCGCCTGCACCAGAGGTGCAAGAGTATTACGATAGGGTGACACACTCGCCGGAGAGTTTGTACGATGAGGAGAACCAGGACGGAGAGCGAGATCAGGATGGGGATGGGGATGGGGACGCTCGGTGGGAGGAGGAGGAGGAGGAGGAGGAGCCGCAGACCCGCGCGCGCGATACACAGAGAATCTCATCCTCTGCACACGCCCAGGATGACGACGCGTATCTGCGCCCACAGCACCGCCATTCGAATCCCCGCCAGCGCCACTCGCACGACGACCTTGCGGGCTCGGATACTGTGCTTCTTGCTCTGCGGTCGCGGGTGGCGGCTGCGCGTGAGCGGGCGGCGTTGGGGATACCGCCGTCGGCATCGGAATGCGATGCGGGCGGGCAGGGTCAAAGGATGTCGTATATGGACAGCGGGGCGTCGTTAGCGAGGGTGGGGCGTGCATGGGGCGAGGGGGAGCGGGATGGGGACGAGGGGTATGAGGATGGGATAGAAGTGGGCGGTGGCAGAGAGGGAGCAGGGCGAGCGCGAGGGGGCGACTTGAGTTTTGGGGCGGAGAAGCTTTTCAGGACGTTGAGTGGGCGGACGGTCGTCGTTGAGGGTGGGAGGGGCGGTGGGAGAGGGGTGAGACACGATTCGTGGGAGGAGCAGGGCGAATACCGCTTTGGGCAGGGGGATATCCTGAAGGGGAGGGCCTCCGTGGATGGACGACGGTCTTCTGTGGCATTTTCACAAAGTTCCAGCGCGTCATCTGTGTATGCAGATGGGGAGGAGCAGGAGGGCCGGGCATCGGAATTTGAGGATGACCATGAGGATGCTGGAGAGTGGGGAGAAGAGGCGGTTTTGGAAGAACCAGAGGAGGATCCCCACGGAGGCGAACCCGAGGACCGGAGTTCAGCGGAGGGTCCCAAGGACGAGCATACCGAGGATGTCTGGCGTTCCACCATTTCGACAGTCACCTTGGGCGCTATCAAAGACCGCTATGGCGGAGCTGAGATTCGCCGTCAGGAAGCCATCCACACCCTCTGTGTTACAGAAGAGGCATTCGTCGAGCGCCTCACCGTCACGATAGACCTCTTCATCCTCCCGCTTCGTATGCAGGACTCGAAACGTTACATTGCCGGCGTGCCCACTGACATCGCCAAGCTTTTCGACTGGCTGGAGGATATCCTGAACCTTCACATGCAGCTTCTGACTGCCCTGCGTGGCGTGCGGGAGGCTCAGAATCCAGTTGTCGTGCGCGTCGCGGAGGTGATACGAGAAAGCTTCGTGAAGGGATTGGAGGTGTACCAGCCTTATCTCGCGCGGCTGGTTCTTGTGGCGGATACCATCGCGCGACTCGTCGGCAACGAGTCGAGTGACTTTGGCGAGTTCGTCCGGATACAGGAAGGCGTGCCGGAATGTCGAGGGTGGAGTTTGGAGAGCCTCCTTGTGGATCCGGTGACACGGCTAGGACAGTACCCTGCGATGTTTCGTGTGAGTATTCATTCACGTTCGTCCTTGAATATAGGCTGAACTTGACTGTAGAAACTGCTCGAGCACTCCCCGAAGGTGCACGCGGACTATATTCCGACGTTCAGCCTGCTCCATTCGACTGAAATGGTCATCAAGGTGATGACTGAGGTTAAGATTCGAGAAGATGAACACGACCTCGTCAAGAGCATGTCGCAGCGCATCAAGGGCTTACCTTCGTCGATGTCATTGGCTAAACGAGGCAGGAGACTGCTCTTCCATGGACAGCTTCTCCGAGTGCGGAGGAATCCAGGCGACGAGACACACCCACCTCCTTTACGATCCCCGCCATCCGGCGAGCGTGGCACACTACGCCCTGCGGAACCCCCTGCTCCCACGAGGCGCTCAAGTGGTCTCGTCGATGCCATTCACGATTGGGACCAGCGCCGGGAGCGGTCGGGCTCAGTAAAGTCCAATGCCTCTTCCTCTACCGCCGCCTCCTTCAGCTCGTATTCCACTCACTCGTCTGCTGCGTCCTCGGAGTCGCCCCGGACCCCATCCTCTCCCCACTTCCCCTCTCGGAGCGCGATTCCCATGTCCAGATCAAAGCTCGCGGGGTCTTCTCGTCCACCGACGTCGCAGGACGCTTCACGCCTGCATCCGAGCAACCCGAGCACTCCTCGGTTGGACGAGACACTGACGGTCCAGGTGCTCGTCTTCACGGATTGCGTGGTCGTCGCAGATACTTCCAAGTCGCGCTACAACGAATCGGAGGACTGGATACTCTTGGAGAACGTCGGGATTAGCAGAATTCTCAATGTCAAAGAATTCTCCGATAATTCTAATGGTATCGTCGTTTTTTCACTGTTGATACCCATGCTTGCTTGCTCACAACTTGATCAGATACGACGTCGCCGCTTCTCGAACTGGATGTCATACCTACGGACCTCAAGAATCTGGACGACGGTCTTATCTCTGACGGTGTTTCTCTCGAGGTCCTGCATCTACGTCTGTCTTCCCTGGCGAGCAACGAGGAACTTCACAAGACTTGGCTTTCTGCGTTCCGGCAATCTTCCAAGTTAACCTTGCGGTCACTATCGAATCCCGGAGGCGCTGGTTCGGATAGTTTTCTACCGCCGCAACGGCCCTTACCCAAGAGTCCCTCTTTGATCGCGGACATGCGCCAAGGAAATGCAAGCAGTCCGCAACGACAGGAACGAGAAGAACGAGGATGGTGGTCGTCGTGCTTTCACCAAGTGCTCAAGGAATTCCAATCCAGGGATGTGCTCTGATTCTCGGCGTGCTGTCACGGTCTTTTTGCCTCCAGATTCTGTTGCCCTCGGTATATAATTGACTGGAATGCAAATTTCTTATCCGACGCCTGGATTCGTGTGAATATTAGAGTCATCAACCCGCGATGTCGCCGCTGATGTGCGCAGTCAGCGGCGAAGAGGAATTAGCGTTGAACGGCGTGCTGGACACGTGTTTCGGGAATGAATTCCAACTATCGGTGTAGTTGAACCGCGGTGGGTACCGGCCGCATGATCGGACCCACTCCGTGCCACGGAGGTCTGCACGCTGGTACTTATTACGCCGTTGCCATTCCACCGAACCACTCTCGCTCTTGCTGTTGGATTCCCTGCGCCCACTATGTCGACGTCCTTTCAAACCCTCGTTGTCGACCCCACAACGGGTGTCGAGCTCTCTTACATCGACAGTGGGCCACCATTTGCCCAGGGACCATACACGACCATTTTCGCGGTTCATGGGATGCTTTTCACCAACGGTATGACTCTGTGTTTCTCACCTCTCGTACCTCTAATGGAGAAATTTATAGTGGTTTTTCAGAAGATGATGGCTCTTGCGCCTGCTCAGGGTGTTCGCGTGGTTGCGATGAATCGTCGCCCGTTCGCTGGCTCTACCCCGTTCACCGCCGAAGAGATCAATATCGCTTGCACTCCAGACTCGGGAGACGCTGAGCGACAGGCTCAGATTAAAGCCAGAGGCCATGAGATTGGAACGTTTGTCGCGGCCTTTATTCAAAAGTTCGAACTCCCTCCATTTTCTGAGCGGGGGAAACCAGGTGGTGCCGTCCTCTTCGGATGGTCCGTCGGGGCCCCATTCACGACCTTTGTTGTTGCGAATGCGGAGACACTGCCCGCAGCCACACGCGATGTGCTGAGTCGCAATGTTCGATCGCTGATTTTATATGGTATTGACTATCCCTCTCATGTTGTGGAGGTTTACTAAATGTTCCTCAGAGGCGGCCCCGATTGCGCTCGGTCTGCCGACCCCCGCTCAGAACTGGAATCCTCTTGTGGATACCACTATACCAGCATCTCTTCAGCTGGCAGCATTCAGCCAGTGGGTTACAGCCTACTTCGATCACGCAAGCACCACGGACAAGAACCTCGACTCACTCACTTGGGTCCTCACTTCCCCATCTCGTGTCCCTACGCTCTATAAAATCCCAGCTGCTGAACTGTCTACAATGATCCAGGTCGGGGATGTGGCCTCCATCGATCTTCCATTCCTGTTCTTCTCTAGCAACCAGCTGTTAAGCACCTACAGGAAAGCATTTTACGAGGCCGGGACGGCCGCGCTGTTCCCACACATGAGGCGATCTGTTTTGTGCGGGGACAGGACTGCCGCATTTGGGATCGCCGGTTTCTGGGCCGTCGAGGCCGACCAGGCTATCCACGGGCCCCAGACGGAGGTGACTTACGAGATGATGGCTGGAACGAATCACTTGGTAGAAATTCTCTATCTCTTGCACTGAACTGGAAACTGACCATTTTTAGGGTCCTTGGGACGACCCTGAAAAGTTATTGGAGACAGTTATCGGTCTCGCCTAAATAGCACCGTTGTGTTTCTTTCTTCCGACCTTGATCAAAACTAAATTCAACCGTGGGAAATTTCATCCTAAAGATGATGAATTGTTTTAAGCCCTCATGAGGCGCTCGCAGGCACTCTGAATCGTTCATGGAGATACAGAGCCCATGTAGGCTCATATTTGACATGTTTGCAACCCGTGGAATTGCGGGGATCCGGACTAGTGTGCCGCGTTGCTCGGTCTTTAAGGTAATGTTGGTTTGAAGTCGGGGACCCACCAGCTGCGGTTGTGTACATATGTTTTTCAAAGTGGGGTGTAAAAGATCCCGTTGACCCCCCCTCTCATCCCCCTACGCCGATTTGCTTCATCCCCCAAGGCCACGCAATCCATGTCACAGCAAGCAACAGCAGAATATCGCCAACTCGGCAAGTCCGGACTCAGGGTCTCAGTTCCCGTGGTACGCGCGGTTGCCTGACTTGATGAGCTGGCGAAGTACTGACTCTCCTGGACAGGTCGGCGGAATGTCCTTCGGAAGCTCCACCTGGCTTGTGAGTTCATTCCTTCCATTGTAATTCAAGGAGCTTACCCACACATACTACCTATAGCCCTGGGTCTTAGACGAGGAGAAGGTACACCCAACGCTACGCATCGCACATTGACCCAGCTCAAGCCACTCACATAGGCAATCCCGCTGCTCAAAGCGGCCTGGGATGCGGGGGTCAATACCATCGACACTGCCGATGTCTATTCGAACGGAGAGTCGGAAAGGATTGTTGCGAAATTCATGAAGCAGGTATGGGGCCTTCGGCTTATTTGAATATACCCGCTGAGCAAATGGTATTAGCATGATATCCCGCGCCAGAACATGGTCATTTTGACCAAGGTTAAATTTCCTGTCGCTCCCGACGCTGGCACGTTCACCTTCATGATGCCGCACCTCCCCAACACCCGTGACTACGTCAACGCTTGTGGACTCTCTCGTGGGGCCATCTTCAGTTCCGTCGAGGCCTCTCTCACCCGCCTCAACACCACATACATCGATCTCCTGCAGATTCATGATTTTGACGACTCGGTCCCGATCGAGGAGACCATGAAGGCGCTCCATGACCTCGTCGTGTCTGGGAAAGTGCGGTATATTGGCGCCTGCAGGCTGAGGGCATGGCAGTTCGCGGAAATGAACCACGTCGCCGAGGTCCGCGGCTGGACCACGTTCACGAGTGTCCAAATCGAGCATTCGCTCCTCTATCGTTCGGAGGTAATGAGACCGACCTCATTTCCAAAGTCTTGACATTCTGACGTGCGTCCACAGGAGCAGGAGATGCTTGCCTATTGCAAGTATAAAGGAATCGGCGTCTTGGGATTCTCGCCACTCATGGACGGCCACCTGGCTCGCCCACTCGGGACGGAGAGCGTGCGCGTGAACAGCATCAAGGGAACACCTTTTGAAAAGGTCCGACGTCCCAGTGACGAGGTCATCATCAAGCGCGTTCAAGAGATTGCGCAAAAGCGCTCTTGGGAGATGTCTCAAGTTGCGCTTGCCTGGTCGCTGACCAAGGTGTCGAGCCCCATCGTCGGCATAAACAAGGTAAGTTGTCCAGCCTCACAGTTACCAGCATTTCTGACACCTAAGATCAATAGCCCGAAAGACTGGCCCATAGTCTAGTGACTGGGAAGACCTTGACCGACGACGAAGTCAAGTACCTTGAGGAACCGTATGGAAATCTCGCTCATTTCTGCTTGAATCGAGCTGACCCGAATTCAACAGATACCAGTTCCAGCCCATCAGAGGATGAACCAAGCGCCGGAAAGCGAGAGTCAGAACATTGCCTGTGCATTGCTTACATCACAAATATATTCGTTGATTTCAAGTCAAGTCCGCGAAAGTTCAACCGTGGGAATTTGCCATTGATTTATTATAATCGTGCTCTTCGTCCAAACTCCTCTTCTGGCGCAGGTGCAGCGTAGAACAGGATAAAAGTCGTAAAGTTCCAAAATTTCCTCCCCTTGTGGGCGCGTACGTGTTCAAAAAACTTGCATTTTCAAAATTCAACCGTGGGAAACCTCACTCTGGCAGATGATGGGCGAGTGATCTCACCAAATTTTGTTGTCCTTGGTGGAGGAATCCTGTAACCACAGTTCATCTTAAACATAGGACTTCAAATGTTCTGTTTATCGACGGTGCTCGATTCAAGGACTATTAAGGTTGAATAATATATGTAGTGTAATACGGTCTTGATAAAATATCACTGGAAAGAGAGTGTTAGGCGACCCGAGCCACCACAGGACCTCGGTACGCCCGCCCATCACTTACCAGTCTAACCAACATCCCGTCCCTCGAGGTCATCTCCAGCACAACGGCCAAGATATCTCGGATTCCGCGCCTCTGATACGCAGCCTCGAACTGCCGCGTCGTGATATCCAATCGCCGCAGGGGAGCTACCGTCAAACTGCCGCTGGCACACTCTCCCGCCAGAGTCCTATGGCGCAGGAGGAAGCGCGCGAGGTCCGTGGACCGGACCAGCGTCGTGCTGAGATGCTCTAGCCGCGGCAGGACGGGCTGGGGGGCGCGATAGCGCGCCTCGGGCTGGAAGAGCGCGGCGGGGAGCGAGGGATGGCAGCGGTTGAGCGCGAGGACGCGGAGCGCCGGCATGCTGTGGAGGAAAGCGTCGACGGCGGGGCGCGCGCAGACCTCGAGGCCGATGAGGGCGAGGTGGCGGAGGTGCGCGATGCTCGGGGCGAGGGCGCGAAAGATGCGGGGGAGGTCGCAGGGGACGATGGGGGTGTCTTCGAGGTGGGGGAGCGCAACGGGCAAGAAGACGACGTCGTGGAGGACGAGGTTTTGGAGCGCAGGGGCGGTGATGGACTCGACTAGGCGCGACATGTCGTCGATGTACCCGAGTCGCAGCGAACGGAGTGCGGGTAGCGCCACTGGTGAAACCACGGGTGTTGAGATGTCGCTCGGGGGTGCCCAGCCCTCGAAGTCCAGGTTCCGCAACGTCGATTTGCATTCATCGAGGATCTGGCGCATGTCTTTCAGCGAAGGGCGCGTGGCGGAGTTGAGGCCTTTGAGCGTCAGCGACGTGACACGGTGGGCACTCCAGCGGGACCACATGAAGTCGCGGTTGCTTGGGCTCCGGAGGGCGGGCGGTGTCGGATAGGGCGTTTGGAACGGACTTTCACTGGTAGGTGCCCTGCCGGCACTGCGATGCACCTCGAACTGGAGTTTACCAGGCACGACGACATTGAACATCTCGAGCGAGGGGAAGGGCATCGCCGCTAGATACCCTACCGTTTCGAGTGCTAGCTCGGTCTCATACGAAGTCAAAACGAGCGTTTCGACGTGGGCGGCGTGCTGCAGAATGATATCAGCTTCGGGTCGCGTAAGGTGGCGGAATATGTCGATGTGGATGAAGACCGGAAGGGCCTGTGACCGCTCGAGGAAAGCTTTGGCGCGGAGGTGTCTTTGTTCGGGTCCAGAAAGGCGTAGAACGACGGCGTGCCAGAGTATGGGCGATGCGAGGGCGGTGGCACGCCATGAGTGGCACACATGCGAGAGGACGACGGGGAAAGACAGGTCTGGGTTCGTGCGTACGCAGAGGAGGAAGAGTTCGTAAAGAACGTCGTGGGGGAGGGCAGCGAGAGTCGAAGAATTCATTCTGCGAGTCCGAATCTTGCGGGAGAACGTAGGTGATTTTTGGGCCCTTATAAACAAAAACGTCAAAGCGCTGCTTTGATACCCAGCTAGGTGGTGCTTTGTAGACACAATGCAGGCGCGCCCATTCAAGTACTCTACCTCTCTGGCTTGAAGGCCACCGAGAATCTTGATCATTAAGTTGACAGAGACAGAAAGCTGGGAGGACACGAATTGTCGCGTCCGGCAAATGTTACCCAGTCCTTTATCTTGTTCATGGTTGATTTTTGAAGAAATCAGCCGTAAGTTCACAGGAGGGGAACCACTGAGTTGTCCTCTCGAAATTCATGGGAAGAATTCGAAGAACATCCGCTGTGATTTGCTTGTGGTGGTGGTTCGAACTGGGAAGGGTTTGATGGCGCGTCAACATCCGGCCACAACGTCCACGACGTCCACGACGTCGAGCATGCAACCGCAAGACAGAGATTCCGCCATCCGACTCACGGACACAGATGCTGCGCTCGCAAGACTCTCAGCAGTCCAGAAACGATATCTCGAGGACCCATTCATCAAACACCTCGTCCCCCGTGCGCACCTGCAGCCCGCGCGCGGCCCTCTGATCAACATCGGGACCCATGTACGCGCCACGGCCATTGACGACCTCGTCTCGCAGTGGCTGCACACCTCTGCCGCGCAGGGGACGCGGTGCCAGATTGTCAGTCTGGGAGCGGGAAGCGACACCCGTTTTTGGCGCATTGCGGTATGATTTCGCTGCCATGGACGGCGGAGGAGGTTTATGAGGCCGCTCAGGTAGACAGGCGAGGACGAGGGCGCTCTCGCTGCGTACATTGAGATGGATTTCCCCGAAATCACGACCAAGAAGGCGATGGCGATACGGAAGAGCAAGGAGCTGAGCGCGGTGCTGGGGGACGTGACTGTCGGTGTGTAGGCTGCCTTCCTTCGCGCCATCATGCTAATTCGTCTGCTGAAGTACACGGTGGCACCGGCTTGACCTCCCCAAAGTACCATCTGCTCCCCACAGACTTGCGGCTTCCTCCTGCGGACACCTTCGGGCGCCTCCTCGCCTCGGAGGCGGGGCAATACTGTCACCCACCCTCCCGACACTACTGCTCTTCGAATGCGTGTTGGTGTACATGGAGCCAGCCGCCTCTTCCGCCGTCCTCGAGTGGTTTCGGGACTACTTTGCTCAGGGCAGCGCCGTACTCGGTAGCATCGTCTACGAGATGTTCGGCCTCCAAGACTCATTCGGGCGCGTCATGGTCGCCAATCTACAGGTACGTACCCATTCTCCGCGTCGTCGCTTTCATGATCACTTTCACTGACGACTATTTCTGTAGGCCCGCCATGTCTCCCTCCCAGGCGCGGCGCCATACCCCGACGTCGCCTCTCTTCCGGGTCGTTACCTAAAGCTGGGCTTCACCGCGGCGCGCGCTCTGACCCTTAAGGAGATCAGGAAATCGTACATCCCGCCGGCCGAGCTGCAGAGGTATTTATTGTAATCCCCCCCTGCTGTGTGTCGCTGACCGTTTGCTCAGGATAGCCCAGCTCGAACTAGTGGATGAAATCGAGGAGCTCGATCTCGTGTTGGCGCACTACGCTATAACGTGGGGGCTCTTCGTACCGCCGTCTGCGTCTGCGACGGCTTGGTCGCAGTGGGGACTTGCTGTGAAGGCTCCCGTGCCCATGGATGACGAGGATGAAGAATGAATATATCGCGAAGAAATCTATGTATTACACCGGAGACAAGAACCACATTTACGCCCAAGAAAAACCAATACATTGAAGGCGCCATTCGCCGCTCCACAAACCTCCCCACTCGGTCTCTTCTACCGACGGTCCATCTTCATTCTCTTTACGGCCCTATCCCTCGAGTCCTTCGTCTCCAGAGGCGCAAACTGCACCGAATTCGTAGCAAAAGCAAAGGGAGAGTCGGGCGGGTTGGCGGAGAGCGCAACCTTGCGTACGAGGCGCCGGTCCGCCAGTGTGCTGGGTGTGGCGACCCAGGGAAGCGTTATCGAGCTGGTGTACTGCGAGTGCTTGACCGGGCTCTGGGGGCGCAGGCGCTGCACCTCTTCCTGCAGGACGCTGCAAATCGACATATCTTGTGCGCCGTCCTCCACGTTGGCGTCTTTTTCCTGCTTCTCCTCCACTTCGAAAATCTGCGCGATAGACACGATCACGTCATCGGGATCGCAGTCTTCGTTCTGCAGCTCCGCGAGCCTCGCCTTCATAGTCTTCATCTCCCCTGCCGCCCATCCCCACGCGTTCGCCCACTTCTTGCGCATATCCTTGACGTAGTGCCTATTGGACCTCCGCAGCGCATCGTTTTCGGCGTAGCACTTCGTCGCGAGCTCCTCCGCCAACTTCGCCACCTCCTCCGTCTCCGCATCCTTCTCCGCCACGCGCTCCTCCAGCACCTGGATCCGCGTTGCCTGCTCGACGCTCAGGCGCGCGGCCGTCTTGATGCACTCCTGCAGCGTCTGTATCGCCCCCTCCTGCCCGCGCTCGACGACGTAGCGTTGTTCCCTGGTGTTGCGCGAGCACTGGCGCAGCTCGGTGATCGTCTGCTTTAGCTCGGCGTTCTCCTGCTCGAGCGCCCACTTCATCGATTCGGCGACGGTGCGTTCGGTGCGTTCGGCGTCGTGCTTCTTCTCCAGCTCCTCGATGCGGGCGTCATGCTTCTTCTCCAGCTCCTCGATGCGGGCGTCGCGCTTCTGCTCCAGCTCCTCGATGCGCGCATTCTGCATCTCGATATGGTGTTGGAGGTCGTCCGCGGCGACAGTGTCTTCGTCTTTGTCTTTGCTGGCGCAGACCATCGTCTCATCGTCCCCGCACAGGCTCTCGTTCCGCTGTTGGTCCTCTGCGCCCCGCAAGACATCCCTGAGCCGTAGAATCTCTGTCTTCAGATACGCAGTGTCCCCTTGATGCCGAGTAACGCGGGCAAGGAGGATGGTGTTGTCGCGCTCGATGGCGGCGATGTAGTCCTGGCGCTTGACGATTCTTTCGAGCCGGCCGACTTCAGACTCTTGATATGCGACTTCATCCTGCAGAATAGCGCCCTCGGATATCTCGATCCACAGTAACAGTCCGAGAACGAAGGCGAGGAGGAGGCTGAGAGCCAAAAGGCAGAGGAGGATAATGGACTGCATAGGTGCGGTGGGGGAGGTGGGGGTAGGGAGCAAAGGGAGTCCTTGGTGGCTGACATGGTGCTGCGTCTGCATTCAGCGGCTGAACATCGTCAGCCACTTGATCGGGGAGGCTACATTTTATGTTCCGTGACATTTATGCTTCTTCCTGTTGTTGTAGCGCGCAAAGCGTTCCGTCTAAGTTGCGCTTCAGAGGTTTGAAGTTTCGACATGAGAACTCCAGCTCGGTGACTGCGAAGTGAAATTACCATATTCGGACTTTGGCGGTAGTGCTTCTCTCTTCAACCCTTGATCGTGACGCTGCCCACCCATGTCTCTTCTATGTCTCAGCGGCTCAAATGTTGCTCAAATCACCGCCGAGTTTACTCCAGAGGAACTGCAGACGCTTATGGCCCGCGTATTCTATACGCTGACTCGAAATAACGCGGAGACTCCAACATCTTGCGCCCCTCCACGAATCACCTTCCCAACGCAAAACCACACGGCGCTGTTCATGCCTGCGCGTATAGTTGCTTCCCCACAAATGCAATCCCTGCACGGAACGTCCATCAAGGTTGTTTGCGTCCCAACCTCTCCTGCTGATCAACGCGGCCTCCCCGCGTCCACGCTCGTCCTCGACGAAGAAACTGGCGCCGTCAAGGCAATACTGAATGCCGCAAACCTCACTGCACTCCGGAACGCCGCGGGTAAGTAACTTTGCCCGAGCAGGATTGCTTTGAACTGTGCGTGCCAAAGGCTCCTTGCTCTCGTGCAATTTGGTCGGGCCGCGCGAGCCCGTGAACGTCGTGGCCTTCGGTGCTGGCGCCCAGGTGGATATCCCGCCTCTTAATGCGCTGCCAGTTCGCCGATATCAACGCTAGATTGAGGCCCACCTTGACCTCCACCTCCGCGCCTTCCCCTCCATCCAAACCTGCACCATCGTCAACCGCTCCGTAAACGAACGCGCTTTAGGCCTCGCCGCTCTCCTCTGCGCGCGTTTCCCGGCAGTTCAAATATCCTGCCTCGCCCGTTAGTCCCTCCCTTCCGGCCAATTCCACTCCAGGCTGACTCTCGACTTGGTAGACGACGCGACTGCCACCATCCCCGACTCGAAGTCCGATGCGGCCAAGGCCAAGCTCAAAGCCGCTCTCCTAGCAGCACACCTCATCATCTGCGCCACCTCGTCCACCACACCCCTCTTCCCCTCCGCCTGGGTCCGCGCCCGCACGCACGTCATCCTCATCGGCAGCTACAAGCCCACGATGCACGAGGTCGACGCCGCGCTCGTCCGGCGCGCCCTTCCCCTTCCATCCTCCCCCACTGATACTCCGGCTCCTCCTTCGCCTTCGCGCCTCCTGGTCGACTCGCGCCACGCATGCCTCGCAGAGGCGGGTGAGCTCATCGGCGCTGGGATTAACGGGAACCAGGTCACCGAGATCGGGGAGCTGGTTTCCATCGATGAGCGCGGGGGGCTTTTGCTTGCCATGCGTGAGCCCTCCTCCTGGGAGACGGAAGCGGAGGAGGAGGAGAGCACGACGGGGCCGATAACGATATTCAAATCTGTCGGCGTCGGGCTGCAGGACGTGGCGATTGCGTGCGCCGTTGTGCAGAAGGCGGAGGAGTTGGGGATTGGCAGCCGCGTAGACTGGGCTTGAGTGAGCTCGACGACGGTAGATTGGCCTGGTTTCTGCCAGCGCTGTAGCTGGGATCCAGGATCTTTGTAGGATTAAGCAGTCGAGTTACATAGATAGGTACAGATTTTACAAGATGAATTATATGAGGTGCTAGCAGTACACGACGCGACGCAGTGTAGACTACGCCGCCACAGCAAGGTGGAAATCAAAGTCCAGCGCAGTTCTAAGCCTTCCCTCCTCTAGATGCAAGCACGAGCCCACTTAGTACTCACTCACTCCCCCAGCGACACAAGCACCATACTCCCCACCCCCGCAAGCAGACTCCCCAGCGCGAGCGCGCGCCGCCCCACACTCGGCCGGTCCCCCGCCTTGCCCTCCCGCTCGTCGACCTCGTGCGAGTGCTCCTCCCCGTGCCCACCGTGTCCGTGCCCGTGCGGCCCGTCCTCGAGGTTGCCGAACACAAAGTCGGCGGCGATCATCTCGACGGTGGCGGCGTAGATCAGCATGCCCGCCGATACGGCGGACATGACGCCGCGCACGAGGAGCGTGCTCGGGTTCGCTGGGTGCCACAGATGCGTCAGTACGTATGTATCTATTTTTTGGCAGGAGGACGGAGGCGGACCTTGTGCGCTGTGCGAGAAGGCGAGCATGCCGAGCGCGAGTCCGAAGGGCGTGGTGAGCGCGAAGAGTAGCGAGAGCGTTATGGAGAACCAGTCGCGGTGCCGGTGCGCATGCGACGCTTTGGGCGCGGGGAGCGACGCTATCCGGATGCCGAGCGACAAGCCCTCGAAGAGCTGATGGAAGACGATCGCGGTGAGGAGCGAGGCTAAGTGGGAGATGGGATAGGCGTTAGTGCGGGAAGTCTGTAGGTAAGAAGGTAAGTAATACGCACTGAAGTCGCCGCCGCTGGTGAGCGCGAGGGTCAGCCCAATAACGAGCGAGTGCAGCATGATACCGAGCTCAAGGACCTGCGTTGCGGGTTAATGCTTTGAAAACAGAGCAAGAGGAGACGCATACGATTATACCGACCACCTGCCTCCCCCGTCCGACCTTCGGCGCGTCGTGACCATGATGATGCCGCTCAGACGCCGCCTCCGTATCCGAACCATCGTCGTCATCATACGAATCCGCCAAATCCCCCGCGGCCGGAAACGGGAACGCCTCCCCGCCCTCCGCCTGGTTCGCGGTGGTCACGACGATGCTGAGCAGGCGCCCGTCGTGGCGGCTGAGGGGGCAGTGCCGCGGCGGGGCGAGGATGTTGGCGAGGTAGGTCGGCGTAATGGGTGAGGCTTTAGGGCGGATATGAATTGGGATGGGCACGAGGAGGGGGGTCGTTTCGGTAAGCGCCGCGGCGGCTCTGGATTGGGACGCGGAGCGTGAGGGGGAGTTGGAGACGGCGGGGGACGAGGGTGCGGAGGGGTCTGCGTGGAGGAAGTCTACGTAGGAGGTGGATATGTCTGCGCCAGATTGTTAGTTCGGGCAGCCTGGGGGCGCGGTGAACGCACATTCTACGAGAAATATGAGCAGCAGGGAGCTCAGGCTGGATGCAAACGTCAGCGCGATGAAAATAAAATTGGTACGAAGCACGGACATGATCAGTCCTGTCTGTTTCCCAACGCCGGGGTACTCCTTCTTCAGTATCGGGCTCTGCAGATGCTCAAACGAGTCTTGCAGCAAATGACAAAACGCGGTGGACAAAATAACGCCTGAAGCGAGGGTCAGCGGCGTTACAGAGCCCACTCGAGGGTCCCGTACCGGTCCCAAAGTGCTTCCCGATAAAGAATGCGACGTGCGGTATGCGTAGGAAGGCAGAGCGCTTCGACACACTGGGAAATGAGACCGCTGGCAAAGAAATGAGCGCTTCTGGACGCGGTAAAAAAACATAGGCGCGCCGTACCCAAGAGGGAGATGAAGAAAATGCCGAAGATGGCGCCTATCTTGGTCTGCATTTCTGCACGGTGGTGGTTACCAGAAAACAAGAGAAATGAGTCCATCCGAGCCAGCAAGGTGAAGGAAGAAGGCAGAGGACAAGATTATGCAAGCGGCGAGGACCACATCAGTCGCATGACCGGCCAGCCAATCAAAGCAGCTCAAATTCACGACCTCAGCAAATAACCATGTTCCTCCAACGCGCTGAGTAGAAAAGAAATGCATTCCATCCGGTTCCATCCACAGTATGTAATACATAAATATCCCAGATAAAGATAGGAAAGATAGATGCGTAGCTAAGATTTCGTGGCCTCAGAGGGCAATAATTCATCGAGAAGATGCTTGTTCCCATTAATCGTCACGGTCCGCAGGAGCGACTCGTCCTCCGACAGCGCGCGCAACAACCGCGCTGCGTCCGCATCAGCATTATCGGCATTGCCAGTGCACCGCACCGTGAACGCCACATGCTGCACCATGGGGAACAAATGCACCCAACGCGCGATTTCTGCGGTCCCATACGGGAATACGTGCAGGTCCAAGCTCGCGACATGCGTGAAGTACCGCGTAACCTTGTCGGGGAGGGTGGGCACCGCGTCCAAGTCGATCGTGATGGTGTCGGAGAAGAGCGGGAGGCAGAGGCAGAGGCTGGGGGAGACCTTGCGCGCGGCCATGAGCTGGCAGACGGCGAACAGCTGGGCGCCGACGGTGCGGATGTTCGTCTTCATGCTTCCCTGGAACACGATCCCCAGCGAGTTGAGCTGGGGGAAGCATTTCCTTGGGCGGAGGAAGTAGAGGATGAAGTCGGCGGGGGCGATCAGGCTGGTAAGGCGGCGGAAGGGCGGGACCTTTCCCGCCCGTTTGCGGGCGCACTTGGTCGGCACGCCCGGGGCCTCTTCGTTGTTCCCAATCTTCAGGGAGGTCAGGCGCGGAAGACGCGAGCAAAATTCGAGGATCGCGACGTCCGAGATGGAATCCAATTCGCAGAGCGAAAGGTCGGCGAGGTGTGGGGCGGCCTTGGCGATAAGGGTCAGCGCCGCATTCCACAGGTCCTTGTCCAGGGATACGCAGGAGATTGCGAGGGACGTAATAGAGCAGTAGCGCAGGGCCGAAATGGTCCAGCTCAGACACGGGGGCGTGATAAGCACGGCCGACTCGATGTGGAGCGTGCTCAACTCGCGCGAACGAGGTAATTTGGGCCCCGGAACTAGCGCCATTCCGCCCTTCTGCCCTTGCTCCGGAGCGCGGCGGAACTCCCAGCCCTTCCCCGCGAGAGTCGTCGTCCGAGCGCCCAATAGCCGTCTGACAGACTTGATCACCCGACGTATCCGCGTCGAGCGCGAGCCGGGCGACGCGCCCGTAGCCTGTAGTATGAACGACCTGGTCAGGTATCCCCCGTAGCGCACGGTGAGCTCGGTGCATCCCTTCTCGATCACGACGTTGAGCAGGCCGCCGAGAGTCGATGACCAGGCGCGGAGCGCCTCGTCGTCCCCCGCCGCGTTGCACATGCTGTTCCTTGCGTCCAGCTGGAGGGTCACGCGCTTCACCGAGGAGATCCGGGCAATGAACTTGCGCAGACGGCGAAGGTGGGGGAGGAGGGGGAAGATCGAGGTGCAGCTTGGGTGGGGGAGGACGCAGGTGATGTCCTCCATCGACGAGATGAAGAGGGCCATATTGAGGGCGGCGAGCATGTCCTGGCCGTCCTTTGCGAGGGGAATGAAGGCGGATTTGGTCGGCTCAGGCATACCGCTGCGGGCGAAGTAGATGGGGAGGGCGACAAAGTGGAGACGACGACAGAGGACAGCGAGGGTGCATAGATAATCGAGGGGGAACTTTGGGTTCTCGAATATTGGGATGAGGAGCTCGTTGGGGAGGGACATGAGCGACGCCGGCGAGGCCATCGCTGGCGATAAGTACAAGCCACACACAGCGCTACATCTCGTTGTGGGGAAATCAGCCGTGCATATGCTAGGACGGCACTGCCACTGATGAGATCCTCGTTCAAGAAGCCAGGAACCAGCACACAAACCTGTATTAGCCTTTTGTGGTTTACTTCTAGTCCTTTTCGTACGGAAAATAAAACTGACGATTCACTGAATTACACCCAGCAGCATGTCAAGACTCTCTTTGCTCCGCTACCCTCACAATGCTGTTCATCATCCTCCATCATTCTGGCCCTCAGCCTCCTCCAAGAGTCTGAACTTGGCCGGCTTGAAGGAATTGTCAAGCGCCAGGACTACATCGCCGCCATCGAGCGCGAAAACACCATCCTCCTCGCCCGCGTGACTCGGCATCAAGGGGACACCGTATATCTGAAGAAAGAGATTCTACGGCTCAGGGAAGTCTTGAGGACCAACAGCGGAGTGAGAGCCTCCCCGGGGACGATGAGACGATGGTCTGCACCAGTAAAGACGAAGACCAAGACACTGTCGCCGCGGCCGACCTCCAACACCACATCGAGATGCAGAATGCGCGCATCGAGGTGCTGGAGCAGAAGCATGACGCCCGCATCGAGGAGCTGGAGAAGAAGCACGACACCGAGCGCACGGAACGCACCGTCGCCGAATCAATGAAGTGGGCGCTCGAGCAGGAGAACGCCGAGCTGCGCCAGTGCTCGCGCAGCACCAGGGAACAACGCTCCGTCGTCGAGCGCGGGCAGGAGGGGGCGATACAGACGCTGCAGGAGTGCATCAAGACGGCCGCGCGCCTGAGCGCCGAGCAGGCGACACGGGTCCAGGTGCTGGAGGAGCGCGTGACGGAGAAGGACGGGGAGACGGATGAGGTGGCGAAGTTGGCGGAGGAGCTCGCGACGAAAGTGCCACGCCGAAAACGATGCGCTGCGGAGGTCCAACAGGCACTACGTCAAGGATATGCGCAAGAAGTGGGCGAACGCGTGGGGCTGGGCGGCAGGGGAGATGAAGACTATGAAGGCGAGGCTCGCCGAGCTGCAGAATGGGGACTGCAATCCCGACGACGTGATCGTGTCTGTAGCGCAGATTTTTGAAGGGGAGGAGAAGCAAGAAAAAGACGCCGACGTGGAGGACGGCGCACAAGATATGTCGATCTGCAGCGTCCTGCAGGGAGAGGTGCAGCGCCTACGCCCCCCATGGCCAAAGCCCGCTCAAGCAGCCGCAGCCACAGTACACCACCACTTTGATAACGCTCCCCAGCACACTCGCGACCGACCGACGCCTCGTACGCAAGGTTGCAAGCTTGCGATGCGCTCTCCGCCAACCCGCCCGACTCTCCCTACAAATTCGGTGCAATTTGCGCCTCTAGAGACGAAGGACTCGAGGGATAGGGCGGTAAAGAGAATGAAGATGGACCGTCGATAGAAGAGACCGAGTGGGGAGGTTTGTGGAGCGGCGAATAGCGCCTTCAATGTATTGGTTTTTCTTGGGCGTAAATGTGGTTCTTGTCTCCGGTGTAATACATAGATTTCTTCGCGATATATTTGATCATTCTTCATCCTCGTCATCCATGGGCACGGGAGCCTTCACAGCAAGTCCCCACTGGGACCACGCCGTCGCAGACGCAGACGGCGGCACGAAAAGCCCCCACGTTATAGCGTAGTGGGCCAACACGAGATCGAGCTCCTCGATTTCATCCACTAGTTCGAGCTGAGCTATCCTGAGCAAGCGGTCAGCGACACACAGCAGGGTGGAATTACAATAGATACCTTTGCAGCTCGGCCGGCGGGATGTACAATTTCCTGATCTCCTTAAGGGTCAGAGCGCGCGCCGCGGTGAAGCCCAGCTTTAGGTAACGACCCGGAAGAGAGGCGACGTCGGGGTATGGCGCCGCGCCTGGGAGGGAGACATGGCGGGCCTACAGAAATAGTCGTCAGTGAAAGTGATCATGAAAGCGACGACGCGGAGAATGGGTACGTACCTGTAGATTGGCGACCATGACGCGCCCGAATGAGTCTTGGAGGCCGAACATCTCGTAGACGATGCTACCGAGTACGGCGCTGCCCTGAGCAAAGTAGTCCCGAAACCACTCGAGGACGGCGGAAGAGGCGGCTGGCTCCATGTACACCAACACGCATTCGAAGAGCAGTAGTGTCGGGAGGGTGGGTGACAGTATTGCCCCGCCTCCGAGGCGAGGAGGCGCCCGAAGGTGTCCGCAGGAGGAAGCCGCAAGTCTGCGGGGAGCAGATGGTACTTTGGAGAAGTCAAGCCGGTGCCACCATGTGCTTCACCAGGTGAATTAGGGCTGCATAGCGTGAATAACAGTCGACACACCGACAATCACGTCCCCCAGCACCGCGCTCAGCTCCTTGCTCTTCCTTATCGCCATCGCCTTCTTGGTCGTGATTTCGGGGAAATCCATCTCAATATACGCAGCGAGAGCGCCCTCGTCCTCGCCTGTCTACCTGAGCGGCCTCATTAACCTCCTCCACTGTCAATCAAAGTGAAATCATACCGCAATGCGCCAGAACCGCGTGTCGCTCCCGGCTCCGAGACTGACAATCTGGCACCGCGTCCCCTGTGCAGCCAAGGTGTGCAGCCACTGCGAGACAAGGTCGTCGATGGCCGTGGCGCGTACATGGGTCCCGATGTTGATGAGAGGGCCGCGCGCGGGCTGCAGGTGCGCGCGAGGGACGAGGTGCTTGATGAATGGGTCCTCGAGATATCGTTTCTGGACTGCCGAGAGTCGGGCGAGAGCAGCGTCTGTGTCTGTCAGTCGGATGGCGGAATCTCTGTCTTGGGGTTGCATGCTCGACGTCGTGGACGTTGTGGCCGGGTGTTGACGCGCCATCAAACCCTTCTCAGTTCGAACCACCACAAGCAGATCACAGCGAATATTCCCCGAATTCTTCCCATGAATATCAGGTTTCGTTCCCCGTCCTTACGGGCGATTCCATTGGAAATCAGTCGTGAACAAGGCCAAGGAATTCGTCCGCAGTTTGGTTTTCTCTGGACTTGATGGACGAAAGTTCGCGGAGGTCTTCCAGCATCCCGCCAACCTGGCGGCCCCCTTCGAACAAACATCTCATCTCAGCGACCGCGTGGTTGTCCTGCACCGTTTCAATCTGCGGGAGAAGATCTATTGCTGGTTGTACCGAACTGTTGGCTCGGGACAAAGAGCTCAGTTGATATCTATATGTACTGGCCCGCTCTCCAAGCCTTCGACCTCGATTTTGCCACGGCCGCCACGGTCAACTGGCGAACTGGGGTTATTAATTATATTGAATCTCGATTCATTCCCTGTGCCGACCCTGCCGTTCAGGACGAGTTCGCGTGTCAATACACAGGCGGCGATCGGGGTTTCCGGGTTCCCTCCTTCGACATGCGCTCTCCTTGACCCTCGACGAACAACATGGTGTTTGCTGCACTACAGTCCCTCTTCCGGTCTCGAGCTCCCTCAAAGATAGCATTACCCGACGACGACGGTGTCGAGATAGTACCTTGCAATGGCATCGATGTTCAATTAAAAAATGTCGTCTTCACGTACGGGCTCCTCGTCGACGCTCGCCTGGATTGCGACAGGCTGAAAGCGTCTCTTTTCGAAGTAGTGGAAGGAAACTTCCGCAAAGCAGGTTCTAGGTTGGTCTTTCGAAACTCGGTAAGTTTTGCAGCGGTGCCATATACGTCGACGTCCGATTAACTGACTCTTTCCTCAGACCTACGAGTTCCATATCCCTCGGTCCTTCTCGCAAGCTACGCCGCCGGTGGCATTCACCATCGATAACTATGACGAGCCATACGCCGCTCCGACGCGCCCGCAAATCCCTAAAACACCTCCGGGGTTCGCTACGCCATTCGTCGAAACTCTTCCAGCATTCGAGCGCTATCTTCGTAGCGAAGTCTGCCCCGAATCCCTCGATGCCTTCCTGGTTCCCAACACCCCAGCCGTTCATGTCCACATAAGCACATTCGACGACCTTACCTTCATCGGCGTCACCTCCACGCACATGATGCTCGACGCCACTGGAGTCAAAACCCTCCTCGACGCGTGGACGCGCCGGCTCAACGGCGCGAGTATCGAGGACATCCCCGGCATGGAATGGGACTCCATGCCACTCGAAGCGTTCCCGCATGTCCCCGCAGCGGGGCGCCGCGGCTGGTACGACCTCCCCTTCTTCGGGAAACTGCGCTTCATATGCGGCGTGATGTGGCGCAAGTTTCGTGACCCAGAGGACATGTCGCGCCTGGTCTGCTTCCCCAAACCGTTCCTCCTCGAGCTCAAGGAGCACGTCACGGAGGAGCTGGAGAAACGGAACGCGGGCCAGTGGGTGGGGAGCTCGGACGTCCTGCTCGCGTGGTGGTACAAGGTACTTCTCAAACTCGCGCCATCTCGAGAGTCGTTGTTGATTTTAACCGATTTATTATTTAGACCGTCTATGCCCACCGAAAAGATAACGCGCCAATCTCGATCCACGTCCCCTTCGACCTGCGGCGCATCTTCTCCACTTCCTTCCTCTCGAAGCCCTACCTCCACAACGCCGTCATGACTCTCCCCATCCCGCCCCTCCCCGCGCGCGCCTTCGCCACGCGCTCCCTCGCCGACCTCGCGTGGCACTTCCGCAGCGCGATCCTGAGCTACACGGCCGACACCGCAGGCATCGAGGCCGACGTCAGCTTCCGCCTCGCGAACCCCACCAAGCTGCTCTTCCCGTGCCAGGCACACGGCGAGTTCGTGCTGCTGACGAATTGGCGCGCGGCGAAGTTTGGGGAGCTGGATTTCTCGGGGGCTGTGGGGGCGGGGGCTCGGGCGCGCGTCGTTTTTGTCGCGGGGTATCCGAAGTATAGCCGGGGTGTGCCGATGCGGGGGACGGGGATTATTATGCATGAGGATGACAGCGCTGTGTGGATGATTCACATTGGGAGCGCAGGGGAGTGGAAGAGGTTGAGGGCAGCGGCGGCTATGAGATCGGGGATTCTGAGATTCGTCGATTAGTGGAATGTACGACGACTTGGGGGGTTGTTCGCGGAATACGGTACATACCACTCGCAATTTGTTTTGTTTTGATTTCGAGGTGACGCGGTAATCAATTCTTCTCACTCAAATCGTATTTCACTCATGATGATCATCCGTGAGATGGACGCAGGTCGCTGTGCTCACTCAACCACCGTCTCATATTCCCGAATCTCACGCCGTTTTGACCCAGGGACAGGATCCGTCCGACCCTTCATGCGAGGGCTTTATTTAGTTCAATCGTTTCGACCGTGCTGAGGGTAGTAATAGCCCACCGGGTCTCCCCAGCGACATGGGAAGCTGGAACCCGCCTGAAGCCAGTACTTAGGCAGGTCAATTTTCACCGTCGTCGGACACCCCATGACTCCGATGGTGGGGTGGGTTCTGTGGGTATTTTGAGATAGGGTTCATGATGGATGGAGGATGGATGGAAGCGAAGAATTGGGGATGGCATGGGAGTCGGGGTCCCACAAATATACGTCGAGACGGGCCTCTCGGTTGATTAATTGTTGTCGCGGAAGGTAAGTTGAAACAGCGCCCCAGGCTAAGTCGGGGTAACGTTTGCGCCGACTTACTTAGTTCTCCGTGATCGGGTGCAGCACTTGAACGCAAGACGTTGGAGCTTGATAACTATACACACTCTGAGTGGTTTACTCGTCGGAGATTGGGGGTGTGAGATTTTGAGGCGCATTGGGTCCTCAGCGCACCGCCTGCCGAGTCCAAGTGACCTGAGTTGACGGCTCTTTAGTACGGAGTGGCGCCGCCTCTGACATCTGTTCTTCTCCTACATAGTCTGCGAGGAAGGCTGTTTCAGAGTCTGCCAGAAACTTATTTTGACCCTCCCGGGGGACGTTCATGTCCCCGGTTTGTCCGAGTCGGCTGCAGCGGTGGAAATTGAGAAATTATTTGCGCGCCAGAGCTTTCCTTTTTTCTTCGAATGAAAAATTTTCTTCGAAAAGATTGGGCGAATCTAAGCAGTTTAGAATACGTTTTACGCTGGACAGAATCCGCCAAACGCGAGATGCATCGTATTGATGGTGCTTACGATAGCGTTCCCACGGTTGAATTTCGTTGACTATCATCCGTACAGTTTCGGGACCGCAGCGTTGTGAAAAGGAGCGTGCAAACTACTTCCCACCGGTAATTCAGACTATTCCAAACTCTCAGGAAGATAACGGTCATTGGCGCAAATCAATTGCAAAATAGAAAGAATACAGTGTACACACGCCGATCTAGGTGCAGAGCACCAAAATTACGCAGAAAGAGACATACACACGCGGGCGGGAAAGAGAAACCAAATAATCATATGTGCCAGTAGTATTCCCAACTCTCAGGACAGATCCCTAAAACACCTTGGTCGCACCGATCTTATGGATGCTCACGGTATGCTCAGTGCCATTGAGCGTGTTCTGCTGGTCCTGAAACCAAGTCAGTACTGGGCCTTGTGATGCAGTAGGAAAACATACCCGCGACGCGAATTTGAGCTCGTCGCTCGAGCCGTTGGCGCGGAGGGTGCTGTCTTGACCGATCGCGCCGCGCAACTGGATAGAGTCTTGCGTGTTGATGATGTGGTCCGAGTATGCGCCCGTTTGGGGGCGGCGCAGGTTTAGCGTCAGGAAGAAAGAGTTTGAGTACACTTTGCCGAGGATATACGCCCTGGAGGCCGGTCAGTGCGACTCACGAACCCCTTAGTTACTTAACTCACGGAACATAATGATAGTTCTCGGCCGGGAAGCGGACGAACAGTGCCAGATCGACCGCAGCGACCACGACGGTGGTGGCACCGGATTGGATGACTCGGTGGATGAGTTTGGTGAGGAGACTTTCGGTCGGGCCCCACGCAGACTGGTTCTTCGCCCGAGTCAACTACGGTCGGAGATGGACGTCAGCATAGAAGTTGGCTGGCTGACGAGGACACTTACGATCCACAACATGCATGTGGTGATGACGACGTCGTTGGCCAATGACCCAGCCAACCAGGTCTATGGCAGATATCTTGATGAGAACCAGGGGGTTGGAAATATAGATAGCATACTGACCGAAAATTGAGGGTGGAGACGAATGAGGGTTTCTTGCACCGGGGTTTGGGAACACTGGATCATCGCATGTTTAAAAAAATTATGGTTGCAGACCAATTTGGCGCACTATCAGAGCAGCCACCATAGCATTCAAGGCTTGAGTGAGAGCCACCTATTCAGTGCGGAATGAATATGATTACATGCGATAAACGATTGAACCCACCAGCACAATCAACACGCTTACACCATGCATCCATTTGTTGTTCGTGAGGACCCAGATGCGCCTGTACAGGTATCAGGGTCATGTAAAGCAGATAAAATCTCCGAACCAAGCGTAGAAACATTGTACGCTGCCACTGACTGAGCAACACTCGTCAGCAGGGAAACGCCAGGTGAATTCCGACTCACTTAGTCCAGCCATAAATGGAATGGTGGGCGCCGACCATACAAGCTCCTCGAATTTATCTGGGACACCCCATATGGTGATCGTAAACCACCAACCTTGGGGCACGAAAAAATCAGTCGGTGCGCAGGTTCTGGAGGACGGGGTCTGAGTGAGCTCACCATGGTGTGTGAGCAGCACGGTTTGAACGGCGTCCATGAAAAACACGAGGTAGACTTGAAACGAGATATATGAGATGGGGTCGACATAGGAAGCAGTGAAAGCCTACCGAGGCCCCGTAGGGGACGGGAGTCGTGGGGGAAATTGTGATAGTAAGTCCCTGCCGTCCATGAGCATTTCTCCTATCGGTCTAAAGACGACAATCGTGACTTACAGAGCTGCATGATGAGCGTTCCGAACAGCATCCAGTTGAGGATGTTGCCAATGAACTGTTGAAAGTTGGGTGAGCTATCTTCAGCGTGTATACTCGTGAGCTTGGTACCATCGGACCGACACTGCGGAGGAATGAGCCAAGTAAACCACGGAAAGAGAAAGGATATTACATCGCCGCGATATTCGCAACCAGAACGTCGCGAGCCTGAGGCGCCTGTGAGGCGACGAGAGTTGGAATATGCATCAGGGTGGTGCGCGATAGCAATTGCCAGTATTCCGTGTGGTCATAGCCCCCCTAAATAGCTCTTGGAGATTTCGGAACACTCGATGAAATCAGCGGTAGGCTGGCAGAGGTATGTAACCCAATTCATGATCATCATGAGCACGACGTGTTGATTTTCTCACCGAGTGCTTCTGTGTCCTTCCTCAGTAATATTGCGGCGGCGCCCCCGTAATCCTCCGGACACCGCGGTGGCGCACTGCCAAGTGGTTGAAGTGCGGCGCTGGCTCGGGCTGTGTTGAAAGTCAGGCTGAATGAACAGCATCAGATGTCGATGGCCTCCCGCGACTTCGATGAGTTCGAATCATTCGTACGTAACCTCACATCCCGCTCAACACCACCTCTCACGTTTACACGGAGAGTTCCCGAGGAAGCTGTTATATTCAGAAACTCAATGGGAGGCGCACTTCCGGTCCCAGTAGAACTTCTTCGCTCAATGCATCCGACTCCTCCATCTGCTTCAGCGATCATCCTTCGGCGGCTGGAATGTACTATGACAAGTTCCCCGCGCTCTGGTTGGTGGCTCCCGCACCGCGGTAGCTTTCGACTTTTTTGGGAATCAGAAGATGTTTTCTCCAAGAGTATGGCTACCATCTCTGGAAGGCGCAGTGTAACGGGACGCACCTTAATACTTGATGGTCGCTCCTCCGATTCAACAGTCCTCCGCACCAGCAGACTATGCTTCCACTTCCCGTTACTGTATCTGCGGCACTTCTCGGAATCTATTTTCTCTGGAGGCGGGGGCGGCGCGCTCGTCGTCCCTTGCCCCCAGGCCCATGGCCGCTCCCTATTGTCGGTAACCTGTTCGATATGCCAAGATCGAACGTCTGGGAGACGTTTTCCAAGTGGAACAATATTTATGGTGGGCCGGTTTTCTTTTGACGCGGTTTTTGGTCTGGCACAACCTCACGAAACCGCAGGCGAAGTCGTATACCTCAGGATCCTGGGCCGGCCAATCATATTTCTCAACTCTGTCAAGGCTACGACCGACCTCCTGGAAAAACGAGGATTGCTTTATTCAGATCGGCCGCAATTTCCGCTTATGAATCTGTGCGTTCGCTGTCCGAGGAGTTTGCTTCGGTTTAACTTGAACGATTATCTCAGAGCGGGCCACCAGTGGAATTTTGGTTTCATGTCTTACGGGAAGGAATGGCAATCCCTCCGCCGGACATTCACCAGCCAGTATAACTCCATGGTCGCTTTGCGCTCGTTCTACGATGCCCATAGGGCCTCGGTTTCTACCTTCCTCTTGAACGTGATGCGCGACCCGAAGGATGTATCGAACCACTTGAGACTGTAAGCTATCTTGCCCTTCCAAGTGCAGTTTTGACCGAAAGTCTGCAGTCGCTCGGCGCAAGTCATGTTCGATGTCAGCTACGGGATTTCCGTCACCTCCTGGGATCACCAGCTCATTCGAACGGCGGAGGCCGTGATGGACGTTGTGTCCCTGGCACTAAGTCCTAGTATGTGGATTATCAACACAATTTCCATCCGTATGTGACTATGCTGGCCGTATCTTAGTTGACTTCCTGACATTGAAAAATAGTGAACGCTCTTCCGCGTTGGCTCGGAGGCGCAGCTGTGGCGGCCAAGGTTGAAAAGTGGCAGACGGACGTCCAGCTCCTTCGAAACGCGCCCTTTAAGATCGTGAAGGAATCACTGGTAGATATCCTCTCACATACGCCGTCATCCCACACTCATCTCTTGCCAGGCCAACGGGACTGCCAGACCTTCTTTCACCGCCAGTTTGCTCCGTGAATCATGGGCTTCTTCGGATGACCCAACCGTGAACGAAGGTTTGATACGTGACACGGCGGCGATTGCCCTCGGAGGTGAGTTATACGAATCGACGTCTTTCGTGCCCCCACTAATAATACATTAGCTGCTTATGAGACCGTGAGCATAGGATCTACACTTGGACTTCAATTTACACTCTTAACTGTTCTTCAGACATTCGCGGCGGGAGAAGTTTTCATCCTCATGATGGCGTTGAATGAAGACGTTCAGCGCCTGGCCCAAGCGGAAATCGACGCTGTGGTCGGAACTGACCGTCTGCCCGACTTTATCGACAGAGAACGGCTTCCGTATGTCACCGCAGTGATGAAGGAGGTTCTCCGTTTCCACTCTCCGGCCCCCACAGGCGAGTACCCGTTCTTTGACACCACAATTCAACCATAACAATTGCGTAGGTATACCTCACGAGCTTACTGAAGACGACTGGTACGAGGGAATGTTTCTACCAGCTGGTTCCATGGTTATGGGGAACATTTGGTATCTATCATCCCCCCGACGAATTTACCGGAATATCTAACCACCACACTTGCAGGCAAATCCTCCACGATCCGTTGACTTATCCAGACCCCTTCAAATTCGATCCAAATCGCTTCATCTCTGACGGCCAGTTGGACTGCAAGACGAACGACCCCAGTCGCTTCGTATTTGGCTTTGGCAGGCGGTTCGTAGTTCATGCGTTAACAATGCCCTCCGAATTGACGCATTTTGTGACAGTGTTTGCCCTGGGCGCTTGTTCACCGAGGATAGCCTATGGCTCACGTTTGCCCAATTCCTCGCCATCTTCTCGATTTCCGTGCCTAAGAATCGCCCTACGAAGCCCTTGTTCTCCACCGGTGCTATCTCGTGAGCTCCGCCGCAGAAGCGCAACTTAGTTCTCAGTCCGAATGCTAATCAGAGATCCTCAGACGTCCTTTGCCTTTTGACCACATGATTGTGCCCAGGTCTCCCACCGCACAGAAGCTACTCACACACTTGCAGGATGCCTAGAGGGCCGAGACATACCTATTTATTCCGTAGAATCACACGAATGTTATTTAGTCAACCGTGGGAAAGAAATCCCGAACGGTTCAAACCAAAGTCCGGTGCGAAAACAGAAGAGTGCTGCTCCACATGCTGAGAAGCGAGATCGGCACGCATTCTAGCATTGTTTCGCACTGTCTTGGAAGGTCTGGGATCGTTGTGTCCTCGGCGCCACGACCAGACCTCAACAGCATCGTGATGTAGCTGAAGGTTCCACTTCCAGCGTCCGCACCTCACCAGACAACTCAATCAGAACTCTTTTTTATCAGAACGCGGGACGTTATCGCAAGGTTTCGAAATTACCGTATTCTACGAGACGGCAAGGGCCCCAACTGAGACTATCCCGAGTCTCGAATGTTTATCAGCACATTATTCAACGTCCGACCAACTTCCTCAGCACCGACTCGTCACAAGGTCTCAACGAGCGACGAGACTACATACATGTTTATCCGCGCCTTATCCAGCCCCAGTCTCTCAGCTCTCCCGATGAGCATCCGCATACCTTGGATGCAACGCTTGGGCTCACAAACCGCCCAGGTCCTGTACACTCTGTTCCTCTTCACAAAATCCGACATAAAGACTACTGTGAGCCTCGAAATCCGTGTAGTTCTAAGCGTGTTCTGACAGCAGAATACGCAGCTTATTCCGATTGTAAGTTGTGGCTTGGCTTCGCCTCTCTTGTGAACGGACAAACACTTACCTTTGCGTCACAGAGCTTTCTTGCTGCCGCCTCCGCACCTCTTTCCAGCATATCACGACTTCCCCACGTCCTCTTCTGGATTTGGCTTCACCTCCTTCAATTCGACGTGTCTAACCAGACACTTGATCCGGAGGAGGATTCCATGAACAAACAAGACCGCCCCCTACCTTCCAAACGCATCTCCCTCTCGCAGGCGATCATTTTGCGATGGGTGTTGATTCCCGCATGCGCGCTGCTTTCCCTCTGTTACAGCATCGAAACACTCTACTCTAGCGCGGCTTTGGTTCTTTTCACCCTCATCTACAACGAAATGGCCGCGCACAGCGGCCACTGGCTCGTCCGTAACACGGTCAATGCCGCGGGATTTGCCTCGTTCGAGGTCGGTGCTACGTTGATCGCAGGCAAGCATTCTGTGATGACTGCGAACGACCTCTAACCATCGGTCGCCATTTCAGGGTATGACCCGCATCAACTGGACGGAGTTGGACTCTTGTCGATAGCCATTAGCGCTGGGATATTTGCAACCACGATTCACGCACAGGACTTCAAAGACACGGAAGGCAAGCCGAAGCATCGAATTTATCATATTTTGCGATCTAATGCAAAGCCAGGCGATAGGGCAATCGGGCGGCGTACTATTCCCATCGTGCTTCCGGCCATAGCGAGATACACAGTCATCGTTCCTTTAACCATGTGGTCGGCCGGATTAGCCGTGGTGTGGAAGCTGGGGCTCGTAGAAGCCATCGCCTTCATCTCACTGGCACTCTCAGTTGGAATTCGATACTTGTCTTCGTGCACAGTGTATGACGACCAAGTCTCGTTCTACTGGTTGTCGGAAAAACGCCGCTCAGCATGCAACGGCATGGTCCGGCATGGGACCTTCAAACGGCTCCGGAGTGGTTCCAAGTCATGGCGGGGAGGCTCAGAACCAGTTCGAAGCCGTTTGAAGCCGCAACTCCAGTTCCAAGCACTCATATGCCGTCTCAAGCATTGTAATAATAATGTTTCCATGAGACGGATAATCAACCTAATTAATATTATGTCGGGGATTGTTGGTTGCAGTAGCGAACGGGCTCGAATTGGATTATAACGAGTACATTTTAGGCTACAGAAGCTGGGCGGCGCAACCGTCGTCTCCGTCCCGATGGAGCCGGGGCACCAGGGGTGCGCTGGAGGAGGAAGTCCATCGGCACCCGCTAGCACTGACGAAGGCGCCGCTGAACTTTCGCCATGCAGTTGGCTACCTGGATTCTCCCCCGAGGCGCTCCGTCGTTCCTCCATCAGCAAGATGCGTAGGATAACGTCGACGTCTCGGGACCAGCGCCATCGCAAACGCGGCATTGGTGTTACGGGAGCGGCGTAGATAGGATAGAGTTCTGCAGGTCTGCCTCAGCTGCACAGAGGACGGTTGCGAACTGAAAACTGCGAGACGCACCGTTGCCCTTCAAACATGTAGGTCATGTCTAATCTGCAAGCTCGCCAGCCCTACCTAGAGAGACGTGCTTGGAGTGTACGTCTCCGAACGGAGTTCTGCAAGGCATTTGATAGCCAAGAGTGCGCGGCAGCGAGCGCGAACGGTCGCGTTTGGCCGGTCTTCGGTTTGTTGGGGCGGTAATAAGCCTTCCGCTCAAGTTCCGAGTCCGGACATAGGTAGCACGAGAGTATGTGCTGGCGGGCGAGGGATAGGCATGCCGCATGGGGAGCGAGGAGCGAGGAGCGGTCGAGGATAGAATATGGAGCGAGGTGGAGCAAGGTTTACGTTACTGTTTGGGCCGCCTATATCAACCGAAGCTCAGTGACGTTCTGACTCCACCTCTCCTCCTTCCCTCCCACCACCACCACCGAGCACCTCCCCTCTCTTCGAGTCGACTCTACGACAAGGAATTGATTGTCCTCGAGCAATTGGCTGGTACGTGTGCTACAAAGCCTTCGCATCTCCTCCTGACTCAACTTGGCAACACAGCCGGATAACTCTTGAACGACGAGGAGCTACTTGGTAAGTTCATTTACACATAATTTCATTATCTCCCTCATGGTTTTCCACCTAGCTTCTCTGGCGAACATCCACTCGTCCGAACATCCACTCGTCTCCTCACACGGTCATCTGGTTGACTTCCACCGCAGACTCCTACAGGAATGTGCGACTCAAAGATACTTGTATATTTTGTACCTGGGTAGTTATTACTGTCCAATATAATGTTTTATCCCTCCTCTTGTGCACGCTGTATCGAAATGAGCCGAAATGAGCCGAAATTGTATGAGCTACGGGGTGGCGGTGAATGCTGTTTGCGCGTGGGGCCGGTTTGAGGCCCATAGAACCAGTTGAGAGGTTCTCAAGCACCGTTGAACCATGTCACAAGTTGGAACTCATGCTGTGGATTGGAACTGCATGGAGGATTCTGAACTGTGCGTTGGAACCCAGTCCGAGGCATTGGGCCATCGAACGGCTTGGAACCGGTTCAACGCCGATCAAAGCCGAATGGGATTTTTCCGACAGTATAATGTGCGTCATATATTCAATATTCGCCGCCGGCTCCCCCACTCATCGATTGCGGCGGAGCAGGTGTGGCTATCCACAGCGCACGCACTCCCCGGGTATTACAGGCTCTTTAGAAGCCTCTAGGGACGCGTAGTTTGCTTTTATAGTCTGTTTTGTTTGAATGAGGACGCACTTGGCGGCTAGAATAAACTTGGACTTTGATTCAGGGGCCATGAAGACGCGCTCACGTGACCGCGTACTGACACGGGTGATTCGGGCATCCGTGCCAATTTAAAGACGGACCCGTTCCCGCCGTGGTTGCGGGTTCCTGCCACGGGTAACGCGGCAACAAAGGCCGCTGCAAATACTGCCGAATCGAGTGTGTACCATGGCAAGCTCAAGCCGAGGTTCAAATTTAATGGACCTGTCATCTCCAGGACAATATTTGTTCGAGGAGCTTGACAAGCTTCAAAGAAAGTTGAGAACAACCTTGGACACAGTTTCTCTGACATACGACGCGCGCTTTTCAATTGAGGTTCAGTCTCCGGTGGCGCAAAGCTTCCGATCCATGCGAGTCGGGTTACTAAGTCAGGATCGCATGGCTGTTTCCCACCCGAGGGTGATGTGTGAAAATGAACCCGGCAGCTCTTCGCGGTGGTTGTATCAAGTTTCGCTGCCACATGCGACGGAATTCTATAAGAGGTTCTCGGACCTAGCGCCAGGGGTACGCAGTGTTCATCATTTACAACAAGGACACAATACATAGTAACTCGACAGCTCCATAGATACAACACAAATGTCAGCATCCCGCCCTACACTCAAGAGTCCGTCTACTCCACCATGCTACTCTGCGCTGACATCTTTTGGACACCCTACACCCGAGAATTAATTCAAGAATATGAAGTTGAACACTGTGCGCACCGTTGCGGTTGAGGGCCATTTAATATCGTCGTGGGTAGTATGCTCGACTCGAACACGGACACCCTCAGAGTGATAGGAAGCCAGGGGCAATATATTGGTGCCCAGCTCCGAATTGTGGGCCGCGTTGGGTTTACGGAGATTGAGGTTCAACATGAGACTGTTGGTATAGCTGACCAGGGCATGAGTCACAATAAAATACATCTCTGACGTGAGGACTCACATTTTCGCAAGAATATACGAGCTTCAGACGGTTGAGTTGGGTGCAAATACTGTCGACAGGATGACTCACGGGACATAGTAGTAGTTTGTGTCCGGGATTCGCACAAACAGGGCGAGATCAATGGCAGCCACTATGACCGTGGCCGCGCCTGATTGAACGATTCGATTGATGAGTTTTGTGAGCATACTCTCAGTCGGACCCCATGCAGTCTTGTTCCTGGCCTGGCTCAGGACGTATGTCATGCATGCCACGATTATGATGTCGGCCACAAAACTGCCCGCCAACCAAGCCTGCAATTTGAACGATGTGAGGAAGAGAACTTCTTAAACGAGGACCGCGTACCGAAAACTCGTCACTGAGACTCAGTAAAGTGGCCAGGACCGGGGTTTGTGTCACCTATATCGTCGATGAGCTGGAGGACCATTAATCTAGAGTTCGCTCACTATTATCGAAGAGACCATGGCAATAATGCTCTGCATCAGGGCGAGCTATGTACGGGCGTGTTGAGTACGGGCGTGTTGAGTACGAGGTGATGGTTCACAGGAAGTCCCACTGACCAGTACGATGAGCACACAAACCGCGTGCATGAACCAAGTCTTCGTGAGAGTCCAGATTCTCCTGAGAAAGAGTGAGTAAACCATGACGATATGTGGACACGATGTCGACGAACCAGGCATAGAAAATTTGTACGATAGCGCTGACTGAAACCATGACTATAAGCACACGAATCATGAGAAACTTGAATAACTCACTCAACCCGGACAGGAATGGGATACAGGAAGCCGACCAGATCACGTCCGTGAAGATGGCGGGGTTACACCAGGCGGTAATAATCCACCACCAGCCGTGGTGGGTCAGGATAACTGTTTGCGCGACATCCAGCAAGAAGACAGAGTAAACTACGGAGATTCAGCATCGAATGGCGAGCACGGAGGAACCATACCGAAAATTCGCAAGCCAAGGCGGTCGTTCGGATAGTTCTGGTAGTAAGTGTCTGGAGCAGTAGTGTCAGCTGCGATAGTAAACTAGTTGTGAAGGGAGACAGACTGAGTTGCATGATTAAAGCTCCAAAAAGCATCCAGTTTCTAGAGGTGTTTCGAGATCAGTTATCGCAGTCGCAGAGTGGCAATATGATTGACAAGATATTCCCAATGAACTGCCAAACAATCGAATTAGTGGATTATGCGGCACAGCGAGAGAAACCCGTACAATAGAGCCGACGCTTGGCGGACAAGAGTGAGTCAAAGGACTGCGAGGTGATAGGAACCTAGTTAACTCACAGGTTCGCGATATTCACCCCATCGTGAATATCGCTCCGGGCGAGGAGAGAGGGCATGGTGGGCAAGAGCATCGGAGAACTACCAAAACGGAAACACGCGGACGTGCTTTAAAAAGCGACTTTTAATAGTCGCTTGAAACGTCGCTGAAGGCAATCTCGGATCGTCGTCACCGAACGGGGCGGGTATTTGGCAGGGATCTCGATTACCGAGCCCCGCAGATGAGGCCGATTGAGTGAGGGTGCGGTGCAGGACACACAAGGGGTGGCTGAATGAATTAAAAAAAGAGCCGTGTCAGCCCGCTTGATGGGCCACAGATGGCCGCCGCGTTCACCCAGGAGCGTGCCGCATCCTGTTTCCAGTAACTTCCCTTTGTTTCCATCCATACATACCACGAAAAACAACCGATGCATATGAGGCGATTCTGGAAACCTGGTGGTCTTGGTAAAAGTGAAAAGAGACCGCGTAGTGATCGCATTGGCAAAGCTCCCACGGTTCAAATTTAAACAGCACAGCCTTTGGCCACCGCATTCAGGACCTACGCTCAGTGTCCCAGTTTTGCCTCTATGAGTTACGATGGGCTCAGATATGTCTACACCCGCGGTGCCAGTCGGCTACTAACTCTTATGTCCATTGCGGTCCAGACAGTCGATCCATAATTCCGAGGACGGTATTGGGCGTGGGTGGGGGGGAACAGCGCCAGAAAGATGGAACTCTACTAAATTGTAACATGCGATGCCGCAGGAGCCGAGCCGCTCAATCCACTCGACATGGGAGGCCAAGCGGACTAACATGGGAACGGCCGCGGTTCGACAGATCGGCTATCGCCGGTCGGGTCGAGTCCGGACAGGAGAAACGCTAAGCCTCGACGGACCTTTCATTTCCCACTGTATATGTACCCTGGTCCTTCTCCCGTTCTCCGCCAGCCCTCCCGTTCTTCCCAACAGAGATACGGAGGACGACTAATATTTGTTGGTAGTAACCACTGTGTCAAGCGTGTACACCAAAGCTCTAAAAAAAGCAAAAGAACGCACCCTCGCTGTGTTCAATCAGGTTCAATCAGCCAGCTAGCGCCGCCTGATGTCCAGTACGTTTCAGTTATAAGTACCGAGGGTCCGTGTGCGTGTTGAATTTTTGGCCCCTGCCTTCCCTTCCAAACATGTCACCTATCGTCAGCAGCGCATCCCTCTCGCTTTTGGCCGGTCTCGCAGCAACTCTGCTTGCACTTCGCTGGAAGCGCCAGCGGCAAGAATTGCTCCCTCTCCCTCCCGGCCCCAAGAAGCTTCCCATCCTTGGGAATTTGCTCGATGTACCGCCTAATCTGCAGTGGGAGGCGTATCAACGGTGGAGCAAGGAGTTTGGTTCGTTTTTAGTGCGGTTGTAACATACCGAGCTAGTTAGTGACTCGCCGTGGCAGATTCCGATATCATTCATCTCAATGTCGCAGGTCAGTAGAGGCAGTCTGTTCTTCACTTAGAGACGCCAGTCCTGATATTCCTTCCATAAAGGGACCTCGATTGTTGTTCTGTCCTCGATGGAAGTGATCAAGGACCTTTTTGAACGGCGTGGGGCTCAGTATTCCGACCGGTAATCCGCCGCTTTGATCACCCGTTGCCCAACTAAATATGTGTGTAGTCCCCACGCACCCATGCTCAACGACCTGATGGGTTGGAGTGAATTCTTCGGTACATATTGAAAACTAACATGGGATCGAACGTTGAACTAATGAACACCGTATGCTGACTCGTAGGATTTATGAACCACGGTACGAGAATTAATTTCAATCGAACTTGAGTACCCCATTGACCTAAGTTGCACAGAGGAGCGCTGGTGGGTGCTTCCGACCTCGTTGAATTGGGCCTAGTAAAGCTGATTCCGCTGAAATAAATGCAGGCGCCGTCATCGCAAGCTGTTCCACGAGGCGTTCCACATCGCGACGGTGAAGCAGTTCGATCCCCAAGTGCGGAACTCGACACATCGTCTGCTTCGTCGTATCTTGAAGGATCCGCACGACATGATGGGCCAGTTTAGGCAGTAGGTTTCAATTGATTGCGGATAAACCAGGAACGCTGAATGACTATCGAACTCAGCTTGGCCGGGGCGCTGATTATGAATATAACGTACGGAATAGAAGTTAAAGCCAAAGATGACCCATACATCCAGATAGCGGAGGAGTCCATGCATGGGCTAGGGATTGCGTGCATCCCCGGGAACTTCCTCGTCGTGGGTCTTTCTTCTTACATTCTGCCACCGCAATGCGTAAACCATGTGCTTTCAGGACCTCGTCCCCGCGTTGAAATACGTGCCGAGCTGGTTCCCTGGAGCTGATTTCAAGCGCAAGGCGCGGAGATGGTACGACGTCACGCGTCAGCTCGTCGAGGTTCCGTTCGCCGAAACCAAGCGCGCCATGGTGAGCCAGAGCCAGTCGTTTTGTGCAGTTGAACATCGTCCGACGACTCCTTCGCAGGCCGCCGGCACCGCGCCCTTGTCCTTCGTCTCGCTCAACCTCGGGCAAATCGCGGAGTCAGGCGAGAAGAAGGGTGTCGTGAGCGAGGAAGAGATCAGAGGGACCGCCGCCGCCTCATATGCTGCTGGAGCCGATACGACGGTGTCTGCCATGGGCACCTTCGTCCTGGCCATGCTGAAGCATCCCGAAGTGCAGAAGAAGGCACAGGCCGAACTTGACGCTGTCATTGGTCACGGCCACTTGCCAGAGCTGAGCGACGCTGCAGCATTGCCGTACGTGTCTGCAGTTGTGAAGGAGGTCCTCCGGTGGGAGAATGTCGCGCCGATAGGTGCGTGACTTATCTCTCAAGCTCTGGCCGAGACGTGTTTAAACACTTGTGCATGCAGGTATTCCGCACCGCATACTTGTCGACGACGAGTATCGGGGCTACAGGATTCCGGCGAACTCGATTGTCATCGGAAATGTCTGGTGCGCTGGTCGTTTGATTTTGAGGCTCCGCTGACTCCGTTTTCAATGAAACCAGGGCCCTGATGCACGACGAGGTAGCTATTACTTGCTGGAAAGTATCACCCGCAATTTGTTTAACGGCCATTTCAGGAAGTGTACCCAGACCCCAAGTCATTCAAGCCTGAGCGGTTCCTACTTGACGGTAAACTTAACCCCGACGTCCAGGATCCAGAAGCTGTCTTCGGCTTTGGAAGGAGGTGCTTTTTTGTTTCGTTTTCCTCGTTGAGCAATGATGAAGCATTCGATACAGGATATGTCCTGGGCGACACTTGGCGCAGAACTCGCTGTGGCTCACCATGGCTTCCATTCTCGCCGCTTTCGATATAAGCAAGGCTGTGGACGACGATGGCAAAGTGATCGAACCGTCGTACGAATACTACTCGGCCCTGGTATAGTAAGTGACTATCCTTCGATGCTGAGCTTCAAACTGAGGCGTAACTCTAGCGCGCCACTTCCTTTCGAATGCTCTATTACCCCCGCGGTCTCCGCAGACGGTTCAAGCAATCGAGGCCACGGTTGGGGGTGAGTAGGGCTTTCGATTTATGTGGCGTCTGGTGGCTACGCTGCAATCCCGTCCCCGAACAAGATTTCGATTCTATGTGCTAGCTCCTTTACATTGTTCATGAGTAATTGGGGGAAACACGCCCGCATGCTTCAGTAAAATATCCAAATTCCGATCTCCGCGACGCGCTGTCTCATGTGACCGTGTTCTGACATTTGATCGTAAATGCAGCCGGGTTCCGGATCTTTTGCCAACTGCCACCACAAAGCCACTTCAACTCATTCTCTTCCTCTCCACTTCTACCGTCGCTGATGAACCTCTCGTGGGCTATGCCACCGACCGTTTCACATCAATCTCAGTTCGGTGGCGTTTGGGTGGCGTCGGAATCAGTACAGTCTATCTGCTATCCGATTCTATTTTTTTCAACTGTTCCGACTCGGACTCGAGGGCGTGTACACACACATTGGGTTTCGTTTTCGAAGCGCTTCGCAATCACCGCCTCGACGCCCACAGCAGGTGCTATCAGCGGTGTGAACTCGCGCTCCTTCACTTCTAGCAACCATGGCTCCTCCGGAGAGTCGCGAAAAAGTCGTGCACGGGAACGACTCCGAGTCGGAGAAGACATCGCCTTCCCCTTCACAGGAGATAGACATTCCTGATGGTGGTTCTGTAGCCTGGCGCACAATTTTCGGAGCGTGAGTCCCCCTTGTTTTCGCCCAAATCCAACGCTGACTGGGCGATTGTAGATGGCTCGTCATGCTGAGTACCTTTGGGTAATACACCACCCTTTGCTGGAACTATCGGAATGACATTCTACCAGTTATGTCTTCGCTTTCGGCGTGCAAGAAGGTGTGTTCTAAGTGCGGCGGATTCCTCCTCTCATCCTTTCCAGACTTTTATGTCCGGGTTTATTTGACGAACCACACTCCAAGCAGCATAGGGTGCGTAGGCCGGCAACCCCGTTGCCTGGAAAACTCAATGCACATACAGATGGATAGCCAGCTTCCAGCTTACTATGCCGTTCCTCCTTGCACCCATTGCCGGCAAGATATTTGATAGCGGAGGATTCCATGCGCTCGAGATTGGTGGCGGACTGATATTCACCTTTTCGTATGTTCCTTCCGCTCAAAGCACTTTCGCTCATCTTCTGGTCGCAGCGTCTTCATGCTATCCCTGGCTAAACCCGGCCAATATTATCAGATCTTTTTGGCGTAGGTCATCCATCGTTCATGACCTCGGCATTGAATCTGAGCTGAATCAGTCAGGGCGTGGGGATGGGGATCGGATTGGGCTTGACGTTCCTGCCAACCTTGGGCATTGTTGTTCACCATTTCAGGCGGAAGAGAGGCCTCGCATCGGGGATTGTCCTGTCGGGCTCCTCAGTCGGTGCCACTGTCTTCCCAATCAGTAAGTGCGAAGCCGTCTTCGCAGGGATATCTTGACAAGTGTTGCTCTAGTGTTCAAGTACTTGCGTCCTTTACTCTCTCGGATCCTCCTCTCTAACGAAGATACAACAGCCACTTGATACCCAAGCTTGGTTTTGGCGGGACGACGCGCGCAACAGCGGCCATTGTACCTCCTTGCCTCATCGTCGGCAATTTATTGATGAGGACCCGCCTCCCGAGACGATCAGCTGCACCCGCCCCCGACATCAAATCCTTCTTTTTCGACGCCGCGTATGTATGGGCAATGTTCGGGTATGTATGCAACTTACAGTCGACGCGGTCGTTAACCCTATGTGTGCCGCAGACTCCTCTTCGCCGCGTTGGGTGTATACTTTCCGAGTACGCAGGATGGCTTCTCCATCCATTCTGTGCTCATCACATATCTTCAGTCATCTATATCCAACTATTCAGCGTGCAACACAAAGTGGATAATACCCTCGCCTTTTACTCGGTGGGGCTGCATCTCCTCGACGTCTTGGACCACGACTAATACGCATGTTAGGTCGCCATGATGAATGTAGCAGGTGGAATCGTGCGGATTGTCGCTAACCACATCGGCGACGTTTGCGGTCCTTTCAACGTGCAAGTAGCCTGCTCCATCTGTTGTGGGGTGCTGATATGGGCGATGCTTGGGATGTACGTCCCTGTACTCACCGGTGTTGAGAGCAGCTCTAATTTTCTGCTAGACATAACGGTGTCTCCTTAGTTTTCGTCAGTTTACTATATGGCGCATTTTCCGGCGCATGTGAGTCATGCGTTCCCTCTGTTTCTCGAAATAGCTGAGCAAACTGGTCACCAACTCCAGTCATCGCTCTCGGCTTTGCAAGTATCGCTTCGCTGGCTCGAAGCCCAGACGAAGTCGGGTCAGTGTGGTTTGCTCGCGATCCCGTTGTCTGAATTGCACCCCAGGGCCCGCAGCGGCATTGCACTTGCGTTCATGAGTTTAGGTGTTCTCGCCTCATCCCCGATCCAGGGCGCCCTTCTGGAGAATAACTTTACCTGGATCAACGCCGTCGCTTTCTCTACGGTAAGTTCGCTTTATTCTTGGCCTGAATTTCGTACTGAGGCTTACAGACCTTGATGTTCACTGGCACGGCATGTTTCGCGACCGCGCGGACTCTGTTGGCCCGGCGAAAATCCACATGGCGCGTGTAGAGCTGGTCTTTACCTTTCACTCACTCGGACCAATTCCTTGATCCTCCTATTTATATGTGCGCTGTATATCTTCACCCTCATTCGACGCAATATGAACCAATCACAATTTCAATAAGATATTTCTATCGCCTCATATATTCGTAATTGAAATACAAGAGACCCTATAATTTGGCTGCCTCGATAGGTGTAAACCCGGCCTGTAAGCTGCGAATCAGCGCAGGGTGGGAGTGGATTTCGAAGTGGCCGCCGTCTATGTAAACCACTCGCGGACTGGCAATGCAAAAACGGGCACCCAGATCCGCCCACTCTTGTCGGTGCTGTGGCGGCACTTCCAGAATCACGCCTGTCGACGCAATGTATATTTGGGCAACAGCGGCTACGGCTTTCACCGACTTGAGCCACGCGGTCAGTGCGGCCATGAGCTGTGCAGGCTCCCGGTCTGCCGTCAAGCTGAGGACAAAGTCGAACACGGCGCCGAGGTACCGCTCCATGATGCTGGTGTTTATCTGCGCGAATTCATTCGTGGGCTCGCCGCCATAGAACGCCGCAAGCATGGTCTGCGTCTGCTTGCGCCGTTTCTGCGAGGTTCCGTATCCGTCGTTCCGCAGGAACGTCGCCGCGCTGTGAAAGGAGTTGGTGATGAACGTCTGCCGAGCCCGTGGGTCGTCGAGTGAATATTCCCCATCGCCTTGGATCCCAATCTCTGGACAGAGGAGGAGAGACGGACAGTGGTCGATGAATGCGAGTTGGACGACGGTGTCGCCGTGCGCCTCGAAAATTCGCGCAAGCTCAATCAGCACCACTGTGGTCGCAGATACAGCGGCGAGACGATATGGGCCGTGAGGCTGTTCCTTCTAGAATCACCGCTCAACACCGTAATCAATCCCACTGCAACGGAGAACATACCTTTATTTTGGCAAAATAGTATCTCGCCTGTGCGGGTATGGAGTCCAAGGGTGTTTCAGCGGTGACTTGAATGGCCCAAAGGCCCGACTTGAAGAATTTCTTGAGTTGGAAAAATCCGCGTACGCCGCCACCTCCGCCTGAACCAATCAGTTGCCGCACATCGTATTATTATTGAACTTGCTGTGAAGCATGATTAGAGGAGGCTCTTTCCCCCTCTCCACCAACTTGACAATACTCTCCGCGCCATGGCCTAGCTTCAATCGGACCTTGGGGGACATCGTGCGGGATATGGGCAAAGTTGACCAAACTTAGATAGGATTTACTGGGCGCTCAGTCAGCTTTTCGGTGGAAGTAGAGTCATCGTCTAAGATTGAGCTAGTCTCCGCCGGTGGCGAACAACTTCCGCGCCAGACTTGTTGGATCTGAAGCAATCTCCGCAGTGGCACTTGAAAGCGGGAAGGAATCTGCTCTTGATCTGTTCTTCTTGATGTGTTCGTTTCTGCTCGTTCCTTTTTCTTCCACCCCTTGCGGGATGAATAGACCCGACTTCCGTGATACATGTCGCTCCCATTGAAATAAATATACATCTTCATGATATGTCGCAACGTGGGCGGTGAGGTAAAGTCTCGACGACCGTCTGTCCCTACAGTTTGGCTCCAACTAGCCGAAGGGCCTTGTCCTGCAAAATCCGCCGCAGGATCTTGCCGCTCGGGTTCCTCGGAATCAGGTCGATAAATTCGACACGACCGAGATGCTTGTATCGGGCTCTGTTCCTTGCTACGTGCTAGAGGCGGGAGTGAATGGTTAGAAGACACGCGTCCCACTATCTGCTATGATGGTCGTTACCTGCATTAGATCCCTTTTCAATTCTGATGCGCCGGTAATTCTCTGCGACACGCCGGCGGCAGTGAGGACAATGAAGGCCAAAGGCAATTCACCCCTGGCTGCGTCAGGGATTCCGACAACGCATGCCTCGGCCACCAGAGGATGCCCGAGTAGACAGTCCTCTAGATCGGAAGGCGATACTTGCAATGCATTAACCTGATAAACCCGGTCGTTGAGCGGCTGAAAATGTATTGGCCTGGTCGTACCTTGATAATCTCCTGTGAATACTTTGAGTAGGTACAGACGCCAAAAGAGTACACGAATTAACTGACCTTCAAGCGATCAATGTAGACGATCTCTTCCTCGTCGTTGAACAAGACCAGATCCCCAGTACGAATCCAGCTATGGCACGGTATCAGCAAGAACGAGGTCAAATGCAAAAGGGCGGTACATACCCATCAACGAACGTTTCGCGCGTCCTGCAGAATTTCAACACTTATCAATTCGTTTTCAACCACAGTCGTTGCGTTGCAATCACTCACGCGGCTTCATTTCCCCAATATCCAGACGCCGCTGCAGGAGTCTTGAGGTAAAGCTCGCCCATCTCCCCCCGGTGCGCCAAGGAGCCGTCGGGCTTGACCACACGGGCCACGATCCCAGGGAGGAGATAGCCACAAAAGAAGCCCAGTTTCTTAACGCTAGAAAACATGGATATTCCGCCGGTTGCTTCGGTTTGACCTGAACATGGGTTGGCGCATGTAGCGGAGGGGAGGAGCCGTTCAAACCGTATGCTTGGCCAAGTTGGGCGCGAGGGAATAATTTGGCCAATCCTGCGGTCAGGTCCGCTGTAAAAGTGTAAAAAAGAGGTAAGAATTTTGGAGTATGGAACGCACCGGATAATGGAGCCCCGCCAGTGATAATGACTCGAACGCTACTCAAATCGTATCGTCCAAGATCTGGATCCTGAGATAGACTTGAACGTCAAGTCGTACATATTGGCTTCCGTAGACATACCCTGAGAAGCATCCCAACCTGAGCCGGCACCACTGACAGCTGGCTGACTTTGTGTCTCTCGACGCTTTTGAGCATCGAGTCAAACCCGAATTTGGGGACCACGACCAGAGTCATCTAACACACGTTAGGGAACTATAGGAATTCAAGAGAATATCAACTTGCCCCGCAAAAGAACGGAATATGTAGCAGCATTATGATTCCATAAATATCTGGACCGAATCAGCGTTGCCGTTGGTAAATACCAAATGCCTCTTACGGTAAAATGGTGGAATGCCGAGGCAGACGCCCCCCGGCCGAAAGCCTCCGTATTCGTTGGCGGTGAGGTGGTGGCGGGCAACCATGAGTACATTTGCGATGACCCCATAGTGGGTGAGGGCGACGATCTTTGGAGTAATGTTAGTGTTCGAAGTCCAGCGGTTATCGACGGTACCTTCGGTAACCCTGTTGTTCCACTGGAAGGGCTCAAGAACGCAATTTTCTCCCGGCCTTGTCCCGAGGTTAAGATTCGCGTGAGGTGGGAATATGGCGCGACAGCAAGTCCTTCTGTAATCAGCTGATTCACAGTCAAATGGTTGGGATACTGTTCATCCTCGTCGGCCAACACAATGATTCGCTCCCGCGCTAAGCCGAGGGCGCCTGCACCTTCGAGTGCCGTAGCGAGAACACTGCCCTCCGCAATAATGAGGGACGGTTTAGTTTGCCTGAGTTGGTAGCTGAGCTCCGAGACGGTGAATGTTGGATTACAGGGCCTGATGATAATTCGCGTCAAATGGCGGTTCAAAAAAGAGAGAGAGAGCTACGTACGAGACGATCGCAAGTAGTCTGTGGGTGGCCCAAATGCAGATGGGATAATCTAAGTGGCCGCAGTGAGGAGTCGTCTCGTAAGGAAGGAAGGAAGAGACCCACCGATGTGGTTTCTTGAGAATAGCAGCACTTCACACACGTAGTGTTAGAGTCGGAAACCGCTTCGAGGAAGCACAGAGCGTACCAATGTCATCCTCCCCTGGAAAGAAGAAAACATGATTCTCCCGAACAAGAGAAATATGGTGAACACATACGTATCCCAAGCCTATCCCGCATACCAACCTCGAGCCCGCGGACGCGTCGTTCGATCTATTACCTAGTGTCAAAAAAAAAAAAAACATCGGCCCTAGTGTTGCTCTTACTTCGTCGAGCGCAACTGTTCGACCTGTTTCGTCTACCGCCATCCATGGTGCCCACGATGGCCGTTGAGGACGAAGCTTGTGATCTTGCCATAGGATAAACTCCTCCAGCGTGGTATCGTCCGGGACGTCGGGAAGCCGCTCCTGCGAATAGAACTCTGGCATGATGGTCAAGCCTGGCTGGTGTTCATGCTCTTATGGTGTATGCTCGGCCCAGAGGGCTTCCCCTGGACACGGGTCCGGTCCGCGAGAATCTGCGGGAATGTCGTTGAGTCTGGGCAGCTGCCATTGGGCAGGTCAGTTGCGGTGGGATCGCAGGTATTCGTGGATGATGGTTGATTCAGCGTCCGACAAGGCGTGGGACAATTAGCCGTTGTTTGGTCCCGAATCCCCTTGCGGCAAGGTCGTCGGCATCGCGCTTCACGTCGGCGGCCTCAATTTGGCCTCAATCGCCATTGCCGGGTTTCATATATAGGTCCTCGGATCGCTGCAGATACCCCCCTCCCTCTTTTATTACGCGCCTTCTTTCCGTTCCACGATGGCATGGATCAGCGCCGCACTCACTGCGCTCGCGCTGGGCACCCTCTGCTCCGGAGTTATAATCGAGAAGGTCGAAGACCTCACCAAGTTGAAGCTCAAGTTCGACTATATCGTGGTCGGAGGTGAGCAGTTTCGCGTTGTGTGGAGAGGCTTTGCTGAATATTATATGCACCAGGCGGAACAGCCGGAAACGTGATAGCGAACAGGCTATCTGAAGATCCCAAAGTTTCTGTTCTCGTACTGGAGGCGGGTGGCTCGTGAGTTGTTTGGAAATCTTGGGGCAAATTCAGGCTGAATTTACATACAGAAATGAGAATGTTCTGGATATTACCGTCCCCTGGTTCTGCCTTTTTGCGACGCCCGACACCCCCCAGGATTGGAATTACACGACTACCCCTCAACCTGGTCTGAATGGTCCGTGATGACTTCCCGATACTAATGCTCGCGTGCCGATAATTCACCGCCGACTACCTTAGGTCGCGCCATTGCGTACCCACGCGGGTTTGGCCTCGGTGGCAGCAGCAGCGTTAGTGAGTACACTGACCTGCATCTCGTGTTATTTATTTCTCACTCCGCGACGCGCTAGATTATCTGATTTATACTCGCGGCGCCAGAGACGACTTTGACCGCTTCGCGAGAGTCACTGGCGACCAAATCTGGTCATGGGATAATTTGGTGCCATACATGTTCAAGGTGCGGAATTTACAAGAATCATCCCATTCTCTCTGACGACGTGAATACAGAACGAACGATTCGGACCCCCTGCAGACCACCACAACACCACTGGGCAGTTCAATCCTGCGGTCCACGGGTTCACCGGAATCAATACTGTTTCTCTCGCTGGGTCCCCGACGGATGTCGACCACCGTATCTTCGAGGCTACCGATGAGCTGGCCGAGTTTCCGTTCAATCTTGACATGAACAGTACGTGCGCGCTCAATAACTCACCCAGTTCACTTTTGATGACAGTCCGCGCCAGGGTGAATATTTTTACTATCAAAAAGCGGACTGAACTGGATTATTGATCACCACTAGTGGCAACACAATCGGCATTGGTACGTGCTCAGATCAAAGCGTCGAAGGAGTTGCTCAGTATCTCCAGGTTGGACGCAGGCCACGATCAAAGACGGTGCCAGAAGTAGCTCCGCCACGTCGTATCTCGCCCCGAACTTTGTTAATCGCCCGAATCTGAACGTTCTGTTGAACGCGCAAGTTACTCGGGTTCTTCCCACCACCGGAAACACTACATTCCGGACGGTGGAATTCGTCCAAGGTATATGCCTACTTGAACATCATACAACGTCACCTCATGTTTCTTCAGCGGGGTCGACGTACACTCTCACCGCGGGTAGCGAACTCATTCTCTCTGCTGGAAGCGTTGGAACCCCGGCGATACTTTTGCATTCTGGCATCGGCAACTCCTCGGCGTTGTCGGCGCTGGGAATTAAACCGCTACATAACCTTCCCTCCGTCGGCCAGAACCTCTCTGATCATGTCCTCCTGGGTGCGTCTTGGCTGGTCAACTCGACCAAGACATTCGACGAGGCGAACCGAAACTCGACCCTTTTCGCGGAGCAGCTCGAGGAATGGAACACCACCCGGATGGGTCCGTTCGTCGACAACCCAGGAAGCCAGCTCGGCTGGCTGCGCATCCCAGACAATTCCTCCATATTCAAAGAGTTTCCGGACGTGTCTTCTGGGCCGACTGCGGCGCATTTCGAGCTTCTCTTCGCCAACGGCAAGTTGAACCCGGCGCCTACGGGCAACTTCTTCAGCATCTCCTCTGCTCTGGTGTCTCCGACTTCACGTACGTGCAACTAAGTGCATGACCCGCATCGAGCTAACTGACTCACTACAGGCGGATACGTCGAGCTGAACAGCAGCGATCCTCTGGCCGCACCTATTATAAACCCTAATCTTCTAGGCACGGAAATCGACATGTTCATCATGAGGGAGGCCCTCAGGGCATCTGCGCGCTTCGCTGCCGCGCCCGTGTTCGACAACTACATCATCGCTGCCGATAGCTTCAATGCCACCGCCACCGACGCGGAGCTCGACGTGTTCATTCGGACTAATTCAGGGACGGTCTTCCACCCCGTCGGAACCTGCGCGATGTCGGCCAAGGGCGCCCCGTTCGGCGTGGTCGATCCCGACCTGTTGGTCAAGGGGTTGAAGGGCTTGCGGATCGTCGATCTTTCTGTTCTGGTAGGTGCCCATTGTCTTTGGCGTTGACCGGTATACTGAGACCCCCAAAGCCCTTCATTCCAGCGGCGCATACACAGGCGTCAGCTTACATTGTCGGCGAGAGGGCCGCCGATCTTATCAAGGCCGCCCATGCGAATTAAACACGTTCATTTCTCGGCCAATCTCAATCCAACGTCAAAATCTTTACTATACAATACAATCATGGAAATTTAATATTGCTGAACTCAAACAAACTGTCCGCTGCCTCCGCTAGTCCTCCATCCCTTAAATTTCAGGGAAAAAACCAATTTCATCGGGGTCGGCTTCGGTACGGCACGCCTGATTGCCAATGACATAAGCTTCCCACGGTTGAATTTCTTGGTTGAACTTTTTTTGATATCAACCATCCGACATGTTCTTCCCTTTCAGGATGTCAGCACCTGAGGACACATATCAGCATAGATGTCGGGCGAAGTTTGAGCAGGTTTACCGAGTTCGCCAAGTGCGTACGCCGTGGCTTGAAAAATTAATGCTCGTTTAATAACACTCGGTACGCGACAAAATTCACCTTGTAGATGGGCTCCAATATGCAGGGGAGTGACTGAAACATCCACGACGCGGATATTGTTTGTGTGATAAACCTATTCCGATAGATAAGCTCAGTTGCATAATTATGCGGCCAGAGCACGAACCTTGAGGTTGTTGTCCACGACTCCGCCATCGCTGAGCGGTAGCATAGAGCAAGAGCCTACAGTGTCTGTTTCCACGGATAAGCATTTTCTCGGCTGTATCTGGCTGGGCCACTGACGCCAAGTCGAGCTGAAGGCGGATTTCAAATATTCTGCGACTGATCAGCACGAAACACAGAGACCGAGAAAATGAGATACGAACCCGCAATCTCATCGTCGGATTGAACGTTAGGCCCGGGGTTGAGTTCCGTTCCTGGGATGCACCAGATGAGTGTTATGAACGGTCGGTTGAAGTTCGAACCGTACCTGCGAGAAGACCTTTCAAAGGTTCCTGATTCAAGACGCGGCGACAGTACTTTATTTGCTCCACAAATGAAACGAGATCTGATGAGCGCTTCAGTCGCGGGGGGTCGTAGCCATAATGTAACGCACCGAATTCTTCTTCGAAATAGTGTGGGTCAATGGAGGGGTGGACGAGAGCATCCTTGGACTTGATGTGCTATTGAGGGTTTTGAATTAGCACAGTATCTTCGAGCAAGAGCACGGTACAAACGATGGTTCCCCGGGATAGAGGGTGATTGACGAACGCGGACAGCGTCAAATAGTGCTTTCCCAATACGGGAGGGTCTGGAATAAATGGTGAAACAAGGAACTGCGAACACGATGGAAGCCGTACTCGGAATTGCGGTGGACCGAGGCCCCAAAATGAACTCGCAACTGGGCTCACGACTCGCGAGATGCGCGAGCTGGATCTGGTGCTGCTTGTGGAGACCTGGCGAACCGGCTTTCGATGCGGCTCTCTCGGCGACGAGCTGGGTAATCCCCGCTTCACGGGCGGAATACTTGTCTGGATCGAGGGCCGAGAGGGGGAGAAATGCCATGGAACTGATGACCATTCCGAGGACGCCGCCGCCGGAGGCCTCGCTGGTATGCGAAGTCAGACCGAGCGCAAAGGAAGCGGAATAGATATACTAGATCTCGCTCTGTCGGACAAGCTCTTCTGGGTCCCGCAACATATCCAAAGTGAGATGGTCGGCCACGACATCATCGCGAAGCTCTGAAGTTGGGCGATGAGATGGCAAAGAGGGTTGGTTGGAGTGGAAGCACCTGAGGTTACCCCCGCGAACACATGTTCCTGAACGTTACTTCCGACACCGGGCAAATCGACCAGTACTTCCACCCCAGCCGCACGCAGAATATCCTTGTCGCCAATGCCGGAGAGTTCTAGAGTTCTAGGATCTGTACAGACCTTAAAGGTTGAACACCAGAGAGTAAGTATATTGAGCGTACCTGCGGAGACATGATAGTCCTACGTAACCCATAAGTTGATATTGAAACTTATAGTGCAACGCGACGTACCCGGCGGACACAACGACCTCCTTCCCGACTCTGACTGAGAAGGTACCTTCTTCACACTTGAATTGTACTCCTACGGCCGTAGCACGCCCATCGCCGTCGATTTCGTTGACGATTTTCGTCACATGCGATGAAACGATGACAGTAAGGTTGGTACGGCTCGAATTGGGCTGGTAATATTTCTCGAATTATAGGTCAGCATCTCGTGAGGTACACCGCAAAACTGGATCTTACATTTGCGGCGTATGAGCGCAGACGCTTCTGCGGATCGATTGTGGCCGGCGAAAGCCAAGTGCCCGTTGTCTGAATATCGCTGAGCCGTCACCCAGGTTGAAGTCACTACCCAACTTACTTTACCAGAGAACTAAAATTATATGAACTCAGTAAGTACAAAGAGCAAACACGGCGGCTGGACGTACCGGGTCTTTGTTGGGATCCACACCAAGAGTTTTCATGGTCTAACATCATCAGCCTGAGACTATGGCAGCACAAGATATCTACCTGTTGAAAGGGCAGTTCAAAATTTGACACGGTTTTTCCATATGCCACAGTGAGAGGCCCTAGGAGCGTGGTTTGAGTACAGCGAAAGTATTATTCTGAATCCGAATCATCTACCATTCGATCCATGCGAGGGAAGTTCGTAAGCTCGAGCTGGGTGTTCGTCCGTTGGTGGTGCGAATGCCTCTGACTTTCGGTAATAATGTTGGAGAACATCCCAGTTCCAGCCCTTGTTTCCGAGTTCCTCGAAAGCTGTTTATCACAACTCATGAGGAGGTTTCGAAAGTCATAATTTATCTACTTGCCGTTGATGTCCGATTTATCGGGAATATGGTAAAGTAGAAAGTTGATGGCGCTGCTTCCTCCGAGGCCTTTCCCGCTAACAGATGATGAGAAAAGTACGAGGGCTTGGTGAGAAAAAAACGCTCACCGATTGAAAGGGACCTCCCGACCACCAAGCGAGGCCTGGGGTACCTAGTACACCATACGCATTAGAGGAAACCAGACACGGAGGGTTGAATTTTGCTCGCCGTCTTGAAGCTCCAGTCGTATTTAGGATTCCCCAAATGAGATCCAAGACGGCTGGGCGCAACTAGAACGAGTAATTGTTAAAAGGGTCAAATGGATTAAACCAGGGTATCCAACGGATGGCAGGGTCATCGAGGTTTGCTTCTCCGGCCTCGATGACGAGCACAGATACAAAGGGTTCTTCAGATAGACGAACTGCGAGAGTGAGCCCTGATGCCTGTGAAACGACCCTCAGGACCCAAAGCACCTTCAAGGCAGAGGGTAACATACTCCACCACCAATAATCACATAGTCGAATAGCTTGTCTGCCACTTGGTCGACCGGTACTATCATGGTGGGAGAGCGAGTGAGGGTCCAGGTTGCGGCTTCCAATTTATGTAAGGGCCATCGATGCCGGATCCATTTCAACACTTTCCCACGGATGCTTCGCAGTTGAATCGGCTTGATGGTCTCAAGTGGCAAGTTTGCGGCGTTCCGAAACAAAGTGCCCTATGGTAGCAAGGGTTTTGTTTCCATCGTATTCATCACGAGAACTTCAGAAATGAACTTTTGAGAATGAAAAACGCCCCTCGAATACGAATCAAAGTTCCCTCCGAAAAGATCCTTGGGAGCGGATCCGGCCCAGGGAGATGGTCGAGCAGAGTTGAACAAAACATAATTTGCTTCCTGCAATCATGTTAGCGCATCCGTGATAGTCTTCAAACTTCTCAGATAGGTAGAATGTGCAGAAGCACATGGATCGCAGATTGTTGGTAGGCGCTGAGGAGGTTGAATCTGGCAACTTTCTTCTCCCGTGATGTTGAACTGATTCAGAACTGTCCGATGTGGGTCTGGCGCCGGACGCGGGCGGTGTCGAGACTAATATCAAGGCGAGTTCAACGGCGACGATGTCAATTAGTTCACCGACGGGCGGCGGCGGACGGTAAAAGGCGCAGTAACGGGATAGATACATATTGACTGGGCATGCGTTTTAATCAGCTCAAAAAGAAGTAAGCAGAGCGGCGGTCGCACCAAGATAATCCCACAGATTTAAACCGAAACTTCAAAGTCCGAGGTAGGCAACATATCTAGAGCTTGGCGGACGCGGCGTCCAGAAAGGCGTGTGTGCCCGATACAACGAGATTTCCTGTAGCCTTGTCACGCATCTAGGCGGGAGGGTGCGAAGTGCCAATCAGTGGAAATGAGTATGATAGGAATTAACATTTACTTCGCAGCGGGCGAGGCGTGTGCGGCCGTCGGTGAACACGGAGCGCGTTGTGATGAGGAGGGTCGTCCCGCTGCCGTGAGCGAAAGGTCAAATATACGACGAGGTGTAGAGGGTAGTAGGTGGGCACTCACAACGGTGCGGGGTGGTGCCAGTGAATGTTCATGTTCTGCGAGACGCTGCCGGCGCTTTCTACGCCATTGAAAGTCGACAGAAGGAACACTGGGCCCATGGTGCAACTAGAAAAGTCACGTCGGTGGAGGGTACATATTCTCGAGACGACTTCTTCACGTATCAAGGATGAACGTGGCACATGCTCCGTGCAGCGTCCCAAAGACATTGCACATGTCTAACCCAGGTTGTAACTCAGAACTATTCAGTGAGCACAGAGGAACGCACCTGGTGTCACCTCAATCTCATAGACCGCCTCTCCAGCCGCCTTGCCACCGTCATCCAGCACATTTAATGATATTATACGCAGCCTGTCGCCCACAGCACCGCCAAAAGGCTCCTTGACCCGCGCAATTCCGCTCCCGGTCGTGAAGTACGCGAGAGCGTCGGCGGTGAGCTGCTTCACCGCGTTAGAGACGTTCCCAGTGATCTGGACGGCGTCGTTGTGCGGCGCGCGGGGGAGAGATCGACGAAGAGTAGTCGATTTTGCCATAGTCGGGGTTGTGGAGAAGGAGTCTGCACCGGGAGTGGTTTGGACGAGGTGGCGGGAAGTAAGAATCTTGAGAACGCCGGACTCCGGGTGCAATAGAGACGGACGCATCAAAGGATCACGGACGGCACACCTCTTTCAAACTCCGCTGATTCAAGCACAGTTGAATTTGAGTTCTTGCACAGTGGAGTTCCACAAGCAGCAGATTATAAACTAGATAGATTTGTCGAACGAGTAGCGAGAGTATGTATATCAAACACCGCGCGTAACGCGCAACGGCATATTGTCCTCCGGCTCTGCAAACAACACATTCAGCTCGCGAAGAGGTGGGGTCAAGAAACAAGACGACGCACTCATAGTGATGGCCGCGGCAGGATGCGCTATCTGCCCCTCGTATGCCGGTGCAAACTCGAAATTCGCAATCAGCGCCCTATCATCATCCCCGAGTCAGTTTCGGTATGCTATGGCTGAAAGAAGATTGGAGTGAAAGAGGAGCGAGACGCACAGGAGCACGGCCTTCATCTCGCTCGCGGCCATCGTTTTGCCGATGCACGCGTGCGGCCCCGCGACGAAGGTAAATGTGGAGAACGTTGGGTTGTACGCCTTGGGCAAGTCGAGCCAGCGGGCGGGGCGGAATCTTCAGGACGTATCAGGTTCTTGCGGACAGAGTAAGTAGGGCGGGATAAAGAACGCACTGCTCCGCATCCTCGCCCCAGACCTCCTTCCACTGGTTTATGACGGGTATCTCAAAAGAAGAAAAAAGTTGAGCCCGGGGTGATGACTGCATTAACGGCGGACGCACAGGAATATTGAACACGGTGCCCTTTGGGACGAGCATGCCGTCGATGTAGCCAGTCACGGCGGCGACGCGGACTGGGTCCGAAACTGGCGGAAGGACGCGAAGGCTTTCATTGCTATGAACGTGGTTGAAGATAATGAAAATGAGATAACAAGCAAAGGAGATAGACGCACATAACACAGTCGAGCCAGGTGAGGCTCTTAATCGTGCGGTAGTCTGGGCGCGGATTCGCCTCATAAATCGGTGTGACCTCTTCGCGGAGCCGGCGCTGGCTCTCGGGATCATTGGCCAGAAGCCACAGCGTCTACACATGTTCGTTTAGCGAGATACCAAGGACGAGAAGGCAGCACCCACCCATGAAAGTCCCGTCGCGGTCGTCTCATGCCCCGCGGCCAGGAACGTCAACATCTGGTCCAACATCGCCTGCTCCGACATCGCCTCCGTCCCCGCGTCCATCGCCGCCTTGCGCGACTTGACGAGCAGACTCATAATATCCTTCTTCGTGCTCATGTCGTCCGGCGACACGGACAAGTCAGCGGTCTTGGCGGTAAGCAGCTCTTTTGAGATGGTGCGGATGCGGTGTAGGCCGTCGAGGAGCGTGCCGAGGTCGTGGAAGCCTGGGATGCGCTTGAGGAGGAGGCGGTAGCGGAAGAGGAAGGAGGAGCGGAAGAGCGGGGCGACCCCCGGGAGGGACATAACGAACATGAGTTTCGCGAGATTGGTGCCTGTTTGGAGCTGGGTAATGCTTTCGAAGGCGACGGCGAGCGGGTTGGCTGGGTCGTGTAGACAGTCGGTTTTGTATCCGAACGCGGTTTCGCAGATGATATCGAGGGTTACTTTGCACACTGGGACATGTTCAATTTAGTGCGAGCCAAAGGATGAGCGATACGTACTCCATTCGTAGATGGAGAACACTTTGCCTGGCTCAGCTTTGAGCTCGTCTTTCATAATGTCAAGGAGGCTGCAAACGAAATCAAGCACGAGCAGAGGGATGCAGCCGTCAAACCCACCCTTCAATTGGCTCATAGTACATGTCGGTTTCTGCAGATACTTGAGACTAAAAATGACAGAGTCAAAAAGCGTTGACGTACGGGCCATAAGGTTTGGAATCGCAAACGCGGGGGTGATGGCCCTGCGCAGCTTCTTGTGCTCGTCGCCTGTGACGGTGAACAACCCGTAGCCAACGATCAACCCCATCACGTTCATAATAAATTGTGGCTATAGAAAAATTAGCCTTGAACCTGACTGGAGCGAAACGTCGACGCACGCGAGGATATTCCAGCCACCCCGTTACGAAATACTGTTGCAACGCCTCTGGGGCCAGCAGGATGAGCCGTTCCTCACCCAGAAGACCCATCTGTCGGACGACGGGGCCATATTTATTTGCCCAGTCGCGCTGTGGAGCGCAGACAGGGCTCCGCACAATGTTGAGGAACTGTCCAAAGAAGGGATTGCCGAGTGGAGGGCCTGGAAGATGGCGCAACGGCGAGAAGAAACGAGGGTAGAGAACCATGCGGTAAAGGAATACATATAATACAGGGTGGGCGGCGTATGCAGCAACCACGAGCCATGCTAAACAGTGCGGCTGAAGGAGAGACTCGGTGAGGAACGCCGTCGACATGACGGTAAGGTTTGAAAAAGTTCGGAGTTGGAGGCGGCAGAGCCGTCTTTCCGATCAGGAGCGGCAGTACCGCCACTGGTCTTCCACTCCCACGGTTGCGATTCCGTGTGCTTCCTTGTGCCTGTTTCAACTTGACCGTAATACAGCGGATTGCGCTGTCACGGTTCATCCAAGCAGCTATCCGACCATGTCGATGCCCGACATGTCACCTTTTCCCTCCCTTCTTCCAATCATCAAGTGGTCGGGCGTTTTTAACCGGCGCGGGATGCCCACACTTGACGACTCTCGGGCTCGACCCGCCCACATTTCCCGAGTTCTTCGCATGTTGCTTTCCCCAGCTCCATCAGGTATAATCGATGGCGCAATTGCGGCGAAACTCAATCATCATTCCTAACCGTTTCAAATTATTCAGTGCTCGTACTTTTACACCACCTCCGGATTACGGTCCCTCAATGTTTCTTGGCCCACATCTGATGCCCGTTATTCCATTCCGCCTGGACTCCTTCGACTCGCGGGCGGACGACGGTAGGCCGCGAATAAATCTGGCCAAACGTCTCCCAAACACCGTTGACGAAAGTATTCTTCTCCCGAAATGCCTTGTTCTCCACAAGGAGCTCCGCCTGCGCCTTCCGCAGTCGGTAGTACGGCACTTGGCTATTCAAATGATGCGCGGCATGCAACCCGTCGTTGAGCGGGTGGATCCACCACCTCTGCCAGAACCCGTCGTTCGTCCGCGAGTTGCCAAAGTAGCCGGTCATGTCCATCCCGAGGTGCTCGCCCAGCTCAGCCCACCAGCGCGTTACGGGTAAGATGCCCAGCCAAGGCACGACGTAGTACCACCCAAACGCGGTCCACACGTCCGCGAAATGCACCGCGGCTAGGACGACGACCCAGTAGACGAGTTTCGACGGATAGCACGTGGGGTCGGTCCAGAATTCCGTGAAGAGCGTGTTGAGATACTCGTAGTGGAACCATCCGGTCCAGGGAAGTCCGAACATGAGCCATGTTTTGCGGCGCGCGGACATTGGGGTGTCGGAAATGAAGCCATAGTCGATGAACCGAACGACGTCGGCGTCGCGTACTGGGTCGCCAAGATATTTATGATGTTCAAGATGCAGTGTGCGGAAAACCTGGGCGAAATGATTATCTGCAGTAATGGTTGCTGAGATTCAACGACGCACCTTCAGGAGCCGAAAGACTGGAAACGCGTAAGTAAATTCGAACCACTCGTGCGCGCGTGCGTTCGTGAATAAATTATTGTGTGAAGCCTCGTGAACGAGATGTTCAAAGGCACGCAGGCGCGAGGAAATAACCAGCGCCATTAACGCGTAAGCCCCCCGACGGGCCCACAGGTTATCGAGGCGCGGACAAACGTATTCCGAGATCGCAATACAACTTGCAATTGCGGCATAATTGCTGGCGATCGCGAGGACGCCCCAGAAGTTACTTCTCTGCATCCGAAAAATGTAAATGTATTATCCAACGAGAAAACGTGAACCACTCACGGCTTTGTGGCGATTGGTGATAGCCAGCGCCTCCTTGAACGCGCCGTACAATTCAGCGGCTTCTGCGACCTTATTTTGCGGTTGCGGACGGTACCCTTCGGCAGGCTGTATCATGGTGGATTGGTGGAAAGATGAATGGTGGAACGGGCCGTGTTTATTAGATACGTACACTGTTTTCCGGACGTGTGGGAGGATTGTCGTAGGGATCGCGTAGATCGCCGGAGAAATGCAAACAGATGTGCGAGGAGAATCGCATCAACTCATTTGACAATGTTAGCGGCGGCCGCGCCGCGAGTACGCGCAGGTCCAGAATAAAAATGTTGTGCAACCGCGTGCTCGATTGGCCCTTTGGAGTTGGTTGAGGGCGACCTGTGGCCTCGGCACATCTGGCTTTGGGGCGTCGACTCGGGTTGGATCCGCTTTGGTTCCGGTTCCTTGCAACATTTGTTCGCAGTGGAGTCCGTTCCAAGTTTCGGCCGTTTCTTGCAACCTCCGTCTTCAGGATGAGGTAACGTTGAGCGTTGAAACTATACAAAGTCTGCTTTTTTTGGCTCCTTCCCGAGACTCGTCGGACGTGAGATTTATGGAGAAGACGGGATCGATATCTATGGGCGGGATCATTGAATTGGAAAAAGTTTTGGCTCTTACGTACATGTAGTATCCATTCGCCTTGAAGTTTCGCAGTTTCGAGTCGTATCGTCCACTTTCACTTGCCCCAGCTATGGCCCCCACAGTTCCTTACCTTCCTGCCTTCCTCCTATCCCACCTCCACATTTTCATATTTTATCTCCTCATCTCGGTCGCCACCGCTGCTCGCGCTGTCTTCCAAAACACCAACCGACGTTTCCGCGCGCATGGCGAAGAGCGCCGACGCTCGATCGTGTCCATGTTGGCGGGGATGGTCGCGAAACTCCTCCTCTTCGCCCTCGCATTTCCCATCACGCGCGCCATAGTCATGGCTCACGATTCGTGGGATCCAGCGCTCGTCGTCCGGGCCATCCTTTGCGCAAAGTAGGGACCTCGCCCCTCCCGCAGTCGTTCTTCTGCTGACCAAAAAGCCCACCTGTAGAGTGTTAATGGTCGCAGACCTGTTCGATATGACATATCGGAAGGTGTCCTCCGTCGTCTGGATCCACCACACCCTAACCTTCGCCGCCTGCCTCATCGGCATATTTCACACCACCTCGGACGCGCCAGATCTCGCGCGCCTCTGGCTCTCCGTGCCGCTCCTATTCCTCGGGATCGGCGTCGGCTTGACAGATATCGGCGGCGACGTCTCGGTCATGCTCTACTACCTCGCGCCACCATCGGGCGTCGTCTTGCGCGCCGTAGAAGTATGCGGGGCGTACGTCCTGCTCGGACGCGCGGCGCAATGGTCCTTGATCCTCGCCTTCTTCCTGCGTCGCGAGTGGCTGCTCTTGGGGTTGAGCCCGGCGGCACTTGGTGTCATCGCGGCCGTTATGGTGGGCTGGGGAGCGGCAGAGCTCGGGGAAATTCATGCTGTGTTGGGTATGGGGGCGAAGCTGCGCGCTCAAGTACGCGAGACAGAGGTGGAAAAGTCTTGATTATTGTAGCTGTCCTGGTAGTTCGCCCTCGTGCGTTAATAGTACTAGAGCACCCGGATTCCCCATCGACATCGCGCGAGAGTCTGAAAAAGCATGTCGAAGTTCCAGGAAGAAGAACGACTCGGAGCCGCACGTGGCACGAACGTCCTGATATGGATTCTGATGGAAATCGAGGAAGTACTAAGTGGGATCCCAGTGTGGAGAAGCAGAAAACCAGGCGAATACATTATGCCAGACGAAGCGCGATGGACCAAGAACAACACTACCAAAGTAGAAACACAGCCGGGGACAGAAGAAAAAAGAAAAAAACCAGCAGGAAGAAAGCAAAGAACGATCTGGTACTACTTGGCCGTATAACGGAATGTGTACCCGCCGAGTACGAGGTCAGGATGTCCGCTCTTCGCCCTCCTTGCAGCGGACCTCGCTTCTGACCTCGCCTGCTTCTCCGTCATCGGTCCTTCTGGTCTTTGCAAGATTTTCGTCGGAAGGTCTAGAATAGGGTTGCCCATCCGCGCCTTCTTCTCCTCCCGCTCGTTTACGTCCGCCTCCGCCTCGGAGCGGGAGCGCTTGCGACCCTGCGGGAGGACGCGCGTCGGGGCATCTTCGATGCGCCCCGAGCCGCCGGATGTGGGGGCGGCGTCTAGGTCGGGGGGAGGAGGGCTGCCCTGGCGACGCAATGTGCGGGTCTTGGTGCTGACGATTGGCCAGCCGCGGGGTGCGGGTGCGGGTGTGGGGGCGGCGTCTAGGTCGGGGGGAGGGCTGTCCTGGCGACGCAATATGCGGGTCTTGGTGCTGAGGATTGGCCAGCCGCGGGGTGCGGGTGCGGGAGCGGGAGCGGGGGCGTCGTTTGTGCCTTCTGAAGAAGCCACCGAAGTGGGTGCAGGAAGCGCAGGGAGGGTGTCACCGCCGTCCTTGGCAGCGAGGCGGGAAGAAGTACTATTTTAGCCCCCGATGTGTCCATGCACCCCGAAGTGGAATATTTCGTGATTGCTCTGCCAGTTCAGCCGAGAATCCTTCGTAAAAATGATATGTGGTTGCCATGGACCAGTCCAATCCTCCCCGAGGAAATTGGATTTATTGTGCAGAAAATGAGCCCTGCAGAAAATCGGGACCTCCCAAAAAGCTGATTTCCCATCAAAACACCTTCCACCTCGACAATATCTCTTTCCTGAGAGCATCTTCGACCTCAGGAAAAAAGGAGAACAGTCCTCTATGTACTCCCCTTGATTATCGATGTTTAGTTCCAGAACAAGGCAAAATTCCTTGTTGCAACGAAGGTCGCAATGTAGTTTCCACATCGAGGTTCAAACACAGCCATCAAATCGGCATCGGCGTCGTAATTCCTCGCGCTCACGATTTATTCTGAAACCTCTACAAGATGGGTAGTTTTAGCCAATGAATCGTGCCAGATAATAGTCGAGGGACCGCAGATAGCCCTTTCAGCATAAATTACTTTCCATCAAATCAGTGGACACATCGGGGGCTAAAATAGTACGGGCCGCCTTCTTCGCAGCGGCCTCCTTGGCTGGCGCAGTGGTCGCAGCGGTCTTCTTCTTTGGCGCCGCCGCCTTCTTCCCCTTCTTACCACCCTTCGCACCGGCCTTCGCTTTCGCCTTCGCCTTCGGCTTTGGCTTGGGCGCCTCCTCCTCCTCCTCTTCCTCCTCCTCCTGTTCGTCGTCGTCGTCCTCCTTCTTTCCGTTATCCTCTTCCACCACATCCACTCCACCAGGCGCCGCCTCCGTGGGCGCAGGCTCGTCCGGCACGAACTCGATCACATACTCGGTCAGGTCCGTGCCAGCGAACGCATTCTGGGTCAACGTAAAAGTCTCTCCAGCGGGAACCGCGGGGTTGCCCTCGGCGACCCACTTGAAACCGATAGCGGCGCCGGTGGCCGCGGTGAGTGCCGGCTCGGGGTCGGCGCCAGGATTGACTTGCTCGGTGGCCCTGAGGGCTTTTGCGCTGTCATTGTCATTAGCCTCGCGCCCAAATTCTCCACGACAACAGCACTAACCGCTCCGTATTGTGCAACGCCTCGTAAATCGCAAGTCTGCGGTGCTCATCAGTATCCCGTACCCATAAAGAGTAGCGCGAGACGACTTACCGCGCATCCTCGATGTCATGGTAGTCTAGAGTCCTCGGCAGCAACTCGAGCACCTCATGGAAGAACGCCCACACCGCCGGATCGGGAGCTATTCCGTGCCCATAGTGCAGGTGGTCCTCGTTAGTGAGGTTGATGTAGTCCTCGACCCGGTAGCACAACGCGAACATGAGGTCCTCGATATTTGTGAGGAGGGACGGGATGTTGCCCGGGAAGGGAGGGAGCAGCTTGTTTCGCGCGGGGAGCTCGTATTTATGGTGGCTCAAAGGTGAGGATTCGAGAAATTCGGGTGCGAGAGGCGGCATTGTGTGAGAGTCGCTGGGTAGTGTTGTTGAGTTTTTGTATACTGAGTGGTAGACGAGGTGGGTTGGGTGACAAGAGCAGCGCAGGGGGCGCTCTTTTATAGGCATTCGGCAGCGACGCTTTGGCCCTCAGCATCAGTAGCGCTTTGACCCCCGCCCAAAATGGCCTATTGTGCATTGTACAATGGCCCGCCGATTGATGCGCTTTAGCCCATCCTTTGTCTGCGCTTGGGGCCGCCTGGAAGCTGGTATGTAGCAGGGACTGAGGAGGACCGACCAGAAGGACATCTATGGCCGGAGTCGTCGACGGCCCTTCTTGGCGCTTTGTCCGAGTCGGCGCCTTGTGACCGTCCGAAAGCTACCACTGCGGCCAAGGGGACCAATTCATTTCATTCTAGGCCATCTATAGCGACAATCGTAGACGTCTGTGCAGGCGGAATGCGAGTCCTGTTCAGGTCCTGGTGGTGGTGAAAGTCGACGTGTGTTTTGGGCCGACTCGGAAGTCCCAATCGGGAAATCGACCTCGGTGACGAAAGAAATCGAAAAAAACGGGAAAATATTGCAAAATACGCATACGGGGGTGGAGGATAGTACGTATTATACTGCAGCAATAGACGTATCCAGCCCCACATCCACCTCCAAGGAAGCTCGTCGAGACGACAAACTTGAGGCTCGCATTCTTTGGTCCCATCTCCCTCTTGCACAAACGCCGGGACGCTCGAGGTCCATCCCGACGCATTGTGTACGCGCGAATAGGTCCAAGGAGGTGAGGGGCAGTGACGTCCACGACGGTGGCGAGTTATGACCAGTCGCGCGCGTTGAGGATGAGGAAGAGCGGACCGCGTTATTTAGTGTGCTGGTCCTGGGTGTCGGAGATCGAGTGGGAGTGACTCGTGGCCGATATAAGCGCGCCAGTGGAAGGTGAAGAGGACAGGGACGAGGGGTTCTGGGAACGAAGGTCAACGCGTCATGTCTGGACATGAGCGAAAAATGATGGACCTCAGATCTTCACATACCTCGCGCAAAAACCTAACGTGATCTGAACGACTGTCTTCAGAAAATCACGCAGATAATACTAGAGAGGCTGGTATCGAGCCTAGCAAAAACCCTATTTCTTTCCTTTCCCTTTCCGAGCCTTTGCGCCCTTCCTCCGCGTAACAACCGTCCCCTCCGGCAGCAGCGTCGTCACCCTCCCAAGGGAAGTACTCCAGACACAAACCAGAGTCGTCTGCGCCCATGCAACACCCCAAATCTGCTCGTCGCCGCCCTCGTCGTTCAAAAGGACTGCACCACCAGGTACTATGTCTTCGGATTCCGCGTCCGGGGGCGTCTCTTCTACGTTTCCGACTCTTGCTCGCTGCACCGTCTCGTTGAGTTTACGATAGTCATCCTCGTCGAGTTGGAGAGAATAACGCTCGAGGGCGCGCTCGAGAACGTGCTGCTCCGAGTAGGCTAGGTCTTTGGTGGACTTGGGCATCGAGATGGTAGTGGTTGGACGCAAGTAGATATTCGAGTCAGGATGGATGCAGTGCCGTGCTGCGGCACCGAGGCGACTTGTTTCCTCCAGCTCGCGTCGGTCAAAGTGCCTTCGTCTACGTGGCTTCGGATGGCGTCTGCAACTCGGATGGCTTGTTCACAGTTCGATTTGTCGTGAAACCACGATTCGTTGGCCCGATCGAGCAGGAGCTGAGCAACAGCGTTGGAACGGCGCGTGCTGCGCGCCTTTGTGAGTTTTCGTTGCATGGCCGGAAGCTTCGTGTTTGAGGGCAGGTCGACACCAACAGAACCGAGAGCGGCCCAGGGATCCTTGCGCGGGAGTATGGTGGAGGAAGAAACATCGAAGCACTCCAGTCTCGACATGAGCATCGGATCGAGAAGCCGAAATAGCAAGCAGAAATACATTTCATGTCGTATATTACAGTGTGCATCCACAGCAAGGAAGAAAAGCATGAGAAAGCATGAAAAAGCATGAGAAGTGCACTCAGATGTAAAACATCGACTCGCGAATATCTGGATGAATCTGCGAAATCACCATCAGTACACGAATTATGGCCACGGTTGGAAAGATGCATTGCATTACCCCTTCGCCCCAAGCAGTCCTCGCACCCTCAAATACACGAGCTTTATCAGCCTCCCGATCGAAGCCTCCCCTCCCGGAGCTGGACGCCCTGCTATCGTCCACCATGAACTCGTTGAGGTAGTACCGACCCCGCTCACACGCCAAGTCGGCGTAGTACGCCGCTGGGATTAAGCTGACGGCTTTGGTCGCGCGGGCATAGAGGTAAGAGAAATCGTTGGAGCCCTGCTGGAGCTCGTCCGCGCCGAGCCGGATTTCGTCGTATACGACAGTGTAGTGCGTTGGTCTGACCGTCCCTTGGAGGCCAGCGTGAGCTTGGAGGTAAAAGGCAAAGTCGAAGCTGATTAAAGGGTATGTATGAGAACCGTTCAAGGCGCGAGATTCAAGTTCACATACACGGCAATGACCCCCTTGTCGACGACCGTGCCCGGCCGAGTGTTCCCATTGCGGTCGGCCAGGTCGGATGATGTTGGATAGAACCTAACGTGATGTTGTTGAATTTTCGAACACACTCGCAACGCGAAAAAATCATACCTAGCGTGGTGTCGCTTTCCGCAGATGACAATCGATAATAAGGGCCGGTAGGCTTTAGATCCTCGAGCCGCCGTGCTGAGTTTATGGAAAGCTTCAAGGATCTGGGCCTTTTCTTCGCGGATGACGATGTCGAACTGGCCCTCTAAATCGACCGCGTTGATCCAGCAATATCGCGCGACGATTCTTGAACCACTCACCCGAAACTCCATCGCGGAAGACAATGATTCGCTGCGGGAGAACTTTGTTCTTCCTCTCGTAAAGCAGTAGCCGTTCAACCAGCATATCTCTCAGCTCTGATAGCATCTAAAACCCTTCGTCAAACCGGCCACACTACTCACATAAGGACGAACCTCTTTGGACTCTCGGTTTGGATCTGGCCGCTGAATCCTCAAGCTCGCCGGGAACTACACAGAACATCAGGGGCAGGCCGAGAAAGTTGGATATGATGAGTACTCACCTGGACGAAGTTGTCGTCGACACTCGCAACTACCGCCGCGATGGAGGGAGCACCCTCTCTGCTCGTCGGGCTTGGGTGCGAAACATCGATCCCGACCATCATCGTTTTCTGTTTGGTGAGCCACTTCATCGCGGTGGGCTCCAGCTACCCCAAATTAGAGTACGATACGAAAATGGGATCGGAACAAAAGGGTCGCACCAGATGGTTCATTCCGCCCAGTTTCGAGTTGCACTTGAGCGCGACGTTCGAGAGGTACTGGTCCTGCTTCTTCGCATCCCCCAAGGCCTTGTTCAGCTGCATGTGAATCGTGTGGATCCCGAGATCGACGTCTCCTAGCCGCTATCAAAGAATCAGTACCTGGACCTCGAAGCAGCTTCGTTAGCGTGAGCATACCTTGATTCCGGGGTAAATGAAATTATCACGGTGCGAGAGGAGAACCAAAATAAAACTAGGCTTCTTATTCCCCGAGTCGCTGAGCGCCTTTTCGATCACCTTCCGAATCTCCCTCAACGCCGCTTCCCTGGACGCATCCTGCAAATTCTGCAGCGGCGGCGTCACCAGCAAGTTCGGAAGACCCGCAGGAACGCTCATCCCGCTCCTTTTGAGCTTGTCACCAAACGCGGTGACCAGCGTCTTGAGGTTCGGATCAGCCTTTCCCTGCAGGATCTCCCGCCCGTCCCGCACGACGAGCACCCACCAGCTGTGGATGACGGCGCCCCGGTGGAACTTGACGTCCATGATGTTCCAGCTGCCGTTCCGCACATTGAGGGTTCCCCCCTGCGAGTACGATAGGCGCGGGGGCGCCAGCTCGCGCCCGGGGATGACCATCATCTGCGTGTCGACCCCCAGGTTGAACCCGTCCACGGGCGACCGGACGGGACTCAGCCCGAGCGCGGGAAATCCCTCGTTCGTAATGGCCTCCGCGTTGAATTTTGGTGGGTTGCACGCGAATCTTATCATGTTTGCGGTTTCGACGTCGCTGAGCTTGCCTGGGTTGAAAACCTCAGCGCTTGCCGATAGTAACAGATCGTGAAAACTAGGACTCGGACTCACCTCGGTAGGCCTGTCCCGGTTCGATCTCGCACAGCTCAGCGGGGACGTAGACCGACTTGTTGCCGCTCCCCATATCGACGACCGGGAGGTCCGCGGGGTGCACAAGCTTGATTTGGTACGCTGTGAACCGACTGGTGAGGCCGTTATTGAACCATGAGAAACGAGGAAGGACGTACCGCGCAGGAAATAATTTTCGACCGAAACCTTCTTACCGTCCTGTTCGAAGAACGTGTTCCGCGCCGAGGTGGGGGCGATGGCCTTTATCGCTTTGCGCTTTTTGTAGCCGAGGTAATGCGTCGTGAGCTTGATGCTCTTTGCGAGAGCCTTTAATTCAGTTTCGGTGAGTGCGGCGGGACCTGATGTGTGGAGCGAGACTGACCTTGGGTAGGGTGGGCATCGCACCGCGGGAGTTCTGGCTAAAGGCTCTGAGGGCATCGGCGAGGTTTCCCGGCTGCACGAACGCGGTCATGCAGTTGTTCCTACATAGATATTATCTCGCAATGAGACGCTGCAGAAAATGTCGGGAGATGCGCACGACTTACACGTTAACGGACAGTTGCCTGTATGTCACTCGGACTGAGGTGTGAAACCCTTGGAACGCAATAATGCCCGGGCTCAGGTGGAAGGGTTCGGAGGAAGATGGGAAGAAGTATCGATTCTTGCCGACGCGGACGCCAGTGCGACTCGCGTGCTGTTGGAGTACGAGATTCAGTGCCGATATGAGGGGCAGGGTGTTGTAGTTCCGCGATTCGACGTTGCCGTTCATGTACCTCAATTAAATAATCAGAGATAAAACGACCGAAAAGAGAAAGATAGATACCGGGTAAGACTCTCGATGTCATGTTCCTTATCGAGTGTGATAGTGAAGGTGTAGACGGTGGCGCCCGCCCGTGGACCAGGCTCGCCCTCGTCGTAAAAGGGAACCGATATGGTGAGCGGCTGGGGCAAGCGTTGAGCAGATATAAGACGCCGGCTCCCATCGTGGGCGATATGGCGGAGTAACGGTCTGCAAACGTCGCTTTGCTCAAGCAGAAAGAAAAGCCGCGCCTTCATCCCCTTGATCTTTAGTTCCGGGCTTATGTCCACATTGTAGTCGAGAATGGGAGTCGCAGGAAGCCTAACCGCGAAGAAATTGGTCCGTAGCGCAATGGCCGTCCCCCGTGTTCCGTATGCAGGACGCAAGGGACGGTCGGGGTCCGGCTTGAGCGAGCTGAATGATTTGATGAGCTGGTCGTGGCTGGCGTTGGATAGGTGAGGCGGTATGGTGGCAGCGGTGCCTTCCGCGAAAATCACTGGTCCGCCCTGGCCGCCGCGAGGAGCGCCACGACCGCGGAATGCACCACGGGGAGGGCCCGCACCGAAATCACCCTGGCCCCGACCTCTTGGAGGTGGAGGACCACCACGGGTGGCTGGGCTGGTACTTGAAGGGCCACCGCCACGGGCGCCTCGAATCGACGGAGGCGTCGATAGAGGGGGTCCGCCTCTTTGTGGCGGCCCTCCTCGGGATCCTCGACCTCTGTCATCTCCGCGTCCCCGACCTCTGTCGCCTGCACCCCCGCGCGCCCGCTGCCCTCTGGGTTGACTCATGGTGGCGGTTTGGTGAAAGAAAGCCAATGCCGAAGGACCACGCGGCTGCAAGGCCAAGGCAGTGGAGATGAAAGATGATCGAGCCCAATAGGCGCTCAAGCTAAAATAGCGCGCAACGTACGAGACCTCAGAGTAGCACTGGATTGCAGTGAGATTCCAGGTCAAAGTCTCTGTGTATCTGCTCATGTCGGACCATCGTCGCCCAAGCCGTATGGTGAGCTTGAGTTTCGATTGGGCGGCTCTTCCTGTCAGCTGATAGGAATTAAACGCGCACCAATTTAGAGAGAAGCGCCGTATACTTTCAGCAGAAGGGGTTCAAGAGAAGGCGGAGAGAATCAAGTCGCATCGGGCATAGTGTGTGACGGTCGTGATCCTTTGATCGGAGGGCTGTTCCGGCACTCACGCCGTCCCCGGCAATGATTTTGTCCCAATCCTCTGCACTTATCCTCTGCCAGGCTCGGGAGCCTCATCAGACCACATCTCAGAGCATTCTAATAGTCAAGATAAAGAACTAAGCAAATTCAGGTATGTATCCCCAGTGTACTTAACCGCAAGTTACTTCAGTTGTCCCGCTGTCTTGCCCTGGGCCCCTTCAATTGGTAGTCCCATGAAGCTTTTAGATATATATATTCTGTCCCAACATGCCCTAATTGATGTTTTGTGAAGCATCTGGCTACTAAGCTACATATTCACGCAATTCCACGGTGAAGCTGCTATATTATATCAATGTCCTGCAATAAGATTGCACGACACTCAAAGGGTTCAAACCCCAAAGATGAATGACTTCTCAGACTCCTCAGTTCATTCATTTCAGTACGTGAATCTGATTTGTCGTTCGAGGTCCACCCTACCGCTCAGCTGGCAGAGGCATTGAATGGTTTCAATGGTGCCTCTACGGTCTTGAAAACCCCCTTGAATCTCATCCAGGATTCGTATTTTCTACTGAAGTGGCTCTCATACGTGTCCTATACCCCCATTTCGTGCGCAGTCGCGGTCGAGTCGCCGTCAGCCAATGAGTCCGCAGTTGAGACGCGACAATAACGTGACCGCGAGTGGGCACCGGAGCAGACCGGAGTAAGCCGGAAAGGCAGTGTCTTGCCAAACACGGCCACGCAACGCGAGCCCAGCTTCCATGACGTCGATTTTCAGCCTCTTCCAATGCAACACCCATCTTCCGAAGTCGGCGCAGTCGTCTCTCTGCTCACCGCCGCCGCGGCTCCCGACATCCAGAAAGCCGCGTTTCATAAATACCTGACCCCAGACGCAGGATTCCGACACCCTCTTTGCCATGTTGCTACAGGACCCGGGTCGAGGGAGCGTGTCCTTGCAATTTACCAGTGAGAGCGTTTGACCCTTGTTCATGTCGCTGTACTAATCCAGCAGGTGGTACCGTATCATGTCGCCCAACATCGATATTGCCGTGAAAAACGTCGGTGCGTTGCTCCAATTATCGAGGGCTATCCAACGAAATTTATACACTTCGCACAGTCCACGACACCGCGAACAACATCCTTTTATTAGACGTGGTCCAGCACTTCCACCTCCGCCTCTCCCCCTTCAAACCCGCTCCATCGCGCCTGCTGGTCCGCTTGACGCTGCGCGAAGAGAACGGCCTGCATTACATCGCATTCCAGGAGGACTTTTATCACCCCGACGTATGTGCGCCCATTACGCGCCGCGTCCCGTAACTTAATCCATTCCCAGGACTTTATGGCCCTTCTCGTCCCGCCTCTCGCCCCGTTGATCAGGACGGGTCTCTCTATGACCGCATCGGCATCCCGTGTCTACGCCAAGATTGGCCAACTTCTGGGGTTCTGGGCTGCGCCGGCCGAGGCTCACGGTGGATTGTACGACAAAAGAAGCGACTGAGAGTATGTATGCTGTAACGTTTGAACTCCCACTTGAACTCTGGTATTTTATCGAAAGGGAGGAATTCCTTTTTTAGTGACCGTCCGTTGCAAGTATGAACCGCTTCTCTGGGCAAGTCCGTCTCTAAATTCGGTGCGCGTTTAATTCCTATCAGCTGACAGGACAGAGCCCCCCCAATGGAAACTCGAACCCACCCATGCGCCTCGGGGCGACAATGAGCAGATACACAGAATCTCTTACCTGCAGTCTCCGTGCAATTCAGGACTGCGTTGAAATTTTTCAACGCTTCCCGGGCATGGCGCGCTATTTTAACCTGCGCGCTTTTGGGCTCCATCTTTGGAGCCGTGGCGTGGTCCTCCGGTATTTTCTCACTTTCACCGAACCGCCACCATGAGCCAACCCAGAGGGCAGCGCGCGCGGGGGGGTTCAGGCGACAGAGGTCGAGGACGGGGGGATGACAGAGGTCGAGGGTTTCGAGGCGGGGGGCCACCAAGAGGCGGGCCCCCTCTATCGACGCCTCCGTCGATTCGAGGCGCCCGTGGCGGTGGCCCTTCAAGTACCAGCCCAGCCACCCGTGGTGGTCCTCCACCTCCAAGAGGTCGGGGCCAGGGTGATTTCGGTGCGGGCCCTCCCCGTGGTGCATTCCGCGGTCGTGGCGCTCCTCGCGGCGGCCAGGGCGGACCAGTGATTTTCGCGGAAGGCACCGCTGCCACCATCCCGCCTCACCTATCCAACGCCAGCCACGACCAGCTCATCAAATCATTCAGCTCGCTCAAGCCGGACCCCGACCGTCCATTGCGTCCTGCATACGGAACACGGGGGACGGCCATTACGCTACGGACCAATTTCTTCGCGGTCAGGCTTCCTGCGACTCCTATTTTCGACTACACCGTGGGCATAACCCCGGAGATGAAGGGCAAGGGGATGAAGGCGCGACTTTTCTTCCTGCTTGAACAAAGTGACGTTTGTAGACCGTTACTTCGCTACATTGCCCACGATGCGGACGGGCGTCTTGTATCTGCTCGAAGGTTGCCGCAGCCGCTCAACATATCGGTTCCCTTTTACGAGGAGGGAGAGCTTGGTCCACGAACCGGGTCCACCGTCTACACAATCGCTATCAAACTCGAAAGGGAGCATGACATCGAGAGTCTTACCCGGTAACTCATTTTCAATATTCTTCTTTGGTTCGATTATTAAATTCTCTTTGCTTCGAGGTATCTAAACGGCAACGTCGAATCACGAAACTACAACACGCTGCCTCTCATATCGGCGCTGAATCTCGTGCTCCAGCAGCATGCGAGTCGGACTGGCGTCCGCCTCGACAAGAATCGACACTTCTTCCCGTCCTCCTCCGAATTCTTTCGCCTGAGTCCAGGCATTATCGCGTTCCAAGGGTTCTACACCTCAGTCCGCCCGACATACAAGCAACTGGCCGTAAACGTGTAGGTCCCACCCCCATGTCCGAACCTCAAAGTTATCTTCAACGTATAATAGAAACAACTGCGTGGCCGCGTTCGTTGAGCCGGGAAACCTTGCCGATGCTCTCATGGCCTTTGGCAGGAACTCCTATGGCGCGATGCCCACTCTACCTGAGGTCAGTGTCGCAGCATAATGTGCTTCCGCCGCCGCACTCACACCCAAACCCGAAGGCCCTTGCGAGGAGCATCAGGCTCACGATGCGGCATCGTCCCTACATAAAGCGCAAACCCATAAGGGCCATCGCCACCACCTCGGCGCGAAACACGTTCTTTCAGCAGAACGGCAGGAACGTCTCGGTCGAAAATTATTTTGACCGCGGTACGTCGTCCGTCCTCGTTTCCCACGGTTCAATATCGGGCTCATCAATGATCAGTCGGTCCACAGCGTACGGAATCAAGCTTGTGCACCCCGCGGACCTCCCGGTAATCGATATCGGAAATGACAACAAGGCGACCTACATGCCCGCTGAGCTGTGCGAGATCGAGGCGGGACACGCCTACCACGGTGAGCCCGCCGATCCGTTCCCCTCCGCAGCCTGAATTCTGTTCGCTAATACGGCTTCCCTCCTTGCTGTAGGGAAACTCAGCCCGAACGACGTAAAAAATATGATAAGTTTTGCGTGTAACCCACCGCGGTTTAACGCAGAGGCCATCACGAATGAAGGGTTTCCTGTCCTGGGGCTGAGCCCCGTCCGGCCGCCGGTGGACGGGTTCAACCTGGGAATCGACACGGAGATGATGGTCGTCCCCGGGCGCGAGCTGAACCCCCCGCGGGTATCATACTCGCAGGGAACCCCCAATGTGCGAAACGGCAGCTGGAACATCGTGGACGTCAAGTTCCACCGGGGCGCGGTCGTCCACAGCTGGTGGGTGCTTGTCGTGCGGGACGGGAATGAGATCCTCCAGGGACCGTCTGATCCAAATCTCAAGACGCTGGTCACCGCATTTGGTGACAAGCTCAAAAGGAGCGGGATGAACGTTCCTGCGGGTCTTCCGAAGTTGTTCGCGACGCCGTCGCTTCAGAATTTGCAAGATGACCGTAGAGAAGGGGCGTTGGCGGAGATTCGGAAGGTGATTGTGAAGGCGCTGAGCGAGTCGGGGAATAAGAAGCCCAGTTTCATTTTGGTTCTGCTCTCGCACCGCGATATTTTTATTTACCCCGGTATCAAGGTATGTGTACTCGCGTTGCTTCGAGGAACAGGCACTCATACTTTGGTAGCGGCTGGGAGACGTCGATCTCGGGATCCACACCATACACATGCAACTGGACAAGGCTTTGGGGGATGCAAAAAAACAGGATCAATACCTCTCAAATGTTGCTCTCAAATGCAACTCGAAACTGGGCGGAGTGAATCATCTGGTGGGACCCTTTTGTTCCGCCGGTTTTATTCCGCGTCTTAGTTCAATTTTGGGTTAGCTCGAGCCCTCCGCGATGAAATGGCTCACCAAACAGAAGACGATGATGGTCGGGATCGATGTTACTCACCCAGGCCGAACGAGCAGGGAGGGTTCTCCCTCCATCGCGGCAGTGGTTGCGAGTGTCGACGACAACTTTGTTCAAGTACGCAGTACTATACCGTTCTCAACTGCTGAACCTATTGATGTTGTCTGCAGTTTCCGGCAAGTTTGAGGATTCAAAGGCCAGATCCAAACCGAATGGCCAAAGAGGTTCGTACAACATCGTTCGAGTGATGCGCACGGATCGACGAAAAATTTTAGATGCTATCAGAGCTGAGAGATATGCTGGTTGAACGGCTACTGCTTTACGAGAAGAAGAATAAGGTCCTCCCACAGCGGATTATTGTCTTCCGCGATGGAGTTTCGGGTAAGTAGTCCAGATAACCCCGCTATACTGTTAGATCAACCCGATGGATTTAGAGGGCCAGTTTGACATCGTTATCCGCGAAGAGAAGGCCCAGATACTTGAGGCCTTCCACAAACTCAGCACAGCGGCGCGAGGATCTAAACCCTACCGCCCCCTCCTGTCGATTGTCATCTGCGGAAAGCGACACCACGCCAGGTAGCATTTTCTTGTTGCGCGTTCAAAAGCAGAAATTCGACCCTCCCGTCAGGTTTTATCCAACATCATCCGACCTGGCGGATCGCAATGGGAACACCCGCCCGGGCACGGTCGTCGACAAAGGGGTCACTGCGGTGTATGTGGACTTGACTTTGGCACCTTTATCGGCTCTCATACCCTTTACTTAGCTTTGACTTTGACTTTTATCTCCAAGCCCACGCTGGCCTGCAAGGGACGGTCAGACCAAACGCACTACACTGTCGTATACGACGAAATTAGGCTCGGCGCGGACGAACTCCAGCAGGGCTCCAACGACTTTTCGTACCTCTATGCCCGCGCTACGAAGGCTGTCAGCTTGATCCCAGCGGCGTACTACGCCGACTTGGCGTGTGAACGGGGTCGGTACTACCTCAACGAGTTTATGGTGGACGATAGCAGGGCGTCTAGCTCCGGGAGGGGAGGCTTCGATCGGGAGGCTGATAAAGCCCGCGTCTTTGAGGGTGCGAGGACTGCTTGGGGCGAAGGGGTATGGAATGCGATTTTCAACCGTGGCAATTCGGGTGCTGATGGTGATTTCACAGATTCATCCAGATATTCGCGAGTCAATGTTCTACATCTGAGTGCACTTCTCATGCTTTTTCATGCTTTCTCATGCTTTTCTTCCTTGCTGTGGATGCACACTGTAATATACGACATGAAATGTATTTCTGCTTGCCATTTCGGTTTCTCGATCCGATGCTTATGTACTGAACCTCGAGGGTTTCGCCTTTCTTCCTCTCCCATCATGCTCCCGCGCGAAGAAATTCTCGGGCTGCTCAGCTCCATCGGCGTCGATCTGCCCCCAAAGACGAAGCTTCCAGACGTAGAACTCGACAAGCGGCTCTCCAAAACCCTCGATGGCGCACAGTACCTCTCGCGTGTCGTTCCAACGCTTCCACTCGATCCAACGGTATATCCGTCGTGGTTTAACAACACATCGAATAAACCTATCGCAGAGGCGATCCGAAGGCACAACATGGGCGAAGCCACCTTGATCGACGCGAGCCGGCGGAAAGGGATGGATAACCCGTTCCCGCTGTACGGGAACGCGTTCATGGACCTGCGACAGACTCTTATGACAATCGGCAATGCATGCGACCAGGGGATGGTTCCGCTGGTACTCCAAGACAAGGGTGAAACGTCTGGGATCTGTATGAGAGTGAGCACTCTTTGTCTCACTTTGCGAGTGGCGCTGACCGGCCTGACTCTTTCTTTCAGGTCTTGGAAGTTCGGAAATTCGACGACGAGACGCCGATAGTGTTTGTTGTCTTTCAGCACGACCGTCAAGATGCCCTGTCCCGCGGAAGTTTCGACTGGATATCGAGCTACGTCTCGTCGGAGACGCCGGTGGCCATGGCTAACATCACGGCCACTGTGCAAGAGCAACACCTCCTACTGCGTCTTCTCAACAACAATAAGAAACGTCTGGCTTCTTCGTACAAACCGAAACGCGCATCGACCGAGTCTTCTTTCTCGTTGTCGTTCTTGTTACCGGTCGGGTGAGTAGATTCCGTTGTTCAACACCAGGTCTCATTGATTTCTGAAGGCCATTGGGAGCTCATGATATGGCAAAGTTCAACGCAAACAATGGCTGTTCGATTTGCGGTGAGCCGGCGAAGCAAAAGTGCTCGCGTTGCGGCGCGGTTCGATATTGCGACGCAGGTAATTCCATTTGTTTCGACCCACAATCCACACTGACTCCGATTCGTTAAGTATGCCAAAAAGAGGACTGGAAGAGCCATCGTCCGCTCTGCAGTGGCTGGCAAGGCGCCAAATGGCAGCCCACCACATTCGTCCTCGCCGACAGCCAAGTCCCCGGCCGCTACGCCCTCCGGATAAGTCGACACGACGTCGTACAGCACAAGGACATGCAGAAGAGAATGGAGCAGGCGAAGGACAAGCATGGGCCGCCGGAGAACACGCACGGCACGACGCCGTTTATCGTCAAGATCCAGGTCAACTCGTCTCAGGCGCTCGGGCCCGCGCACACGATTATACGCTCCAACGCGCGCGACGACGGGTCAAATATACTGATTTACGACCAGCGGCGCTCGATCGACGTGATGGTGTTCCGCAACGCGGCGGAGGAGGAGGAAACCGCGAACGCGCCCTTCGACGCAATTACCGAGGTTGTGCGAGCGAAGGGCGATCGCGGGATCAAGGCATTTTGTTGGGCAATCCGGACGGGGGAGTGGACGTTGGATATCTGCTTGGACCGATTACCGGAGTGGCAGAAGTGGTAAATTGAAATGCTGTCTGCAAAGAACTATGTACTATTTGACTTTGCTGCCCGCCGCGACTCTGCCCATGCCTTTGCCCTTGCCTGACGCGCTGCGAGAGCGGGGTCGGGGGTTGGTTGCTCCTCTTCCTCCTCGTCGCTGTCCCCGTAATCTGCGAGGGTTCCCAGTCCGCCCGCCGTCGCCTCGGCGGCTTTCTTATCCTCATCTGCCTTCTTAGCCTTGCGCTTCATGCCCGTCCACGCCGTCTTCCACCGGCCACGCAGGAACGCGAACCTCTTGTCAGTGCCATAGTTGGCCAAGATGCGCATTTCTAGCTGGGCAGGATTGCTGGTTGTCATTATGCTCGCGGCGGTTCGCTCCATCAGGAGCGTCTGGGCTTCGTCGGGCTGCGAGAGCAATCGCGAACATTCGGTCATTCACAAGGAGATAGAATGATAATGTTGAAAACCAAACCTCCTCATCGCTCCCGCCCCAAACCTCCTCCTCCTCTGGCTCGCCATCCTCTGCTCTACGCGCCCTGAGGCGCTCCTCCCGCGCCTGGTCCATAAGCTTTCGCCGCTTCTCCTGCCTGTAGTCGTCCGCCTCCCGGGGCGAGAAAAAGAAAGTGTCCTCGCTGTCGGAGGGGAGGTCCGACCACCCTGAAGGCGAAACGTCGCGTTTGACGCGTGGAGTCAATTTCTGAGGGAGTGCATCGAGTAAGAGGCGGGCGTCGTATCTGGAGGCGAATATCAGATATCGAATTTGAGTTCAGCAACCGTTGATAAGAGTTCGAACCACGGATCCGGTCTTGGGGTTAGTATGCCGCGAGGAGTGATATCGAGCTTTGGAACTATATGAGATTACGCCCTACCTATCGACCCAAACAGAACGGTGATTCACTGAAGGCGCCTTATTTGGTGGACTCGACAAGAAATCGTCGTCCGCGTCTGATGGAAAAGCTGGCGCCGTATGAAAACTTGATGAATTCCACTGGACAAGGCCGCTGGGTCCAGCACGGTCCCCCCGAGGCGACAGGTACTGAGAAAAGTCCAGCGAATCGGCGGCTTGTTTCGCCTGAGGTCCACGAATTATTTCGGCCTCGTATGCTTGAATGAACAGCGATGGATCCGGGGGAGAGTCGACAGGAACAGGTTCCGCGAGGTTGTATGATTTTCCTGGGCGATTTTTGCGTTTTCGAGAGGTAGACATGGTGGCAGGTCCAAAGTAGCAGCGCTGACCAATCCTTCCACGTTTCTTATGGACTTGTTACACTCGCAGTTGACCCGGGTGCAGCACCAGCTGGCCTTCGTGGCCGTGGACCCCATTGACTGGAAGCTATATGTCCAACTCATATCCTGGGCTGTAACTCTCTTTGAGTCCTACCTTTTGTACGCCCGCTGGCAAACGTGTTTATTTGTCTTGCAAACCTAACGACGTCCAGGCTCCGACAGTACCCATTATACTCCAAAACCGAGCCCCCGGCAGCCCTCGCCACCCACATTAGCGCCGCAGACTTTGAAAAGTCTCAAAAATACGGCAAGGACAAGGCTAAATTTGCTTTGCTCTCGGGCTTCTACAAGCAATGCCTCGATTCTACCATGCTCCACTTTGGCTTCTATGCGTGGTCCTGGGATCTCGCAGGAACGATAATGACTCGGTTTGGCTACGGGGAGGAGTACCAGGTGCGGATGGAAACTATTCTCGTCATAAATCATTGACGGAATGGAATCGCTAGATCACACAATCCATTGGCTTTGTGTTCCTGCTATTCTTCGTCTCGTCTCTCCCCACGCTCCCGCTGTCGGTGTACAGCACCTTTGTGCGTCCAGCCCTTTTCTCCGGCTCCCAAACTCATGACACCTCACACGACAGGTACTGGAAGAAAAATACGGATTTAACAAGACTTCCCCTGGCTTGTTCGTCGCGGACTTGCTAAAGGGATGGGGTATCGGTGCCGTCCTAATCGCACCGTTCTTGTGGGCCTTCCTGCGCATATTTAACTGGGCAGGCGACCGCTTTGTGCCATGGCTGATGGCTTTCATGTACGCCCTTCTCTCTCTCATCTCGTCTCCATCTCACCCGCGGTTCCAGTCTTGCGTTCCAGCTCGTCATGGTCGTCGTTTACCCGATGGTCATCCAACCGCTCTTTAACACTCTATCTCCTCTCGCGGCGGGCGAGCTCCGCACACGCATCGAATCATTGGCTGGCAAGCTGAAATTCCCCCTCACGCATCTCTACGAGATCGACGGCTCGAAGCGCAGCTCCCACAGCAACGCCTACTTCTTCGGCCTCCCCTGGGTACGCACCTCCTTCCGCTTCATCACCGCACCACTTACCGCCGACTGACGCCTCCCGCAGAGCAAACACATCGTCATCTTTGACACGCTCATCCAACAGAGCCAGCCCGACGAGGTCGAGGCCGTCCTTGCGCACGAGCTGGGCCATTGGTACTACCTCCACCCCACCAAGATGCTCGCCATCTCGCAATTCCACGTTTTCACCATCTTCGCGCTCTTCCCCGCCTTCCTACACGCGCCGCCCGTCCTCGCGTCGTTCGACTTTTCCAAGGCCGTCGCCGCGCAGCCGCCCACCATCGTCGCGTTCCTCCTCTTCCAGGTGCGCTGCTGCCCTCCCGGTCCCTCCCACTATACATATAATCCGGTCCGCTAACAAACGACCAACTTGCAGATGATCCTAACGCCGCTCGAGGCCTTTGTGAGCATCGGCATGCACGCGGTGAGCCGCCACTTCGAGTGGGAGGCGGACCGCTTCGCGTGCGAACTCCAGGACAAGCTCGATGATGAGAAGATGAGCGACATGGGCGACCGCCTCGGGCGTGCGCTCATTGCGCTCCACGTGAAGAATCTCTCGACGGTCTGGGTCGACTGGCTGTACGTACCTCCCTGGGGCCGTACATAGCCGCACGTTGACGCCGCCGACAGATACTCCGCGTACCACCATTCGCACCCCACCCTGACTGAGCGCCTCAAGGGCCTCGAGTCTTTCCAGAGCAAGCGCGAGAAGAAGAAGCTGTAGGTAGAGTGCGATGTGTGTCGTCGTCTCCTGTACGCTGCTGCTGCTGCTTGTAGAGATATCAGTAGATACTCTGTCCCCGAGTCCTATCTGGCTGCCCTACCCCCTGCTTTGTATCCTCTCATTCGAATTACATAATCTATTCGGCGGGCTCTTTGAGAATTGTTGGACCATGTTTTTGATCGCAAGCCCATCTTGATCTCTCAGGCTTCCAACTCCAGACTCCAACTCGAAAGCTGTTGACCCAAAGATCCTTGACGGTGCTTACCGGTTACCACGAGAGTACCTGCTCAGTCTCACGCGCTCGGAGTCCAAGCGGCAGATCCGAGGCACTGAACATCTGACTATCTCTCGTTATCTCTCGTCAATCTCTCGTTATCTCAAACCCGGACTCTTTCCTGGCTTTTCTCGAGGCCGGGGACTTGACCGTGTCGGTGCTCCGCCGACCATGGAAATGCTTGAGGGCCAGGCTGCGGAAAAATCGGGAAACGATCTGACGCTCAATGGTAGTTTTGCTTGGGCAGCTTCAAGCTTGACGCGATTTTCGGAAAAGCTCTCCGTCCGACCCTGTGTCCAATGTGCTCTATGTAGCCTCTCTGGATGTTTCCCGGCACTATAGGGCAATATTCAAGCCGCCGTGGAGGCAGGACGTTATTTGTTGACTCATCCCGAGGTGAAGCCCGAAACAGATGGCGAAACGACCAAAAAAAACCTCGTCGGTTCTCGTTCGGCCTCAGGCTGTGGTAACATCGGCCCCGCAAGTCCTCCCTCGCTCCAGGATGTCTCTCCCAAGGGATGAAGGGCGTCTCGCTCTTTTTTTTAAAAAAAAACATCCTTCTGCCCAGTGGAGAGCCTACTCCCTGGCGGGCTGCGACACCGAAACCTATCCAGACCTTCAATGTTAACCCGTGGATAGTTGGATGACTCAGTGCCGCCATGACTGAGCGCCTTCGGCTGCCTGACTCAACCGACGCGACTTATGGATATGGAGGTCACCCCCCATTCCCTCCTTTAAAAGCGCAAGTTCTTGTGCACAGGTCGAAATACCTTCAACTTTCCTCAATCACTGACTGGCGACTACACATCATGAGCAAGAGAGACATTTCGACTCCATCCGACTCGGAACATGTAACGACGTCCACTCCAGCCGACTCGGAGGAGCATGTAATGTGAGCCTCGGAGTCGACGCCGCGGTGACTTCGTTGACCGACCCTTTCTAGAGCGGAGAAGGACATTGCCAATGTCCGCGATTTGTCGACGACCCTCGCTGCTGACGATCCTGAGAGTAAGTCGTTACTCCACATCCTGGTCGTTGTTCCCGGTCCTTTACAAAAATTTCTAGATCCGAGAAACTGGAGCACTGCTCGCAAGACGGTGAGTGTAATTTGAAGGTCACTTGGGCGCGCTTGGCTGAGACTGCTCCGGGCAGACAATAACCACCGTTCTAAGTCTTTGGGTTCTGACATTGACCTACTCATCGACAGCCTACGTATGTTCTTTGTACCTAACCTTCATTCGCTCATCTTACTTACCCTTACCTGTGGACAGGTTACAAGTTCGCCCGCGTTGATGGTTCGGTATCATATGTCCCAAGAAGGTCGGTGTTGGCAGACTTCGGCTCAAACGCGCCTCTCAATATCTGCTCCCTACCTCAGTTGGGATCCTCGGAGTCACTTTGACGGTGTACGTTCTCCTTCATTCCTTGCCTTCTCTGAATTACTTCATTGACGATCACCATACCACCTTTCAGACTGGGATTCGCAGCCGGACCATTACTTTTCGCCCCTGCGTCTGAGCTGTACGGCCGACGGATAGTATATCAGATGAGCGGTCTGTGCTACACTGGTGGGTTCAATTACCAGTCGGTCTCGTTCGATAGTATGTTGACTTTCTTGTTGTCGTTAGCGTTCAGCTTCGGCGCTGCCTTCGCACCCAACGTCGCAGGCCTACTGATATTCAGATTCTTCGTGGGATTCTTTGGCTCAACGTCGCTGAACAATGCCGCGGCATCGATAGGCGACATCACCACACTCCGCGAAAGGATGCCATATTTGATTCTCTGTGCGTTGAACTGCCAATTGTCGAATTCTACAGGCGTTATCTGATGATATGTAGACGCGATCTGTGCTTTTGGAGGTCCATCACTAGGCCCCTTGGTTTCTGCTTTCATTGAACAGGACGCGAATTTCCAGTAAACGTTCATGATTCGTATCTCTTTTTTCATGTCTGACTTGGACGCAGCTGGAACCTCCGAGTGATGGCAATTTTCTGCGGTGTCTTCAGCATCCTTGTAGCCTTTGTACCGGAAACGCATGGACCAACCCTGCTCAGGTGGAAGATCGCCAAGAGTGGGCAAGCGCCCCCTCCGACCACCTTCAACAAGGTCATCTCCGTCTTCAGAACTGCAATCTCTCGACCCGTCATCTATCTTTTCACTGGTATGTCTGCCGTCCAACGCAGTGTCTCCTCTCTGACTTGGTGGCAGAACCACTGGTCATGTTCGTTTCGCTGTTCCTCAGCGTCCTTTACGGGATCTTGTATGGTTTTTTTGAGATGTTCACTCTCGTCTTCCTCGAGATTCGGGGATTTGAGGTCACATCGTACGGTTTGACTTGGATTTCCCTCGGCCTAGGAATCGTATTCGGGGGCCTGTTGATGATTACCGTCGGTCGTGAGTCGCTCCAAGTCACTCATATTGGCCAAACTCATGAGCGCTGCAGAAACAATGTACACGAATACTACCGACGCGGACGCGGCCAGAGGTGTGCCCACACAACCCGAGGCCCGCCTGGGATTATCCTATTTGGGCGCAATTCTCATTCCTATGTCGGTGACCCAGTTCCTCGCACTACCAACGCCATTATTTATAACGAACCCACACAGCTCCCTCTTCATGTTTGCATGGACTGCACCCTTCCCGAGCGTGCACTGGATAGTCCCTTGCATCGCCGAGTTCCTCTTTGCGTGCGGCACACAGCTGATATTCACCACATTTGTAGGGAATCGTGTCTTCAGACTCTGCTTTCCAACTGATACTTATATGCATTTCACAGATCCCTTACCTGATCGACGTTTACCAAATGACGGCGGCGAGTGCGCTCGCTGCGGGAATGGCGAGTCGCTCGGCTGTGGGGGGTGTTTTCCCGCTCTTTAGCCTTCAAATGGCGCGGGCGCTCACGGTACAGGGCGCTGTCTCGCTTCTTGCCGGCATTGCCTGTCTCCTCGCCCCACTTCCCTTTATTTTCAGGCTGTATGGGCCCAGGATGCGCGAACGAAGTAGACATATTGTTTTTTGATATTCACGATTAGACATAGATTAGACGCTAGTCTTACCTAGTCAGACCACACGATTCACGACAGTCGATAAATGTTCTATATGGAAAGTAGACGCCTGTGTTATGTTGAACTCGGAATGCGGTCGGATAAATTCGGTTCAGCCTGGCGGCCAGAATCGTGGGAACGGAGGTTGGATCAATCTCAAGCTCAACAACTGACCTCAACGCGGTGATGTCTGTCCTCAGGCGACCAAATGGTTTTAGGGACAGCGCTTCCTCTCATTGGCGCGCGGGCAACAGACTCAGCTGAGGCTTATTCATGGCCCGAGTTGAGCCCGAGTGCGGCTCATCGAACTCCCGCCCGCCCTTGAGTAGACCCGCCGCTTAGAAACTGTATAAAGCCGAACGACGTTCAAAACGAGTCAGACGGTGCTCTCCTGACCTCCCATGGCCGAATTTGCCTCCACCGAAACGACGCCTACCGGTAGCACTGAGAAGTTCGACCTCGCCGCCGATCCCGACTTGGAAGGCCAATTTGACCTAAAAGACGCTTCCCGGACTAAACCAAGGGGCCAAGCCACTCTCGCCACTGATGATCCTGAGAGTATGTTTTGGGCAACTTTTTGCGCGTGGTGAACTGCCAGTCGTTGACCAGTTATCTCAGACCCAAGAAATTGGAGCACCGCGCGCAAGGCGGCAAGTTTCCTTTTATGTACCCGAGGCCGCTCGTGCGCTAATTTCGGGGCGCAGACCATTAATGCTGTCCTCTGTGTCTGGGTTTTGACCCTAACTTATTCCTCCACCGCATATGTACGCCCTCAGAGCGCTGCCTCCCCCTTGTCTTGACCTTCGACAGGTAACGAGTTTACCGACACTAATGCAACGATATCACATGTCCCAAGAAGGTCAGCTCTCCCTTCCGGCCCCGGTTGAATGCTTCTAATGACACTTTCTTCAGTCGCCATTCTTGGTGTTACCTTAACAGTGTAGGTTTTTCTTTCATCGGGCATATGCACAAGTTCAACTGATTCCTGTTCATTTAGTTTCGGATTCGCAGCCGGACCGCTGCTCTTTGGGCCTGCATCTGAGTTGTACGGGAGACAAGCAGTCTACCGCATTTGCGGTCTCGGTTTTACTGGTGTGCTTGTTTTTAACACCGTTCAAGAGCCAGATCCTCACACTCGTCCATTTTAGCCTTCAGTTTTGGAGCCGCATTCGCGCCCAACACCGCAAGCCTGATGGCGTTCCGATTCCTTGTAGGATTTTTCGGGTCAGCGTCAATCAACAATGTACCGGCCTCGATAGGCGATTATACCACGACGCTCGAGCGAATGGGCTATACTGTTTGGTGTATGTTTACTGCTCAACTGTTCATCTGCTGCATTGAACAATCTTCTATTCCAGACGCACTCAACGCATTCGGCGGCCCAGCGCTCGGACCTCTGGTCTCCGCCTTCATACAGCATGATGCAGGATTCCAGTCAGTTTTTCAACCATGGAGATCTTGGGCAGCTCTGACAGCTGTTGCAGTTGGAATTTCCGAGTCATGGCGATCTTCTCAGGAGTGCTCAGTATCCTTGTTGCCTTCGTACCCGAGACGCATGGCCCGACTTTACTGCAATGGAGGATCGCAAAAAACGGGGAAGCGCCGCTTCCCGCGAGCTTCCGTAAAATTGTGGCCGTATTCAAGGGTGCACTCGCTCGACCAGTAATTTATCTTTTCACGGGTGCGAAAGACCTTGACTTCCTTATTACTAATTGGAAGACTGACAATTCGACAGAACCGGTCGTGATGCTTGTTTCGCTCTACCTGAGCATCCTGTATGGGATCCTCTACGGCTTCTTTGAAACCTTTTCTGTCGTGTTTGTGGAAATCCGGGGATTCGAGACAACGTCATACGGCTTGACCTACATTGCGCTCGGTCTCGGATTCGCAGTGGGTTCGATTCTCCTCGGAACACTTGGCCGTAAGTCGGATCGAGTAATATCCCATGGCTCGCGCTAATCGGTTAAATTTCGACAGAGTCTATGTACGAGAAGAGCGCCAACGCCGATGCTGCCAACGGCATCCCTACACGGCCCGAGGCGCGACTCAACTTGGCTTACTCCGGTGCCATTATCTTGCCAATGTTCGTAATTCTATTCCTTACCTTGAATATTGACGGTTGACATTCTGTAGATCTCTTTTCTTGTTCGCCTGGACTGCCCCCTTCCCGAGCGTACACTGGATTGCACCGTGTATCGGCCAGTTCCTCTTTGCTTGCAGCACCCTGCTCGTATTCACCGGATTCGTGAGTGGAGCCTCCAACTTTCCTCGCCCTACCGAGTCGTATAACTGACGCTGCTATGTACGCGTCACAGATCCCATACCTGATCGACGTCTACCAAATGACGGCCGCCAGCGCCCTCGCCGCGGGAATGGCAAGCCGGGCCGTTGTGGGCAGCGTTTTCCCGCTCTTCAGCCTCCAGATGGCCCACGGACTGGGCGTGCAGGGTTCAACGTCCCTTCTGGCCGGCATCTCCTGCCTCCTCGCCCCCCTTCCATTCATTTTCCGCATATATGGTGCCCGGATACGTGAACGCAGCAAACACGCTGCTTAGAACTTAGAAGAATAAGTTTGAATACTAGTAGATCAAATTGTAGCAATAGCACGATAGAATATCATGAAACTTGACGAACTCCAACCGTTCCATAAATATTGGGCCCTACTACAACCCTACTAATTATAAGCCAGGGCCTGATTGACGAACACTAAACAACACCATACACCACTCATCCTCGCAACCACTTTTGGTAATTTTGGACTTTCACGCTTATCCTTGCCTCAGAACTCCGTACTCTGCTGAAGAACAAGCGGAGATTTAATCACGTCGCAAGTTGGTACTCTTCCCGGTGTTGTGGGGTAATACCGGCTCTCATACCGGCGGTGCTAACGGACCTCAGACGGCATACAGTGCAACGGACAAGCAGTCACTTTGATCATTTGCCAATCGCGATCAGGACTAAGACGATAAATTAGCACGCCAGGCCTATCTTGATCATCAGGCGTGGCCTGGGGAAGATTCGAGGGTGGCAAGCAGGTTGATGATTTGCGCCGAACGGTCGCCGAAAATTATTGAATAATACAGTAGTAGGTCGTACCATAATTTTACGTCGTGCCACAAGATGACGGGGTCACCCCTCACTGTGTCTTTGCCGCCTTCTTCAACGCCCGTCTCCGAATATCCTTATGCAGTCGGTGGGTGTACCATATGTACAGGCTCGGGAGGCCGACCGCATTGAGCACGTACTCCATGAGCGAGTGCGACCAGAACGGGGTGCTGGTTCCCGGGCGCCCGCCGTAAGCCGCTCCGCACGCGAGCCCGATTTTGTTGAGCACGGCGCGCACGTATGCCTTGGGCTGCGGGATCAGGGCGGAGGCGCGTCGGATTTTGGAGAGCTTCGAGACCTGGTGGTGGTTCCGTTATCAGCAAGTCGAGCGAAGGGGGAGGGGAGGAGGCGTACGACAAAGTACGTGTTGACGTGCTCGACGACGATATTGTGCGCGCGGACCTCCTCTGCGAGCGCGCTGGTGAAGGTCGCGAGGAAAGCCTTCGCGCCCGAGTACGTCGCGAGCATGGGGGAAGGGATAGCGCCGGCGAACGAGCCGATGTTGAGTATCAGCCCACGACTCCTGCGCCGGGGAATCAGCGTGAGCCTGACAGTCAGCGAGCTACCCACCGTCGAATCATCCCCGGCAGGACGGCGTAGGTGACCCGCAGCGTGGCGCCGACGTTGATCTTGACAATATCCTCCATCTCAGCGAGGGGGGTGTCGACGAGGTAGGCTGGCATCGCGTGTGATTTGCCGACGTTGTTCACTGGGAAACTACGTTAGACGGCGGTCGTCGTTTGCAATGATTGTGGTATCGCACCAAGCACTCCGATATCCAGCGCGTCCAGCTCCGCGGTGAGAGCCTCATACGCACGCCCGTCCGCGGCGGCAAAGTCGATCGTATGCACCCTCGTCTTAAGGCCGGGGTACTTGGTGCCTATATCAGCGTCAGTAAATTTAAGATATTTCTGCTGAGGCGCGTACTGATTTCTTCGCCGACCGCATTGAGCAAGGACGTCGTACGGGCCACGAGAAGCACGTTGAACCCGCGACCCGCGAGCTGCAGCGCAAACTCTTTCCCAATTCCGTCCGACGCGCCAGTCACGACAGCCCACGCGTCTTTTTTCGCTCCAAAGGTTTTGAGCTGCAGAACCGGTTCATTACTGCTTGTTTTGGTTGGGAGCTCCACGCACGCTAGTCCCCGGGAGAATGAAAGTTTGGAGGAAGACGGAGACAAATTTGAGCACGAAACGAGTCGCGGTTAGGGTTCCCAGTGCGACAAGAGCAGACCAGGGTAAGTTCTTTACTGTGTAGTGGATGAGCGCAGCTTCAGGGGACGCTTGGATAGCCCACCAAACGGCTGAACGAACGAGTCCTGGATCGCGTCCATTGTGGTCAGACTCGGAAGACGGCGAGATGGCTGTGCAATGGTGGTCAGAAGACGGCGAGATGGCTGTGCAATGATTTGCTTGCCTCTTGCCATGACCAAGTTTCCTGCAACTTTGCTGCGACTGTCCTTGTACGCAACAATAGGCAATTCGCTTGGTCGCGTTGAACGAGCAACTCCAACATGAAGCAGAGGCCCGCAGTCCCGAATGCCACTGCACGGATGCGGAACCCTGTTCTCGTCTACGCCGTATCTAATGGCCGCGGCGAGGGTATGCCCAGTAGTTCCTCGTCTTGTTCTGTCTTCCTGGCAGGTCCAAAAACTCTCTTTCACGGCGTTTGAATTAAGAATGCAACAACTGCCCCCAAGTTGGCTCGGCTTTTTCCCCCGAAATTTCTCGGTTGTCGCTCTGGCTGTACCTGGCGTTCTGAACTCAAGGCAGCGAAATTCCCACCTCCATCCAGCCCACAGAAAGCCCCCGCAATATCGACTGACCCGCGGATCCTAATATGCCCCCGTCGACGGTCTCAGACATTTCTCCCCCGTTCCACCTCTGGGTCCTCCGCCTCTTGTCTCCTCCCACCACCCACCACAGAGAAGAGAAGAAATGCCTGCTTTGCCTTCTGCTCCTCCTGCTCCTCACGCTCTCCTCGCATCTCCGCTCGTCGGTCTTGCTATCTTGCTTGCCTTGGTTATCCTTGTGTCATCGCTTTGGTTTGCTGTTACTCGAATCTCTCAAAGACTGCAAGAGCGTCGGGCCCATCGTTCTGACGTCGAGGTATGTATCGGCTTCCCGCCACTGCTGCTGCGATCCATGGCTGACATCTCCCTCTTCAGAACGGCTCTGGGACCGTTTCTCCCGTCGTCGACGTCAAGGCCAAGGTCGTCGTGTCCAAGGTACGTTCCCACTCGTCGCTGCCATGTCCCTTATCCTAACCTATCCTCGCCTTAGACCCCCGCCGCGATCCTCCTCGCCGCTCGGCTTGAAATCCAGAAAGTCGAGGTATGTTTCACACCGTTTCTCCTTTTTACTTCGACGCTGACGATTCCCTCAGAGCAGAATCGACATGCACAAGTGCGTTGCGATGTTACACGGCCGAGTATATGCGGAGGTGTGCTCTTTCCTTCCTTTGTCATTGAAGCTCGTCTGACCTTCTTCAAGAAGGTCCCCGTGCCTGTTTCCGCCACTGCAACGGTTCCTGCCACCAAAAGGTTCCTCGCCGTCCACGGCCAGCAGCAGTATACCCCCGCCCATGTCGGTGCCCAGAGGAAGCGCAGCCTCCCCGGCCCCTCATCCTTGCGTGTCGTCACCAACGCCGTCGATGAGCTCAAAGGCGCCTCCATCGTTGCCGAGCCTCTCCCCGCCGTCACCACCGTCGTCACTCGCACCAAGACGCGGAGCCCCAAGCGCCCCCGGGCCCTCCTCCTCGCCGCGCTCGCCAACGGCTATCAGAGCGACAGCGACTCCGACTCGGAGTACGACCAAGAGAGCAACGTCAGCGCGGCCTCCCTCACCTTCACCTACGATGCGACCCGCGGTGTCTGGACCACGGCAATCCCCTCCGCGCCCGGCATCGGCAGCCCCGCGCCCATTAGCGCAGCTGTCGAATCCGCCTCCGTCGTCAGCGTCAGTGTCCTCGACATCGCAGCCCCGGCCCCAACACCCGCACGCCCGCTCGTCGACTCGCGGCTGCGTAACCTCCGACTCGCGGCGAAGCTTAGGAAGCAGGGGAGTACGACGCCAGCAGTGGGCAAGCGCGACTCGAAGCGCAAGTCCGTGGCGCTCGAGGACAAGGAGAATATGGCCGCGGTGCAGATATAGCCCGCAGAACACCGACTCGCCGCCCGTAACACTCTCATTTCTCTCGATTTAGATTTCGACTCTCTCTCGCGCACGCAGGTCGGCGCCTAATGCTCCGATATGTTTCTTCCCCTCTCTGTCTCTCTCTCTATCGAGTTCTGTGGTTCTCTTGGTCTCCTTTGTCTACCCTACGATACCCACTTTACTCCCCCACAAATACCTATTATCCACAAATACCTATCCTCCACAATACCTACTCCAGGACTGATCACCCTGGCGCCTCGATACCTACCTCACTATCCCCTCCTTTACAGGGTCTGGTACCTTATGTAATACCGACGTCCAGCGCTCGGCCTCCGTCTTCGTCTTCGTTTTCTGTCGTGCCTAGTACTTGATTGTTTTTTGTTCTGTTCCCCACATCGTCTGTATATCGCTAATGAAATCCACCCTGCTTTTTTCTTGTTTCCTTCATCTTCTGCTGGTTAATGTCGTATTCCTCTGCATCGCTCCGACATTGAATGCAATAATCACCAGAGAAGATTTCACACTGAGTCCGTCAGAGACGTTACATGAATTTGCTCAAGTATTGAATACGAGGGCGTCAATCTTCCCGCCTAGTATGTAGATTGGCGCCTTCTTACGGTTCTTTTACCGACCTGTAAATCTTTTTGGTACTACCCATGATAATTCCTTGCCCAAAAAACATAGTCAACTCGCTTATGTAGCTCGAGATCCTTGGCGATATCCATCGCGAGCATCGATTCAAGTAAATGTTGGTATAGGTATATGTGTGGTATTGAAGAAAAGTGCAAAATTACTAGTGTACCAATGCAGCAAACGCAATAATGACCGAATAAACGGGCAGGTCATATGCACCATCCGACAGCACTCGCCACATCCCGCACCCCGCGCTGCTCCGACAAGCTCAGCGCACGGCTCAAGCACTCCCGCGCACGCTCCTTGCGGTCCTGCAGGCCATACGCCTTGGCCAGAAAGTACCACGCCTCGGGGACATCCCATCCACGCCCGCGCGTCAAGTGCGACAGCATCCCCGCGACCAGATCGATGTTGTTCGGGTCGGCTGGGTCGTCGCCCGGGGTGAGGTACAGGCGGCACATGTGCACAGACGCCGGGACATCGTCAGGGTTGATGAACAGCGCTTTCTGGAAGGCGTCGATCGCGTGCTGTGTGTGTCCCAGTGCGACGTAGTATAGGCCGAGCTGTACCCAAACGGCGGGGTTTCCCTCGTCCTTGACCTCCGCCTCCTGAATCGCACCCTTCGCCTGCTCGATCTTGCCGAGGCGCCGGAACGTTGCGGCAGACATGAGCCACAAATCGCTCTCCAACCTCGTCTCCCGCGCCGTTGTGTGCGACCACTTCGACTCGGGACCAGGCAGTGTTGGCGGCGGCGGCGGCGGTGACGTACTTGGTGTGATTGAATTGTGTCGGACAAGTGAGCCCAAATGCCGCCGTGAGTGTATCGACGATGCCTGGTAAGAGGTCTGGCGGAGAACGGCATGGAAGTCTACCAAAGATGGAAATGAGCTCCAGACCAGAGAAGGGACGCAAGAGACGACTAACCCGGCGTCGAATTCGACCTCCGCAGATTCCCATTCCTCACGACCCCGCTCCCAATCTTCTTCGAAATCGTGCTGATCCGCGCCTGCCCCTTGTTCACACGATTCTTCAGCATCTGCTGCATCTTCTTCGACTTGGAGGTATCCCCCCGATCGATAGAGAGCGACCGATCCCGAGCACCGTTCACATTTGTCGGACTGCCGTTCACAGCTTCCTCGGTGATCTTCTCGTGGAGCTGTTTGTGGTCGGCGGAGAAGTTGCGCGAGACCTCGTCGGGCGTGGCAGGGGAGATCGTTATTGGTATGGGCATGGGCACATTGAGTGCCTCTTCGCTGACTGGGTCACTGGAAACAGGCTGTGGTTGTGGGTCGGTCGAGCCCTTGTCGTGAGAGGTCCGCGACATGGAGAGCACGAGTTCGGAAGGCGATTTGAGGTTGTGCATCGCGACGGAATGTCGCCCACTGGGGGAAGCCGCTGCTACGAAAGAAGAGAGGGTCGGTTTCGGAGAGGAAAGTAGAAGTGAAAACTAACCCGCAACTCCCCGCCGCTCGGCAATCCACTGGAACACCTCAAGCCACTTCTCCTCTGCACCTTCTGCGCCCTCGACGTGCTCCGTCAGCGCGACCTGCGTCATCCGCAGCTGCAGCGAGTACTCGAAGAGCTCCTGCCGCGACGGCGCAGCATGGTCGGCTACCGGGAGTAACAAGTCCGCTGCAGGCGGCATCCCGGGCTTTCCATCGTCCAACAGAAATATCGGCGCAGGCGGTTTCGGTGCGAGCGATGCTCGCCGCGTCATAACTGGATGCGCAGGCACCGCATCGGCCACAGGTAGTCCGTCGATCGCACGCCCTTCAGCGCCGGTAGCGCCAGTCCCATTCGCCATTAGCAACTCTGGATTCTGCTCGTCCTCCGGCGGGGGAGCCTCCCCGAGCTCCGCCCCGCGCTCGAGAATCTCTTCGGCGGCCTTCCACTGCTCGGATGCGGCGAGGAGGAGTCCGATGAGATGCCAGTAGCGAATCTCCCTCGGGTCGCCCTCGACGGCGAGCCCCGCGTTGAGTGTCGCTTGCTCGAGATCGTATTCGGGGCCTGGCCGAGCGAAGGAGAGTGCAAGGTGATAATAGGCCGAAGGTGTCGGATGCGTCTCGGCCGCTTTGAGGAAAGATTGATGCGCGGCGACGAGACGTTTCGGTCGTGTGTGTGGGTCGCGTTCTGTGTCATTGAATAAGGTTAGAGGCCGCAGAGAAAACGAGGAGCTCCGTACCCGTGAACGCCATGACGGAATTCCATACACCATTTGCAAGTTCCACGGTCGCGTTCAGTATGGGGTCCTCTGCGTCAAGACGCGTTCGCGCCATCTCGAGCAGTTTCCCCGCCTCGCGCGCGTCCACGATCCCATCTCCGTCCTGCGCAATGGCCGCTGCCTTGCAGAGCATGCGGGCACCGACCACGAGTGTCTCCACCCAATTCCGGTTACTATCCGTGTCCTCCGACACCCCCGCGCCGCTCGCCTGCCACGCCTTGCTCACAATCTGCACATACAACTTCAGCGTGCACTTAGCGAGCGGAGTGTCGCCGGAGACATGCAGTAGGCGCGTCATGTGCCGCAGGATGCGGAACGAGTTGAAGGTCATGCGCGTCGCCCACCATAAGACGTCAACAACCCAGCCAGCGTAGTCGCCTACAGCCCCGCTTGCCTCCCACACCGCGACGCAGAGGTCGACAAACTCCTCGACCTTGACGTTGCGCTCACCCGCGCGCGGGAAGCAAGTGCACACGCTCAGGATTCCGCGATACTCCTGGATGACCGAGCGCGCGGTGTGCAACCATGGGGGCGGTTTCCCGGTGTTTGTGGGCGGGCGAGGCACGGGACTGCCGTTGCGTAGCACTAGGGCGCGAAGGTAGAGTACGGAGATGGTGCAGCGGTGGGTGGTGCGGAAGTTGGATGGCCAGTACACGGCGCATGAGGTGTAGTGCCCGAGCCAAGACCAGAGGACGTTATGCGAGTCTTCGCGATTGATGTCGCAAATGTGGGCACTGATGGTGACGGCTCGCCATATCGTGGATTCGACCCAGCGCCAGAGTTCGCGGAAACGGGTGAAGGAGGTGAAGTGAAGTTTGCCAGAGGCGGAGGCGGGCGGGTTGGGAGAAACAAGCTCGGCCTCAGTTAGGCCGAGGAGGGGTAGTGCCGTGGAATATACTCCGAGCGCCTTGTCGGGCTCAGAGGGGAACAGTTTTTCGGTGGACATGCCTGGAAACCCTCAGAGAAGGAAACAGCGGAATGTAAACCAACAGACCTTGTAGACATATACTCCGGAACGATTCAGTCATTGCCCAGGCTCGTCCGTCGTCGGTCAACTCGGAGATTGTGCCCCCTGACGAGGAGATGGACGGTGCAGCACTTGGCACCTGGAGCGATAATGTAGTGCTGCGGCTCGTTCCCTGCGCCGGAATGTGCTCCGCTACATGAGAAACATCGGGCACCTTTTGGAGATGTGTTAGACACTCCGAAGGGTTTCCGAGAGCATACGCATAGTATGCCAGCGCAAAATTGAGGGTCTGTATATGGATGAGATATTTGCTTGGTCGCGCACTTTACACGCACGTCGAAATTTGAGGATTCGATCTTCTTCAAAGCCTCATAGCACGCTGTGGCTTCTGCGACGCGCTCCGCCGGCAGCACGCATTCATCGGTCAGAACCAGAGCAAACTCGCCGGACTTTGGAGGGATGTCGTTGTCCTGGTCCTTGGAGTTGGCGGCCAAAAGCAGGGCCAGAGCGTGCGTTTGGGACGCGACTTCAGCAACATCCTTGTAGCCCGTGCAGTGTTTATTGAATTTTCGAAATAATTCGGACCAGGACAGAGCGGATCCATTGGGGGCCTTCGCGGGGAACTGCGCCGCCCATTGGCCAGCGGTGAGGGCTGCCCTGAGCTGGGACCAGTAGTACTTGTCCTTCCCGGACATTATTGGGGAGAAGAGGAGCCAGAGGTCACAGCCTGTGACCCGTCTGCTTTTCGCCCTCATCTCTGGCCTGCGATATCTGCTAAAAAATCCTATACGAGCCCTATCGGAACCCGTGGACTTGCATTGCACGAAGGCCCCACAACCACGTTCCTTGCTGGTCCTGATGGCGGAGAACACGACTTTTTCCACGTCTGGTGCGGACGCAATATCCCGCACGATAGATGTCCAGCCTGAAATCACTGTGGCATCGGCATCTGAACTGGACAATTTCTACGAGATTGAGCGCACCATCGCAGAAATCTTGCAAGGCGATTACAAGCGTGTCGCGCTTCAATTCCCTGACGAGCTCCTCCACGACTCTGTTCCAATATACCGGCGACTCAAGGCGGGAATTGGACTCGGGCGCGAGCTTTATGTGCTCGCAGACACGTCCTACGGCAGGCACGTCGCCGTTCTAAAGTTGTGCGCGTCGTCTTACGCCAACTTAGCTGCTGCGTGGACGAGGTGGCGGCTCAGCATGTCGATGCGGACGCCATGGTGCACTACGGTCACGCTTGTATGAGCCAGTATGTTTTGTTGTAGCTCCCAGTCATCTCCGCTGTCTCAAAATCTGTGCGTAGAACGTCGCGTCTGCCTGTAATATATGTGTTTGGAAAGAAACCCATCAACGCAGACGACTGCGCGCAACGTCTAGCGGAAGTTTTTGAAGGTTCCGGCGCTCTTTTACGGTACAACGTCGCGTATGCGCACCAGGCAGGTACTTGCCACGCTCGATTCTTTCCGGCCGAGCTTAAACGTCGCTAGAAAGCATTATCACTGCTCTACGCCTAGCTTTGAACGTTCCAATAGTCAACCAACAAATCCACCTCCTCTCACGCCCCTCGCAGGAATCGCCTGCTCCTGATCCAGAGCCCGCAGAAGGCAGTACCATCATATATATCGGGCCCGAAAGCCTCGCCCTCACCAATCTCCTTCTAACGCACTCGATGTCCAGTGTAAATGCTTGCCCTTTGCTTTGCTTCTATATCTAACGCGCGTTGTAGGTCTATTCATACGACCCACTCACCAAACTCGCGCGCCTCGAATCCGCACGGACGAACCGTCTCCTGATGCGGCGATACGCGACCGTCCAAAAGGCGCGCGATGCGGACGTCTTCGGTATTCTCGTGGGCACGCTGGGCGTCGGTCCGTCTTCTCCTCCCCCAGCCCACCATGCGTCGAAATTGATTCACGGCTGCAGCCTCCTACCTCCCCCTCATCACCCACCTCCGCGGCCTCCTCTCCCGTGCGCACAAGAAGAGCTACACCGTCAGTGTGGGCAAGCTTAACCCCTCGAAGCTCGCCAACTTTATTGAGATTGAGTGCTTCGTGCTCGTTGCGTGTCCCGAGAACAGCGTTGTGGAAGCGCGGGTGCGGGTGTATTGCTTCATTCCGCATCTTTCTAACCGGAAATATCCCACCACAGGACTTCCTCCGCCCCATAATTACACCATACGAGCTCGAAATCGCGTTACAAGCAGAGCAGAGCTGGACCGGACGATACGTGCTCGACTTTGAGCGCCTCTTGGCCGAGTCCGCTGCAGCCGCCGCCGGTACTCCTTCTCCTCATTCCATTCTCCAAACCATTCACCACTCCTTTCTCCCCAGACGCCCCAGCCTCAGACTCCGCTGCACCCCAAGGCGAGGCTGACGATGAGGATGAGGATGAGGACCAGCCCATCTTCTCCCTCATTACCGGAACGTACCGCCATGCCAAGCGCTATGGGGCAGGTACCCCTGGCGTCGGAAAAGGGAAAGGGAAAGAGGAGAGCTCGTCCGAGGTGATCCTACGCAACCAAGATACTGCTCTCGCGCTTGCGGACAACGCGGCCGGTGTGTCCTGTCCCTTTCCTCCATTATTCCCCTCTCAATCACCATCTTATTTGCTCCGTAGCGCAATTCTTTCAAGACCGGACGTTCCGCGGGCTGGAGGCACGCGTTGGGGAAGACGCGCCCAGTGTGTTGGAGCAGGGGCGGAGTGGGATTGCGCGGGGGTATGAGGACGATCATAAGGTCCCAGGATAGAGATACGGGACCGTGTTTATTAAATTGTAGGATAGAGGTGGATTGGATTTAAGAGCAAAACCCGCTGTCACTATTTTCAAACTCCGCTGGAGCAATCACTTCTTGCACCGCGACACCCATCCCGACCTTCGCGATTCCTCAAGCCTCAAGACCTAGGACAAGTCTCAGTCATGTACGAATACGATATACACGGGGACACCATTATGCGGGATGTGCAAGATTTCGAGACCCCAAGATCTCCCCAAACATCACTCGCCGCCGCGCCTATTCGACGTCTCCCTCAGGATCTACTTTATGAGCTTTTCATGACGATTACAGGCAACCCCTCGCTCGAAAGCTGCGATACCGCCGTGCGTCTATCGCATGTGTGCTGCGACTGGCGAGCGATTTTGCTCCACAGCCCTCTATTCTGGAAATTCGTCGCGATGCATGGGGCGCGCTCGCGCAGGGACCACTCGCTCACCGTGGACTCATTCCTCCGCCGCTCGCAAGACCAACTTATCACCGTCGCTCTTTTTCTCCGCAAGACTCCGTGCCCGGTCAGCGAGTTCAGCCGCGCTTTACAGCGCCACGCCCCACGCATTCGCTCGCTCCGTGTCTTCACATCCGACGTCGAGACCTTGTCCTCGCATCTCCGTCACCTCTCTGCCATCTCTTTCCCCTCTCTACAATACCACAAGGCTGTACTTCAGTCCTATCGCCCTGGGACATTCACAGCCGTCGCGTGCTACTCCGAGCCCAAGAACGCCGATACCCAGATGCTACTCTTAACCGGTGTCCCGACCTGGCCTCCCCACCTCCACGTTACCACACTCTCGTTCACCTACTCGTCCTTCAAGTTCATCGACATTTTCCTCATCCTCAGCATGACGCGCACCACCCTCGAGCATCTCAAACTTTATTCCAACAATCAAATGCCCTCGTACCTGCAAGATATCGCCGGCTCGCCCATCGAGCTCCCCAAGTTGCGCTCACTCGCGTTGGGCTTCCAGGACCCTTTCTCGCCGCTCCCCTTCCTCTGGCGCGCCCGCTTCCCCGCCCTCGACACGCTCTCGATCGAGGACATCCGCTCCCCCGCCGAGAAGCGCGAGCCGAGCCACAATACCCTGCTGCAACAGCTCTTTCAGAATGTCGAGCCTATGACCGCACTGATCGCTGTCCTGCTGCAGGTCATCCCCGTCCCCACCCTGACCTCCCTGCGCCTCGTTGGCCTCGCGTACCCCGCCTCCGCACCTGCTTCTGGTATCGCCGCCGCCGTGAACATATTTGTGCTGCTGGGGCCGCAGTTGCGCACGCTCGACCTCGCGGACTGCGGTCCGGGGTTTCTCATCGGGCTCGCGGCAGCAATATGCACGAACGACCCGAGGGAGTGGGGACTCGAGAGCCTGAGCGTGCGGGGAATGGACTGCGAGGCGGCGGTGCGGTGTTTGCGCATACGGGAGAAGGAAGGTCACCCAAAGCTGAAAGAGCTTGTTCTCGCGCCGTACACGCTTTCCCTAGCGCTGGAGCAGTTTGCGGAAGTGGTGAAGGGGACCTAGACTGGGAGTTGGTGCTTGGTTGGTGCGAAGAGCTGGTATTCGATTCTACCGCAATTATAGCTCCCATAATCCTTAGTCGATACTTGTTGAATACTACAGCGTTGAACGCATCTACTACTGCCACCAGTCCACCGAGAAAAAATCTTGCGCTTGTCAAGCTAAACCAGGCGGCCCGAAAACGGCCCGGAGAGCCCGACTTGTGGGTTCTCAAATCTCGAGCCTGTCTCTTCTTGCATTATCCTGTGCAAGGTTACAATAGCTGTGTCTTCAAGAACCTTCGGCACACAGATCTATGGGTTGCAACGCGGGAGGCCATCTGGCATCTTGAATCACCAACCGCCGACATCAAAAGTTCTCCCGTCCGGTATATAATCTCAATCGAAATGTGCGCCAAACTAAGTATGCCACGCTCTCTTCTCTTCAACCCTTTCGTCAGGGTCTGGACCCTGCGCTTTTTGCTGTTATGGACAAGCATCCTCATCGTGCAAGGCTTTTCCTCCCTCCAACAGCAAGTCCCTTTCGCGGTATTGATATTGACGGGTTTGTGTATAATAGCTGGACACCATATCATCTCGTGCGTTACTCCAGTCTTCTATTATGCACGCAGCCACCAATAAATATCAGTGTATTCCATTGGCCATTCAAAGGGTCGGCTTTTTTGGACCTGGTGTTGACCTTCGTTGAAATTCTGGGTCTGTTCTTCTCCGGTACCGGTTCAAATTGCTTGGACAACCGAGCTCAAGTGCTGTTTGTAGCTGTACTCGCCTGCACCATTTGGAATTTCGTCCACAGTATTCCCGAAATCACATCCGGCACCGTGACCGCGGACTTGAAGTTTGGGGAAACCCTCGAAACGCTCCTAGGCTCTATCATGTTCACTCTGGAATCACTCACGTTGATGTTTTTGGGGGCATTTCGGCTTGCTACAATTGCGAGATGCCCCAAAGGCTTTCTCCGCCAACGGCTCGGGTTCTTATCAGAGTGTACGCCGCTGCGCACACCATATACAGCCGCGGGCATACTTCTCAGCCGAACTTTCGCCCGGCCATTGGTCCGGTACGGTGAATTCCTACTCTCTGGGTCCAAACCTGATATCTATTTCGCGTACCATAGGGGTGAGTCCGGTCCAATCCTCTTTGTTAGGGCCGGCCTCCTCTGGTGTATCGGAGTAGGGGTCCCCATCTTTGGATTGATTGCGATTATCTTCGCGCCTACCTCGCCAGAAGTTCACAGCAACTATGTTAGTCCCTTCCAGTTCGACAAGGTCAAGCTTGGCTCTCCTCCGGGGAACGCTAGCCTTCTCGTGGTTCGTATTTTTCCCTGGGGTTGTCAGTGGATAATAATTCACCAGCTACTACAGACCGCACTGGATCAATTTAGTTCAACCGGAGATCCTGGCAGATACAACATACAAGTGCACATGTTGACCACAAAACTTCAAGAAGTTGACTGCAACATAATATCAGCGCCATTATTATTGCCAAACGGCAATGCACTGTTGATCCAATGTGATTCTTCCACCTGGATCCGTCCTCAGAGATGACTGACACGTCTCAGGTCCATATGAATGGTCGAGCATCGTGAATGTGTCACTTTCACTCTCGATTCCACCTGGATCAACTGGGGTGAATGTTGTACCCATGCAGGGTGCTTTCATTGGATACAACCGTCGTGAACTCCCCGTGGCTACGTGGCTGAGTGAGTTGGGTGACACACTGGACGTTGTACCACTGTTTTCGGGATCCGCCCTGGGTGCTGCCTTCACTTGGACGCAGACAAATATGACTTTGAATGCAGGGTGGAGTCTTTTCTCCGTGCGTCTTGGCTGATCTAGTGATACAAGTTATTGACTGCTTCCCACTAGCCTCCTACCATGGCGGTATATACTGCAGATATACGCGGATTACAAGCACTGAAACCGGTCAGCGGGTCCGCCGATCCTGCCCTCGCCACGCTCACCTTGGTCCAACGAAATCCCACCGCCACAAAACAATTCATCGACACACCCGATTCAACCGTGCTTAACGGCATTGCCACATTTGGTGGTTTCTGGACATTCCTCAACGGTGCCTTCGCGCTATTTTTTGGTGCAAATGTGCTATATTTTGCATTCGGTAATTACCGGTTCAATGAAATACACGGCAGACGTTGAACTCCTCCTCAGGCAGGCGACCACTGTCAGCATTGGGACTCGTTCACGTATTTCAACGCAGCAAATTGCAGCGTCAGTGGAATGAGGATTTCCCTGCCATACATACCGAGGGCGGTCTGCCTGGCTCTGAATCCGCCGGTATTGTGGCATTTATCCGCGAGCGCTTGGTGGATTTGGGAGAAGACCCTCATCGAGGGAATGACTCCGAGAAGGAAGCACTGGAGACGAAGAACGATGAAAGAGAAGCTTTAGGCAGCGAAGAGTACGTATAACTTTAGAAGAGTTGTAAGTATAACGGTCGCGAATTCCACGATACCTACCAGCTCGAGGGTATATTCAACGGAGATCACTAATTTCAGATTTTTAAAGCCCAGAATGCTTCGCAGAGGTGCCGTGCTTCGTAGCAATATGATGAATATTGGGGTAGGAATTGATCACGCAAGTAGATCTGAAATTTCAACCATGCCATCAGCAAGTTCCCACGGTTCGATTTCACGCAACTCTGTTCAACTTGAACATGTGTCAAATCCACCACTCCCTCTTATTCCCTTTACTTCCGGAGTCGGTCAATTTTTTTTCCACAAGCAGCACTGAAGGTAGAAGATTACAATTACAATTCAAAAGCCAGTACCGTCACCTCGAATAACATCGACTTGGAACGGATCCTGGAAATCCTGATCCGTCAAAGACCCTTTGACACCAACCTCAAACTTGGTGATGTTCGTCTTCGCCAAGGCGTCCCGGAACTTGACTGCACTCGCTCTGAGCTTGTCCCCGAAGCCCTCCCCCTCCCAATCGACCACCAATTTCCCGCCCTTCTTCACGAGCTCTCCGTCCACATAAATTTCTTCGATGTCGGCGACGTTCGAATGCAACACGATAGCCGCAACGGGATCGCTCCAGCCCACCAACCCTATCGCATCCGTCGAGAATACCAGCACGTCGGCCTTCGCGCCTTCCTTCAGAACACCGAGGTCCGGTCGTTTGATCGCAAGGCCGCCGTTCCGCGTTCCGAGGAGGAATGCCTGTCTAACCGTCATGGGTGTATTCGAGGGGATTTTGAACCGGTCGAGCGTCTCTTGGTAGAGGCCTAGCCGTGTCGATTGGAGCCAGATCCTCATCTGCGTGATAATGTCGATCGAGAATGTGAAATGCGTGTCCACTCCGAGCGCGGCTTGGTCTTGAATCTGCGCGTGGTCTCAAGTTATCGAATTGCGACCTGATTCATCACACTCACGAGGTAGGAAGCCGGATGGCCATGACCGTAATGCATCTCGCTCTCTGGCGTAATGCTAACATATTGGTTGAATTCTCGCAAAAGACGCGCTTCGGCTGTCGTGAATAGGGATGCGTGGGCGAAAACAAAGGCGAGGCTTAAGTTCAGGGTCGGACTTCCAGGAGTCAAATTGTTCGTTTGGCTTATAACGCTGCCCCCGACTTTTGTTTTATTATCGGTGAACGCAACAGAGAATGCGGTGGAGGATAGGCTCACAAGGAAACGGTCCTTCGACGTCGTGAGCCGTAATGAGATTGATTGAAGAATTCCTGGTAATATATCAGTGAAGCGCTAGCGTCGAAAGTGAACCACTCGACAAGGCTGTTTCAACGATCTCAGTGGTGGGCGGATCAGCGGCGATACCGAGTGTTACAAGTCCTTTGTTGAACGGGCTGTTCACCGCAAGCTCTCGGATATGGGCAAGCTGGTCAATCGGCGCACTAGTGTTCACTGCAAAGGTATAAGCATCCTTTAACCGGGACTTGACGAGGCGCGCTCACCCGTGTATGGATCTCCGCTGATCACAACGGCCCCGACGTTGTAGCACCACCACACTCTGGCTCCACTGTCGATCGCACCCTGGAGAGCGGCCTGTGCGTGCGCCCGTGTCCAGGTAACATGCGCGAAGTCAATGCTCGTGGTTGTCCCGGCATTGAGAGCCTCCAAGGTGCCCATAAAGGAAGCAGTATGGATATCGTCCGGAGAGAAAATAAGCGGCGCAGGGCCGGTTGTTCCAAACCTGCGAATATAGAGTCGTTGCGACGATTAGAATCGGGTAGGGTGTGCCAATGATAGAAGGACGGACAGCCAGGAGTAGTTTTCCAGTTGAACGTTTGGTCCCAACGTCCGCATCGCTGTTTGCCTTGATCGTGGTTTCAGCCCAATCTCTGTCGGAAAAAAATCAAGACCACGAACCAAGTATGCCGATGTGTGTCAATGAATCCAGGAGATATGATCTTCCCTGTCGTGTTGACAATCCGAACATTGCTCAAGCTTTGGGATTGTGAATCCAGCCCGTCAATTGTTTGCGAGATTGCGATAATTGTATCGTTGAAGAGCATGGCTCCCTCGGTAATGATCTCCAGATTCGAGGTGCTATCCGAGTAGGTGATGAAGGTGCCTCCTCTGAGGAGCGTTGTGCACTGAGAGGAGCATACCAGAGACAGCAGAGTGAGGACGAAGAACATGTTTGCGTGCGTAACTGAAGTGCTGTGGAACGGCGCTTTATAACCTGGGCTCAGGCGGATCACACGCTGACGTTTTCTAGTCGACTTCGCAGTGACGGAAGAAAGAGAATGTGTCAGCCTCTCAGTGCACTTAGTAAGGAGGGACTTCTCTAGATGTGGCAGTTACGCCGCGACTCTCACTTCAAGTCCAGGGAGGTCGATGTGGCCCAGCCCGGTGTAAACACTTGACTTTTATTTCAGGACCAAGAGAAACACCCAAAGAAAGCCCGGATAACTAGCAGAGTCCAGAGGCAGTTTTTGAAGATGAAGGTATTTCGAAGTCAATTCCGGCGGCGTTCCGGTACGTATTAATGAAGACGGTAAGTCTCAGGACGCCGCGAACGAAGATCAGCTGACGTCGGTCGATGAGTTTGCTGGCCGGCGCCCTAGGTTATGCTTGTCCCGACTCTCCGCCCGTTCCGCTGTTTTGTCCTGTAGCGATTGTCCAAAGATCTTCAAGTTTTTTTCTCGAAGCAGTGAAGATTCAGTACGATGAAGGGATCCAAGTCCTGCCCCTTGTTGGGAGTAATCGGTCTATGGTGTCGACAGCTTCATATCCAAGGATTTCCAGCCAGGATGCTGGAGACGGAGTAGGAAAGGAATTCGTCCTAATTGGTCGGACCTCGGCCGTGTTGGGAACCGTGACGTTCGTGACAGTGTTACCGCTCCTGCGGTCATCACTCTGCCAGGCAAGCCATTTCACGGGCCTCCGAGTCGACGTAGGCACTATACTTCTATCCCTACACTCCTAGATGACCTGAAGTGACCTAGCATTCGATTCGACACAAATCCGCCGCACAACTTGAAGTTGCGGATCGCTGGGTCTCAATGAGTCTCATGCTCACTCTGCCGCCAGAAATCACCTCGGAAATTTTTGTTCATTGCCTCTCCGACTATCCTGAATTCCCCCCGCTTTACGACACCACTCAAAACTCGCCCCTTGCATTATGTCGAATATGCCATGCCTGGCGAGACGTCGCCCTCGCTACCCCCCGCCTTTGGCGAGCTATCGACATAACCATCGACTCACGCAGCGGCGCACATCTTCCCCAGATGCTTAGCCTCCTTCAACTCTGGCTAGCACGCTCTGGAGATGGTCCGCTCTCCCTACGCCTCATCATTTGGTTGGATTCGAGTCTCCCTGTGATAGAACGGTTTTGCCAAACTCTCGCTCCTCACCGCCATCGCTTACAGAACCTTGTTCTCGATGCAAAATCCGAGCACCTGGACTTCTTGCGAGGAGCCATGCCACTGCTGCGGGACCTGACTCTCGGCTGGACCCACAGCAATATAGGGGAGAGAACGGATTTATTTGACCAGATCCCGCGACTCAGGAATCTCGTCCTGCAGTCATTCGACCGGGGTCACATGCAGCTGCCGTTGGCACAGTTGACCTCTATCGATGTCCAGTCGCTATATACCGCCGACTGCGTGAATATCTTGCGCGCTGCGCCAAACCTACTTCACTGCAGGTTCTCTATTTTGGAGGATCTAGATCACATACCCAACGCAATCCCAGCGCACCATAACCTCCGCCATCTAATCCTGGATATGGAGGAGGGCCTCAATGACAGTCTAGTGGTCAACTTGACGCTGCCCGCGCTCCGAACGCTCAAGCTGTACGAAAATGGTGCCACACACGCTGCCCTGACGGCGTTTATCTCCCGCTCTCAGTGTCGCTTGGACGAGCTCTGCATCACCGAAGCAACTCTTACCGAGGCGGCATACCGCGAAGCGCTGCCGTCGATCAGGGTCATTACGGTAGAAATACCTGACTGGTGAGCGTTCTTTAACATCGGAGGGCGCGTTATTTATGTATCAACACGAGGTCATGAGCTGATCGTGGTCCCAATAGAGCACAAGAGTCTTAAAGAGTTCACCGTTCGACGTTCGTTCAACTGCAAAGACCGCATCCATCGGCATCTCCTCAGCGCTTGCTCAGCGCCATCGTATCTTACCTCCGCCGGCCCTCTTACTCATTCCAGTGACTAAGCGGAGACTCGGAGGTTGAAATTGATTGTCGCGCGGCTCGAGGCTCGAGCCCTTTAAAACGACGCGACATACTTTCCTTTGCCGTACACTTTCCCCCCCTCCCCCTTCCCGTCCCTTGCTATGTCCGACTCACGCGATCTGAATGATTCCCGAGCTGTTTCGCCCACCCTTGGCTCCTCTTCCCTGCATAACGAGAAAACCAGCAGCGTTGACGAAGATACGATCGTATATCCTGAAGGCCTGAAATTAGGGCTCATTACGCTCGCCCTGTGTCTCTCGGTTTTTTTTGTCGCGCTTGTGCGTATAGTTGTAGAACTTGATACAATTTATCGCCGTTTTGACTTCATTTGCACAGGATAACACTATCATAGGTCCGAGAGCATTCATTGCGTTGGACGCGGAAGACTCGAGCTGATCTCCACACCAGCAACTGCGATCCCGAAAATAACGGACCAGTTTAACAGCCTCGACGATGTGGGTTGGTATGGGTCTGCGTGAGTTACCCTTGTCCGCGAAACGTTTTCATGCCCCTCACGCCTCACAAAGTTATCTCCTCACGACCGCTGCCTTCCAATTATTATTCGGTCGTCTCTACTCTTTCCTGTCAATCAAATGGGTGCGTCTTTCCACTATCTCAGTCCCAAATCGATATCTGACGGCAAACTCCAACCAGGTGTACATCACCGCCATCTCGATATTCGAACTAGGATCTCTCCTGTGCGGCGTCGCTCCCAATTCCACCGCGCTCATCGTGGGCCGCGCCATCGCCGGCCTCGGCAGCTCTGGGATCTTCTCTGGCGCTCTCATCATCGTCGCCAATGCGGTCCCGCTCCACAAACGACCCGTGTATACTGGGATAATGGGTGCTATGTATGGGATTGCCAGGTCCGTTCAATCCTGGCTTGAGTTTCCGTTGAGTGTTGTTGACGAATGCACCCAGTGTCGCGGGTCCTCTCATGGGCGGTGTATTCACGGACAAGGTTACCTGGCGTTGGTCCGTTTCTTATCCCTTCCGTCTCTCGCGTTCGCGTTACTGACCCTGCTTTTTTACCAGGTGTTTCTACGTAAGTCTCGACGCGACGCTTCAACCAAATCAAACAACTGACCCTTCGTTCAACACAGATTAACCTGCCAATTGGCGCCGTCACCCTCGTCGTGATCACTCTGTTTTTCACCGCCCCCGGCACTCGCGCGAAGCAAGAGACGATGAGTCTCAGTGCCCGTATCCAACAATTCGATCCTTGGGGAACAATCATCTTTGTTCCCTCCATCATTTGCCTGCTTCTTGCGCTACAATGGGGAGGGTCCAAGTACCCCTGGAGCGACGGCCGTATCATCGCGCTGTTCGTTCTCTTTGGCGTCTTCATCTCAATCTTCGCGGCTATTCAAATCTGGAAGCAGGTTTGTTCTGCTCGCTTCGTTTCTCTGGTCACCACTTGACCGCTTTTTGCAGGACATGGCAACCGTGCCGCCGAGGATCCTGAAACAGCGGAGCATATTGAGCGGATCGTTCTTTGCGCTCTGCCTCGGCTCTTCCTTCTTCATCCTCGTATATTTCGTGAGCGACATCCCGCGTTTGGTTAAATTGTTCGTGAACTTAAGTAATGCGTTCTCCCAGATTCCGATCTGGTTCCAAGCAGTCAAGGGCGTCTCCGCCGTCAAATCAGGCATCGACAACCTCCCCATGATCCTCTCGCTCGTCGTTTCCTCCATCCTCGCCGGCGGCATCATCTCAGCGATGGGGTACTACACACCTTTCATGATTCTGTCCGCGTTCCTCATGGCCGTTGGCGCTGGGCTCATTTCTACGTTTGATATCGACACGGGGCATGCGCACTGGATCGGGTACCAGATCATCTACGGTCTGGGGATTGGGTTCGGCATGCAGCAGCCTATCATGGCCGCGCAGACGGTTCTCAGTCTGCAGGACATCCCGACCGGCACGTCCCTGATCATGTTCTCGCAAACTCTGGGTACGTCTTTCCTTTTGAATGCTCCTTCGCCGAATTTTACTTACTATACATTTCCACGCAGGCGGCGCGCTTTTCGTCAGCGTCGGGCAGAACGTGTTTACGAACAAGCTGGCCTCGGGACTGGCGAAGAACGTGCCTGGCGTCAACCCCGCGATCGTCCTCAGCGCCGGTGCGACGAGTCTGCGCAACTCCATCGACCCACAGTACCTGCCCGCCGTGCTGCAGGTGTACAACGACGCCTTGATCACTGCGTTCTACGTCTCCATCGCGATGGCGTGTCTTTCGCTCGTTGGGGCGCTGGGGATGGAGTGGAAAAGTGTGAAGGGGAAGAACATCGAGATGGCGATGGGCTGAAAAGCTATCGTTCGCCACGCGCAAGTTCCATTCAAGGGTCTCATCTAGAGTTCTACTTTACTCAACATGTCAATAATTCACCTTCCTTTTACATAGACGGGCATAAATAGTACTTGGGTCAATCCTTGTCGTGCTATCGCTCAGAGTTGTATTCCCGGGAAGAAAGCAAGTTCAACCAAACTCACCTTGGTTGAATTGATGGCCAATCCGACTCCGAGTTTTCACCTTGCTCTCAATGCAACACCCATCCTCCAAACTAGGCGCCATCGCGTCTCTGCCCACTGCCGCCGCCGCGTCGCAAATATTTGGCCCCAGACGCCGGATTCCGACTCCCGTTTTGGCCGTGTTACTCCTAAACCTGCATCGAGGACTTATCAGCGTACACATCACGACAACGCGTTCCAGTATTTTACTTCCCACCGTCCCCTTCCTTTTAGACCCGCTGTCAGCTGCTGGCCATGCTCCGCTTCAAGTTGCCGCGGCGAGAAGCGAATGCATCAAATCGCGTTCCATCCCATGGCCATACCGATTCTTCGCTCGATCGGCAGAACTGGATGGCCTTCTGGTCCCGGTACCTCTTGCGCTGTGAATCCGTGACCGCATCGGCCAACTCGTGGGATTCTACATAGGTGTAGTACACAGTGGTGCACGATATAGAATTTGAACCGACTGAGAGCCCGGGAAGGCTGTGGTTGAACAATGGCCTTCTGAGCTCTTGCGCTGTGAATCCATGACCGCATCGACCAACTCGTGGGATTCTACATAGGTTACACACACGGTGGACTGCATGACATAGAACCGACTGAGAGCCCCGGATTGTGGTTGAACTAAAACAATGCCGGTTTCCCCGGAATTTTCATCCGCGCAGCCGCTGCTCTGCTGCCTGAGAGCGAAGCGGTGAATGGTACCTCTCAATCCCCTCAAAGTGCAATACAATGTGTAACTGCATGTTCCTCCCTAGCGCGAATTTTATCGATATCACGACCATGTACTGCAGACTCGTTCAGATGACGCTGGATCGAACACAATGACAAAATATTATTTTTGAATGTACATAGCCGTCGAGGTTCAGGGTCTCCAAGTCACAAGTAGCTCAGCGCAGGGTGCATGTAGTTCCGAAGTACTACTATATCAATCATGAAAGTTCATAAAATACACATTATTCTCCAATAATCTACTTCCGCGTCGTCAAAGTCTACCGCACTATACTCAACCCATCGCCATCTCCACATTCTTCCCCTTCACACTCCTCCACTCCATCGCAAGCGCCCCCACAAGACTCAGGCACGCCATCGCAATCGACACCTGGAACGCCGTAATAAGCGCATGGTTGTACACCTGCAGCACGGCGGGGAGGTACTGCGGGTCGACGGCATTGCGCAGACTCGTCGCACCGGCGCTGAGCACGATGGCGGGGTTGACGCCGGGGACGGAAGACGCGAGGCCCGAGGCGAGCTTGTTGGTGAAGACGTTCTGGCCGACGGAGACGAAGAGCGCACCGCCTGGTAGATACAGTGAGTGAAAGGTTCGCAAAGGGAAAGGAGGGGGAGAGCAACCCACCCAAAGTCTGCGCAAACATAATCAAACTCGTCCCCGTCGGAATATCCTTCAAACTCAACACAGTCTGCGCCGCCATAACCGGCTGCTGCATCCCAAAGCCCACACCCAGCCCATAAATCACCTGGAACCCAATCCAATGCGCGTGCCCCGTCCCAATGTCAAAGGTCGAGATCAAACCCGCGCCGACGCCCATGAGAATCGAAGCGAGGATCATGAACGGGGTGTAGTACCCGATGGCGGTGATGACTCCGCCGGCGATGAGCGAGGCGACGACGAGGGAGAGGATCATGGGGAGGTTGTCGATTCCGGATTTGACGGCGGAGACGCCTTTGATTGCTTGGAACCAGATGGGGAGCTAAATGCGACAGTGTTTAGTGTTTATTTGAATTTCAACCAAAGGGGATACTCACGAAATAGACGAGGATGAAGAACGAGGAGCCGAGGGAGAGCGAGAAGAACGAGCCTGCCAATATACTGCGCTGCTTCAAAATTCTCGGCGGCACAGTCGCCATGTCCTAGAAAAATAATTGGTTAATATTGCGATCAACCCAAAAAAAGGGAGGAGCAGAACAAACGAACCTGCTTCCAAATCTGAATGCCAATGAAAACCGAGATGAAGACGCCAAAGAGGACAAAGAGCGCGATGATGCGGCCGTCGCTCCAAGGGTACTTGGACCCGCCCCACTGCAGCGCGAGGAGGAGACAGATGATGGAGGGGACAAAGATGACTGTGCCCCAGGGGTCGAACTGCTGGATGCGCTCGCCGAGAGTCATCTCCGTCGTCGAGCGCGTGCCCGGGGCGGTGAAGAAGAGGACGATGACGATGAGCGTCACGGCGCCGATGGGAAGGTTGATCTTCGGGCGCAAAAATCAGTTTAGGGAAATTTGAGTGAGGCGGGAGGAGACGTACGTAGAAACACCAACGCCAGGTAACCTTGTCCGTGAACACACCGCCCATGAGCGGGCCCGCGACACTGGCGATACCGTACATGGCTCCTATAAGGCCGGTATACATGGGTCTCTTTCCCAATGGGACGGCATTGGCCACGATGATGAGGGCACCGGAGAAAATACCAGCGCTGCCGAGGCCGGCGATGGCGCGGCCCACGATGAGCGCGGTAGAGTTGGGTGCGACGCCACAGATGAGAGATCCGAGTTCGAATATTGAGATGGCGGTAACGTAGACCTGGGGTAGGTGAATTATATGAGTATCAGATAGCAAGTTTGGAATAACAGCACGGCGAAACGCGTACCCATTTGATAGACAGGAAGGAATAGAATTTCCCGAACAGAAGTTGGAACGCGGCTGTCGTGAGGAGGTAGCTGTGAGGCGGGAGGTGTGAGCGATGTGCACGGCGTGGTGAACAGGAAGAACTCACGCAGAGCCATACCAACCGACATCGTCGAGGCTGTTGAACTGGTCCGTTATTTTCGGGATCGCAGTGGCTGTTTTTCGAGGTCAGCTCGAGTTTCGCGTTGAGCGACGCAATGAATGAAGTCTCACCTATGATAGTGTTATCCTATGAAAATTAAAGAGTTAAAGGGTGATATTGGCGGTGAAATGAGGAGGAGACGCACGAGGGCCACGAGGAAGACGGAGAGACATAAGGCGAGAGTGATGAGGAATAGTTTGAGGCCTTCCGGGTAGACGATCCCGTCCTCGTTGACGTGGCCCCCCTTCTCCTGCTCCTGCTCTTGCTTCTCCTTGTTCTTTATCGGCTCCAAAGAGTCAGAACCCCGTAGCGTCGGCGAGGGGGCTCGGGAATTTTGGTTTTGCGGGTCGAGGGAGGAGGAGTTCATGGTGGCGGGGGAGGAGGAGGAGGAGGTGGGGGGAGGGTGGAGTGGAGGAGCAAAGGGCGCGCGGTTAAATACAGCCGCGCTCCTTTCGGCTGACTGACCGCGCGGCAAGCCAAACCCCCTTTTTTTTGGGTCTGACTGATTCGATCACTTCATTATCCCGAAAGGTCGGGAATGCGGGTAACGTTTTCGTGTGTCATCCACAACACAAAGTAGAACCGCCGTTTTGCCGACCAGTGCTTTTCGACCTTTGAATCGACATTCGCGAGAGGCTCCCAGTTTCCTGTTTTTCGTCTTGCTTCCTTGGAGTGTTCCGGACACACCGCCGCCGAGTTTTGTGCTTTTAAATTGAGACATGTCGCCGCCGAATATTTTTTGCCGCCGAGCTTAGTAAAAGTGAGGACGAGTCCCCGGACCGACTATCGATCATCGCTCAGCATCGATTCAAACCGCAGCCGGGGATGACTCGACGCCCGCCAAGTCTTGCCTTTTTCCGATGTGCCCCGGAAATCGAGGTCCCGCCGGGCGACGCGCAAGTGACGTGTATCAGTGTGCCGAAACGCCGCTTATACACACAGCAATACAAATAACCTCCCGCACCCTATTTCGGGAAACTCTCCCGGTGGACTCGCAGGTGTCGTCTCGGTATGACTCGATGTTCTGTCGTCTTTGAGCAAATGCCATAGCACTGAAAAATTAGGCTGGGCAAGCACGGTTAAATTCACTCGTAAATCATCCGTATTCCCGCAATTAAATTGGTGGTGCTGGCATCCTGATGATGAAACACCAGACTACGGCCTGGAGGCGGGCGGGATTCGGTGTGCGCGTGCTTGGGGTACTAGGTAATAGCTTGAGTATGAGCGGTACTGCTAAATCAGTTAGTCTCTTAGACGGAGCGCGATAACAGAGATCTCGTACCTCCATCTTTGTTCGTGTTCAACCGTGGAGGGAAAAAACTTGCGAGCGGGATGCGATCGAGGAGAGCCTCGCACAGTCAAACTGCGTCGAAAACATCAGGATCTATCATCATGACGTTTTGGACTCAGGTGGAACTGCGGCCAGGACGACGACAATCCGGATAGTTGGACAGGTAAAGTGTTCCCGCTTCGCCGAACAAAAGCTTTAAGCAGCGAGCCTAGGCCGACAGCGGGACGCGCGGGTGGCCCCGACGTTCAGATAGGTGGTTTAGGACTTTTGGAGAAATAACTTATAAGATTAGATTCGAGTGGTCGGCGATCTTGATCTCGCGGAGCGAGGGATACCAAAGAAACGACGCGAACCCGCTGCTTGGGTCAGGTCACCGTGGTCTGTGGTATCTTGGCAAACGGACGGTAAGCGGAGAGTCAGACGGACTTGAGTGGAATTGAATTTGAAGGCCTCACAGAGGCCGGACCGCGCTACCCTTGAAGTCGGCGGGGCGGAGTGAGATCGGAGACAAGCTTGGGGTCGACAGGGATCTCGACTGTTTGAACTTCTAATAATCTGAAGCAGTGCCGAACCGTGCATGCTGGACCCGGGTAACTAGTACGGCGTTATTTTAGAGGCGGGAGGAAGAACTTGAGGCCCAGAGAGACTGACTTACTTTGAGCACCCAACCTATAGGCTGGCCTCCTACCGTTTTGGTTTCCCCGTTCGAAAGCCTTCGTTTGGATGAAAATTATGATGAGCTGTCAGACGGGGGCGACAGTCTTGAGTGGAATTGAAGGTGGGCCTCACAGAGGCCGGACGACGCCGCCCTTGCTTAATGTTGGCGGAGTGAGCTCGAAGACAAGGTTAGGGTCGACAGTTTGATGCTGGACCCGGGTGACTAGTACGGAGTTATTTCAGAGACGGGAGGAAGAACTTGGGGCCCAGAGAGCCTTACTTACTTTGAGCACACAAGTCTCCACGCTCGCCTCTTACCGTTTCTCCGCTCTGAATTCGAACCCTTCGTTTGGATGGAAATTAGGACATGTACGGGTGTTCTAGCGTCCGTGTACGACACAGTACGAGAGACTACGATAGACTTGAATCAGCTTCAATCACGGTGAAGCTACGTGGATGACAAACTCACTCAGATAAAATTGTTGGAGGGAGGAAAATATATCGACCTCCAGAGATCAGCAAACTTGAATTGGCACCTTGTGTGCGCTAAGCGTGACTTCGCCGGCAGTGAGGTGACTGAGTGCGAGACATAGAGAGAAATCAGCGTTGCAGGAGGACGTTTCCGAATCGCAGTAGATTTCGATGATGGAAGTTGACTGTTGAAACGGCGTACGGCAGGAATTAGCCGAAACGCGTCGTGAGATCAGCACGTGAGCGTGACAGCGACCCGTGACTCGCCACTCTCTCCTCTGCACCCACCACCTCCACCACCACCTCAAACGCGCGAAGCTCAACCATGTCGCAGGAACCAGAGGACGTCAAACCTAAGCTGAACCTGAACATCTCCTACGAGGGAAATCGTCAGTCGCCCATCCATCTCCTATTCTGTCCCCTTCCCGTCCCACCGGCTGCGCGCCCACCCGCGAATCCGAATGGCTCACTGACGCAGAGCCGTTACAGAGATAACAGTAAAAGTAAAAGCAAACACCAAATTCGCCAAAATCTTCCAAGCAGCCGAAGTACATACCCGTTCTTTGACGCGTCTCTGCCTCCCCGCTAATGTGCGCTTGCTGTAGCAACGATTTGGGAAGGAATCTGGCGAGCAGTCGTCTCTCTCCGTGCATTCGCGTCTTTCCTTATCTGCCCTACCGTCCAGGCACCTTCAAATTCGTATACGAGGGCCAGCGAATTAACAAGGAGGACACACCTGCAGGGTGCGCGCGTCTCCCCTCCCTACACGCGTGTCGATCTCACCTCACCTCGCCCCGCGTTCACAGCTTGGGCATCGAAGACATGGATCAAATAGACTGCTTGTGCGTCACGCTTTCCTTCCATTATTGCCATTCTCTGATCCTACCTCTCGTGTTTTTTTTTCCATCAGCCTGGAGCAACTGGGCGGCGCTTCATTCTCATCCTGACCTCATCCCTCCGAGGCCCACTCTTGCCGCCGCCCGTAGTGAGTGTTGTTGCTACTACTACTACCGCGTCGCCCGCTCACCGCGATTCTTCACAGGTGTATTGCGCTGAGCTACTTATCAAAGATGTACTAGTCTTCTTCCTCCCCCATTCCATTTCCATTTCCGTCTTCTTTTCTGTGCATGGCTATCTCCACGATCTCCACGAGGCGTATGTACAGTCATTTAACCTTGAGATATGTCGCGACAGAAGAAGAAGAAGGCACTGCTGCGCCCGGGCCCGCGCCCACCTACTCAACTTCGCCCTCAGCTTCCTTGCCCACCCCCACCCCTCTCAGACAGGATGGCGTCCACAATAGCAACAGCGCAGGCCGCGCCTGCCTCCGCATCCCAATCCACCCACCCTGCATATCAGCCACCCTGCCCAGATCGGGCATCGAGCTTCCTAAATTGGGCATCGACGACATGAGTCAAACCGTGCGTTGCTTCCATTCCTTCCTTCCTTGCCATCTTCTCTGATTCTATTCTCTGATTCTCGCCCAAATAGCCTGGAGCAACTGGATGCCTGCTCATCGTACCGCCTTCTCTTGACCTCGGCCGCGGTGAGCATCGCGTCGACATTACCGCGCCGACGATCCACCGGTGCATTCGAGCTACTTGTGAATGCTGTATAGAATCTTGTTCCTCCACTGCATGATCATCTCCCACGAGGCGTATTTAACTTTCACTTCGCTCTACCCATGCCATATAAATTGCCGCGAAAGAAGAACTGCGCCCGCGACCCTCTTGCCTGTCATTTCATTCCGCACCACTCTCACCCTCACTGCCCCCGCAAACGCACACTCAGCACTTTTTCTATAAAAAAAATGGCGACAGCGACAACGACAATGGCGCAACCCCCCGCCCCAGGCCGCGTCCGGATCCAGATACACTTCAACGCGCAATGTGCGGATCTTCAGTTCCTGCTGAACGGGACACGGAATTTACGCGCTGCTCATTGACAGGCGCGACCTTTGACCAGCAGCCCACCAGAGCCCTCGGCGCGGCCATGGCGCGCTTCGCCCAGCAGTTCCACTACGAGCTCGGTGCGTCTACGTCCCAACTCTGCTCAGTAATTGACTTCACATCGACCGACAGCTTTGCTGCGCTTCACCTACAACGGTCAGCGGGTGCAGGCGGACGACACACCGTTATCGGTATGTACATACGCCGCTGATGCCTACTACCCTCCATTGACGCCATACTCAGCTCGAGATGGAAGAGAGCGACGTTCTGGGCGGACAAAACGTGATCGACGTTCATCTTGAGCAGGTTAGCAGGCATCCTCGTTCCGCAGTCACCACTCACAACGCTCGCGCAGACCGGTGGTGGCTCGAAGGAGTGAAAGCTTAGCATTCCAAACCTCTAATACTCATACAATATGTACAATACTATACAAATCGTCCACCGCGCCCAACGACAACGATGTACTGACTTACGACGCATACACATACCCCCGTGCATCGCTCCGCCCCCGCTCGACGTTCACGCTCATGAGCACGGGGACCGCCGCCCAAATCATGAACACGAGGAAGAAGAACGCGTAGCGGATGTTACCCGTCGCGTCCGCGATGAGGCCGACGATGAGCGGGCCGACAAAGGAGGAGGACTATATTTGTATCCAGTTAGCGGTGCGATCAAGGAAAGGAGGAGGAAAGGACAGAACCTTGTCAGTGATGGAGAATAAGCCATACCAGCGCGCCTCCTCCCCAGGCGGAAGCAGCTCCGCGTAAAACGCGCGCGCAAAGCTCTGGAACGCGCCGTAGATCGAGCCTTTCCGCCCATCAGCACATTCGCTCTCACTTTTACTTCCAAGCACAAGGAAGACCCACCGAAATACAGCGCAAGCCCAAACATCTCCCCCTGCGTCGTCAGCCCCCCGAATTTGACGTCCCCGCGCCGGAACACGGGCAGGAACCCGAGGCAGCCGTACGCGGGGATCGCGGACGCGAGGACGACGAGCGTGATGAGTACGCGCAGGTTCGACCAGCCGAAGCGCCGCTGAAGGCGCGGCCAGAGGAGCGAGCCGAGGATGCCCGCGAGCGGGGTGAGCACGCCGATGACGATGAGCGAGGAGGGCTCCATATGCAGCGTAGTCTTGCCGAAGAGGACCGCGGTAGAGGTGATGGTCGTGAACCCTACAGGATAATCAATGGGGCGAAAAGAAAATGGGGGGAGAGGGTATACCGTCAGAGAGGAGGAACCACGCGGCGAGGTACTTGAACGTGTTTCGCAGGCGCTTGATTTCGCGCGGATGCAGCATCCCACCGAGGCGCTTCCACGCCGCCGCAATCTCGCGCCCCGCACTCCACTTACCTTCCCCACCCTCGCCCCCACCGCCCGCGCCCGTACCCCCGGGCAGCCACAGCGCCGCCGGGAGCGTAAACACGGCCCACCAGATTCCGCTGAGCCCAATCGCGAGCCGGAGCGACCACGTCGAGCCGTTGAGGCGCGTGACGGGGACGAGCGCGATGGCGAGGAGGGCGATGCCCGCACCGTACCCGAGCGCAATGCCGAGTGCAGAGATGCGAGCGGTGGCGCGCGAGAGCTCGGCGTCGTATTTGGCGTGTAGGGCTGCGCGCGCCTCGGACAGCGGGGGGCGCGCGATGAGCGGGGCGTCTGCGTCTTGGCTCGCGGGCGCACGGGTGCCGTCGTCGTCCTCTGCGTCGTCGTAGTCCTCGAGTTCCTCCCGTATCTCGACGACCTCCGGCGCGTCCTTGGCAAGGGCGGGGAGATAGGAGTTCATGGCGACGACGGAGGCGCCGAAGCCGACGTTTGCGATGCTTGCAAGGAGGGCGGAGAGGAACCAGACGGGGGAGGTGGAGGGGAGGAGCAGGAACATGGTTGCGGCGAGGGCGCCGACTAGGCCGAAGGTTACGAGCAGGAGTTTCCGGTGCGGGGCTTCGACAAAAAGCGTGAGCCACAGAGAAACAAACTGATGAGATAGATACACACGGTGGTCAGCGATCCCCCCCATCGAAATTACAGTGAGTGCTTGAAGTGCGACGGATATTGAGTAGACATATAAACTGTGCGTGCGTTTTAGACAACCGGTACTTGTTTTGGAGGATCCAAAACCCAGCCGACCTGAAGCTTGCGGTATCGATCCAAAGCCAGCCAATCTTCACGACGCAGCGCCCAGTCGACTCTATAGGCGCCAGGTCAGATCCAGCGGGCGCACGCGCAGTACAGGGCTCGATCCGGTCCGGGAGCAGGTAGCCATTGTCGCGCGCGAATTGTTCCAAGCATATAGGGAGGAATAGCGTCAGGGATACGATAACAAAGACCTCGCTGGCGTTCAAGCATTAGAATTGGCGCGTCAGCGCAGATATTCGTTGGTGCAGCACCTAGCAAATGCGTAGCTGAGCCATCCGCGAAGCCGTTTGTTGTACAGTTTGGAGGCCATGGTGGTTAGAGGCGGTCTGTAAGGTGGCCTGTTAATGGAGAAGAGACAAGCTCGGCCAGTGCCTCGAACGTTTGCATCAGCGCTGCGTACAAGAGGCCGCGTATAGCCACCAAGGTATAAGCGCGCAAATAGGCGCCCGTCGCGCGAAAATGTGCAGTAAAAGGTGAGAATTCAAGATGAGGATGCCAGGAAGCCAGGCATGGTACGGGAAAGCGTTCATTCTCGCAGGGAAAAAAATACAGCGTCGAAATATATTCTGTACTGCGGCCCTGCGGGTTCCGCTTGCCTTCTGACCACGACCACCAAATCGTGAACAGGACCAAAATTTGAATGGAAACACCATTCAAGAACCTGCTTTTCACCAACGCTGTTCCCTCTGATGCCGACTGCCAGCGCATTCGCGACCTCCTCGTCAGTCCTCAAGCGGAGGTGGCCAAAATCGCTGGCGAAATCTATCGGCTCGAAACACTGGTGAACGAGCTTGCAGTCAAACGCGACCGCCTAAACGCCTTTATAGACGCTCACCTTGCTTTGGTCTCGCCTGTTCGAAGGCTCCCCGAAGACGTGCTGGCAGAGATATTCGTCGCGTCCCTGCCATCCGATCGAAATGCCCTCATAAGCAACGCAGAGTCTCCGCTCGTACTCTGCCGCGTGTCTCGGGCGTGGAAAGCTCTAGCGCGGTCGACACCTCGTCTCTGGGCTTCGCTACACATTGTTGACCGGCGTACCCAACGCAGACACCTCTGCGACGCGGTGCAGCTGTGGTTATCCCGCTCCGGCGCCCTCCCTCTTTCGATTTCCCTTGTTTGCTCCCACGACACGCCCACCGACGTGTCGATGCTCCTGGGTACGCTCATCGCTTATTCGTCCCGCTGGAAGCGAATGAGATTCAAACTGTGGTCCTACTTATCCGCCCAACCACTGGCGCTCCTCTCGACCGCAGATCTTCCGATTCTGGAGACGATAATTCTCGACTTTGACAAAGAGCCCACTGGCGGGCTGGGCTGGAACATCGACGCGCTCTTTCAGGCTCCCGCTCTACGCAGTGTGGCGAGTCTCACGGGAATACCATCCCCGTCTCCGTTCTCGCACCTTCGCCACCTCTGGTACGGGCGGGCTCCCGGGCCAACACTCACCCAGGCAAGGACCTACATCTCATCCGGCGCCATGCTCGACATTCTGCGGGCCTGCCCATTCCTCGCCACATGCGTCGTCCCAATCGCCAACACTCACGGCGACCGAAACCAAGACCCACCCCCGTCGCCCTGCCGCATGGACCACCTCTCGCAGCTCTCCGTTATTGACTACTGGGACGACGCCGATGACTTCTTCACGCACCTGGAGGTCCCGCGGCTGCAGTCCCTGGAGTATGAAGGCAGCCAGCTCCGCACGACCGCATTCCCGTTCACACCCCTGCTCACCCCCAACAATACCCTCCAGCGCCTCGCCTTGAACGTCCCGACGTCGAGCGCTTTCCTCCTCGACTGCCTCCGCCTCGTGCCCGCCCTGCGCGAGCTCTGCATCCACCAGCGCTTCCTCCGCCGCGGCGAGCGCGCGCCCCCGTTCGACGCCGTTCATACGACCAAGCTCTGGTCCGAGCTCATGCTCATACCCACCAGGCTCCCCCCAGTCTGCCCCCACCTCCGCCGCGTCACCTTCACGCGCTTCCGCGGCCTCACCGACGCCACCATCCTGAACTTCCTCCAGCTGCGGGCCCCACGCATCGAGTACGCGCGGTTTGAGTTCGACCGCGCGATGCAGGAGGATATCGTCCCCCTGCTGCAGCCGGAGGTCGCGGCCGGACTGGTGCTTAATTTGCGCTACGTGCCGCCTCCGCCTCCGCCCGTGTACGCGCCCGAGGAGGGGAATATCGCGTATACGGAGAGGGGCTTGTCGGATCGTTGGACGTGACTGTGAAGGAAAGTCTTTGTGTGGTTGTGTAGGTAGGTCGGTAGGTAGGTAGGTATATTAGAGATCGATTAACTCTCCTTGTTTTCTTCCAAGAAGTCTCCCTGGTTCAGGCGTTCCAAGTTCAGTGAACGTGGCTTTCGTTATTTAGGTGTCAGGGCGCGCTGAAGACCCGAAGTACTAAAGAGTAAACTACATACTGTATACACAGCGCTACCCAACCCCAGCTCCATGAATTCAACGGTGAAATCAGAGCCCGAGGGTGGAGAAGTGGAAAATGGATTTGCAGCCCGTGCGCCTGATTGTAGGAGTGGAGTAGGAGGACAAGCGCGAACACAATAAATAGTACCTAATGCTCGCACATATTAAACGGCTTCTTATATGCCTTTTCCGTATGCCCCTTTACGAACGCCGTCCTCTCCTTCATCAGCTTCAGCCTATACGTCTCCGCCTCCTTCAAGCTCATAACCGTCTCAGGGAACTGCTCCCGCACCAAATCCCTCAGCTCCTGCGGCAACTCCCCGAGCACCGACCCAGGCACCTTACATGCCTCCGCAAACGCCTCAGCCGCCCACGGCGCCTGCTGCGGTGGCACATCCGTCGCCGACACGATCCGGTCCTTGGTCGGGTCGACGAGGAAGACCGCGAGGATCTTGCGGTGCCCCGGCTTGGTGCGGTCCACGAGCGCGAACTCGGAGACACGGTGCTGGAAGAGGTTGGGCCAGGCGAGGGCGCGCCCTGCCTTCGTGACGACCGCGCCGATGTCCTGCACGCAGTCGTCCTCGCGCGACATGCCGTACAATGTCGCCATGCAGTCTGAGTCGTCCTGCATGTGGTAGTGCGGCTCGGCGATGGGGACGCGGAACGAGAGGGTGGACTCTGTGATGTTCTCTTCGTCGTAATACTAGTGCGGGCGTCAGCGCGGCCTGTGGTAGCTAGGTGTAACTGCTCACATAAATACCAGAAGCGACGATGCTCTCGTTCATCATGCCTGTGCGCGATGAGCGCCAGAACCCCAGCAAGGCAGCTCACACATACCTTCGACATGCCAGCTCCCCCCAGCATACTCCGGCTTCTCAGGCGTCAGGTGGATATTCGCGAGCTTGATGATGCACTGCACAGTCCTCCCTCGCAGATCCACCGGCTTGAACCCCTCCAACAGCCGCCCCGCATACTCGTTCGCCTCCGGCAACACCTTGTCCACCGTCGCGTAGAACTTCTCATACCACTCGTCCTCGTCGTCGTCGCTGCCGGGCTCCCCCTCAGGCTGCGGCTGTCCATCAGGCCCCCAAATGCACACAATCTCCTCCAAGCGCCCGCTGTCCGAAAACGGTTTCCGCCCGCCCTCGCGATTCGCGTCTCCCAGCACGCGCTCGAACATCGGGACGAAGCCGGTGAGCACCTCCTCGATGACGCGGTACAGCGGCGCGTGTCCCACGGGGTGCAAGTTGTTGATATATTCAGAGGCGAGTTTGGCGATCCCGTCCGAGGCAATAGTGAAATCGGATGGGAGCCAGCAGAAGTCGGGGGACGTCCACTCTGCTTTGTCTTCATCCATGATGTCCGGTGCGCACACAGGCAGGAAGTTCGACGGGGTGCGGGGTTGGCCGGGAAGGTAGGCGTGGGTGCGGCCGTACACGACGCAGTACAACGAGGGGTGAACGAGGTCGAGGACCTGGCCGTTCGAGCCGGGGTGCCAGTCCCTCTCGGCGTCGGGGACGTCTTCGAGGGCCTTTGCTGCACTCTTGAGCCGCTGGACGAGATCATCCGCGAGCAGTCTGTCCGAGTACCATATCGCCTCAAAACACGCACGCTCGGGGGAATCTAGGTCATTTGTGGAGGTACAGGAAAAATCGTACTTACCTCGATCCCGTTTTCATCATCCGCAATTTTGGCATAATCAGCAAGCTCAGCCAGCACGTAGTCCACCTGTGTAACTGGATTGAGTACTTCAGTGTCGGAGTCGAAAAACTCGCACCATCTTGTGCGACATCAGACATTCATCGAGCGATGTCTCCTGCGACGCGACCGCCGCCTCGAGCTGCTCCACCGCTTCTGCTCGCCACTTGCCCCTGATCTCCGGATCGGCGGCCTTGCGCTGCCACTCGGGCTTGCTCCTAAGCGTCCAGGACAGCGCGTTCATGCCTTGCTCAGATAGCTGCGTCCATGTTGAGTGCTTGGTCAGTCAAGAGATCTTGAACGACATACAGTTACGGGCTGAGGCCCCCAGTCGCAGCCATAATATAACCCTGGAGCGTATGCCTCGAAGGGACTCGGGAGGACCCATGAAGGCTTGTCTTCAAGTATTAAAGGCTCCCAACCTGGGGTTTTCGCTGCGGTGTGTGTGAGCGTTCGAAAACAAGACGAATAGAGCAATACTTGCACTTGGGGTCTTCGGCTTCCGACATGGGGGGGAAGCTGGAAAGGTCAGAGATCAATAACACTCAAGGGACGATCAGGGAGAGACAGTGTTCAGGGCAAGTTGAGGGGTTGACGTCGACTATTATATTGCTGAATTTTCTTGCTCGAAGGAAGTTGACGGCTTGGTCGGTAGCGGAGAATCGAGGGCTATATGTAGTTCAAACGGGCCAAGTTTTCCGTATTTGCAAGGCCTATAGAGCGCGGGGACAAAAAGTGATGTTCAAGTTGGGACCATTGGTTGGGACAGAGAAGCGCCAGGTGGCGGTGTAGAAGATCCGCAGTCGGAAAGAAACGAGAAAAAAGCAGGGTGGATTTCATTAGCGATATACAGACAAAGGGGAACAGAACAAAAAACAAAAAGACTCGGTACAGCGGAAAACGAAGACGAAGACGGAGGCCGAGCGCTGGACGTCGGTATTAAGGTACCAGACCATGTAAAGGAGGAGATCATGATAGTGAGGTATGTGTTGGGCTCCAGGGTGATCAGTCCTGGAAGTAGGTATTGTGGAGGATAGGTATTTGTGGAAGATAGGTATTTGTGGAGGAGTACAGCAGGTATAGTAGGGGTAGACGAAGGAGACCCAAAGAACCACAGAACCCGAGAGACAGAGAGAGAGGAAGAACCATATCGGGGCATTAGGCGCCGACCTGCGTGCGCGAGAGAGTCGAAGTCGAAATGAGAAAAACGGGAGAGCGTTGCGGTTATATCTGCACGGCGGCCATATTCTCCTTGTCCTCGAGCGCCGCGGACTTGCGGTTCGAGTCGCGCTTGCCCACTGTTGGTGTCCCACCCTGCTTTCTAAGCTTCGCCGCGAGTCGGAGGTTACGCAGTCGCGAGTCGACGAGCGGGCGTGCGGGTGCTGGGGCCGGGGCCGGGGCTGCGACGACGGAGACGGATTCGACAACTGCGCTGATGGGCGCGGGGCTGCCGATGTCGGGCGCGGAGGGGATTGCCGTGGTCCAGACGCCACGAATCGCATCGTAGGTGAAGGTGAGGGACGCCGCGCTGACGTTGCTGTCGTGGTCGTACTCCGAGTCGGAGTCGCTGTCGCTCTGGTAGCCGTTGGCGAGCGCGGCGAGGAGGAGGGCCCGGGGGCGTTTGGGGCTCCGCGTCTTGGTGCGAGTGACGACGGTGGTGACGACGGGGAGAGACTCGGTAACGGCGGGGGCGACGATGGAGGCGCCTTCGAGCTCGTCGGCGTTGGTGACGACACGCAAGGATGAGGGGCCGGGGAGGCTGCGCTTCCTCTGTGCACCGACACGGGCGGGGATATGCTGCTGCTGCTGGCCGTGGATGGCGAGGAACCTCTTGGTGGCAGGGACCATTGCAGTGGCGGAAACAGGCACGGGGATCTTCTTGAAGAAGGTCAGACGAGCTTCAATGACAAAGGAAGGAAAGAGCACACCTCCGCATATACTCGACCGTGTAACATCGCAACGCACTTGTGCATGTCGATTTTTTTCTGGGGGAATCGTCAGCGTCGAGGGAAAAAGGAGAGCCGTTTGTGATACATACCTCGACTTTCTGGATTTCAAGTCGAGCGGCGAGGAGGATCGCGGCGGGGGTCTAAGGCGAGGATAGATTAGGATAAGGGACATGGCAGCGACGAGCGGGAACGTACCTTGGACACGACGACCTTGGCCTTGACGTCGACGACGGGAGAAACGGTCCCAGAGCCGTTCTGAAGAGGGAGATGTCAGCCATAGATCGCAGCAGCAGTGGCGAGAAGCCGGTACATACCTCAATGTCAGAACGATGGGCCCGACGCTCTTGCAGTCTTTGAGAGATTCGAGTAACGGCAAACCAGAGCAATGACACAAGGATAACCAAGGCAAGCAAGATAGCAAGACCGACGAGCGGAGATGCGAGGAGAGCGTGAGGAGCAGGAGGAGCAGAAGGCAGAGCGGGCATCTCTTTTCTTCTCTGGTGGGAGGTGGTGGGAGGAGACAAGAGGCAAAGGAACCAGAGGTGGAACAGGGGAGAATTGTCTGAGACCGTCGACGGGGGCATATTAGGATCCGCGGGTCAGTCGATATTGCGGGGGCTTTCTGTGGGCTGGATGGAGGTGGGGATTTCGCTGCCTTGACTTCAGAGCGCCAGGTACAGCCGGAGCGACAACGAGAAATTTTGAGGAAAAGTCGAGCCAATTTGGGGGCAGTTGTTACTTTCTTGATTCAAAGGCAGGGAACGAGAGTTTTTGAACCTGGCAGGAAGACAGAGCAAGACGAGGAACTACTTGTCATACCCTCGCCGCGGCCATTGGATACGGCGTAGACGAGAACAGGGTTCCGCATCCGTGGTGGCATTCGGGACTGCGGGCCTCTGCTTCATGTTGGAGTTGCTCGTTCAATCCGAACGAACGAATTGCCTATTGTTGCGTGCAAGGGCAGTTCCAGCAAAGTTTTGGTTCATGGCAAGAGGCAAGGAAATCATTGCACAGCCATCTCGCCGTCTTCTGACCACAATGGACGCTGTAAAGGATTTGTCCCTGAACCCATTTGGTGGGCTATTCAAGCGTCCAGCGAACCTGCACTCATCACATCGACAGTCTTGACTGCCTTCGTCGCACTGGGAGCTTTTACCGCGACCCGTTTCGTGTTCAAGTTCGTCTCGGTCTTCCTTCAAACTTTCGTTCTCCCGGGGGCCAGCGTGCGTGGACTTTACAGCTGAAACACGGCAATAATGAATCCCTTCTATAGCTCAGGACCTTTGGAGCGAAAAAAGACGCGTGGGCTGTGGTGACTGGCGCGTCGGACGGCATTGGGAAAGAGTTCGCGCTGCAGCTGGCGGGTCGTGGGTTCAACGTGCTTCTTGTGGCGCGTACGACGTCCTTACTCAACGCGGTCGGCGAAGAAATCAGTGCGTGCCTCAGATATCCTCAGGAAATAGCTTAATGTCACATAGAGGCCAAGTACCCCGCCGTCAAGACCGCGGTGCACACGATCGACTTTGCCGCCGCGGACGAGCGCGCATATGAGGCGCTCGCCGCGGAGCTGGACGCGCTGGATATCGGAGTGCTTGGTGCGATAATCCAGTATTGCAGTACGACGACGTTTAACAAAATCCCCAGTGAACAACGTCGGTAAATCGCACGCGATGCCCGCCTACCTCGTCGACACCCCCCTCGCCGAGATGGAGGACATTGTCAAGATCAACGTCGGCGCCACGCTGCGGGTCACATACGCCGTGCTACCGGGAATGATTCGACGGTGGGTAGCGCGCCGACTCCCAGACGCACGCTGATCCCCCGGTGCAGGAGTCGCGGGCTGATCCTCAATATCGGCTCCTTCGCCGGCGCCATCCCTTCCCCCATGCTCGCGACGTACTCGGGCACGAAGGCCTTCCTCGCGACATTCACTAGCGCGCTCGCAGAGGAGGTCCGCGCACATAATATCGTCGTCGAGCACGTCAACACGTACTTTGTCGTACGTCCCTTCCCCTCCTCCCTTTCCTTGCCTCGCTGATAATGGACCCACCACCAGGTCTCGAAGCTCTCCAAAATCCGCCGCGCCTCTGCCCTGATCCCGCAACCCAAGGCATATGTTCGCGCCGTGCTGAACAAAATCGGGCTCGCGTGCGGAGCGGCGTACGGCGGGCGTCCAGGAACCAGCACCCCCTTCTGGTCGCACTCGCTCATGGAGTACGTGCTCAATGCGGTCGGGCTCCCCAGCCTGTACATATGGTACACGCATCGCCTGCATAAGGATATCCGGAAACGGGCGTTGAAGAAGGCGGCAAAGACGCAGTGAGGGGCGACGCCCGTCATCTTGTGGCACGACATAAAAATTAGGGTACGACCGACTACTGTATGCTTCAATAATTTCCGGACGTCGTCCTGATCACGATTGCCATCGCAGCAAAGCGAGTCGGTATCCGCTGAGGTTGCTTGGTATACAGCGGCAGCAGCATCGACTCCAATTCCCCGGCGAGTGCTGGATGCTGAGCGCCGAACATGCTGGATTGCCGTTCAAGTCTCACTTCGCCATCGCCCTTGGTACTACAACACTGTCACTAGGAATAAACCACGCTACTTCCTTCCGAGCGTGAACGCGCAAAATTCCCAAAAGCGGTTGCGAGGATGAGTGGTGTATGGTAAGGTTTGGTCGCCCTCAAGTGCAGAAGCTGTCGTCTCTTACTTATGAATAGATGCTACAACGAAGAAAACCTCGCATGATTGTTTGCGCGTTCAATATTCTGTGCAAGAGGGTGAAATGTAAATCATCGAGCGTCAAGATGAATCCCAAACTACTTGACTTTGAATTCAAATTGAACCAGTACTACAGTATAACCAAGAAAACTGGACTCTTTAAAGTATAACGAAGTCGGTGGTGGTGGTGGTGGTGGTGGTGGTGGTGGTACATACAAGCAAGCAAGCAGATAATATCTAAGGCTGATTCAGGTAGTAAGCTAGGAACCCATAAGACGGAGAGTGTATAATAAAGATAACTGGGATTTTTGTGGTGAACGCGCGCACTGTCCACCCACCTCAACACCCCACCACGCACTACCCCTCAACATCCCGCCCACTCCCTGCGCAGCTGCTCCGCCCACGCCATGACAAAATAGAGCACGCCCGCAGGGAGCATGCACTGCACGGCGACCGCGCGCCAGTCCCACCGGCGCCCGCCCCACCGCCCGCCGAAGCGGCGCCAGCCCCCCGCCGGCCCCTTCCCTCCACTCCCACCCCCATTCCCATTCCCATTCACCGCCCCGTTCCCATTCCCCTCCCGCTCGCCCCGCTCACGCGGCTCCCACCACAAATTACTCGTCACCCAAATCTGCACGCTCCGGCTCGCGCACGTCGTGCTCCCGATGGCGGCCCACACGACGACGGGGCGGCGCGCGTGGTTGAGGAGCGTGAGGCTGAGGTGCGTGGCGGGCCAGCAGATGGCTTGGAGCGCGAGGAGGCGGATGAGCGTGGGGAGGGGTGGGTAGTAGACGCGCCAGCGCGTGAGGAGGCCTGTCGTGAGGGCGAGGCATTGGTAGCCTGTTAGGATTGCCTGTGCGTCGCGGAAAGTAAGTAAAATGAAAGCGTAAAGTAAGATGAGACAAAGGGAAGGCACGGGGAGGGGGACAGGACGCACCCAGAGCGCGGAGACAAAAAAGTCGATGCGGGCGGGGGCGTGGGGGCCGGTGGGGGGCGCGTACATGTGGTAAAGGTTGTAGAGGGTGCCAAAGACGGCGGGGACGACGGCGAGGAGGCGGGAGAACTCGAAGAGGAGGGGGGTGAAGCGCTGTTCGAGGGTGCTCGGGGGGACGAGCGGGGCGGAGGCGGGGAGGATGCGCGAGGTGGGGAGGTGCCGCGGCTGTGAGTAGGCGTTAGATCGTGGAATTCGTCGCGACCTGACCAAAACTAGTCTCCCAGGGGCAGAGAGAGGTTCAGATTCCTTTAAACCTTCCTGCCTCAGGATATCTTGAGCGCGCGAAAGTTGCGCCCGCGCTGAATATTGCCTGCCCCAAGGAGACTAACCAAAGCCCACAAAGAACTTTCACGCACCGGCTCGTCGAGCTCAGTCTCAGTTTCTCCTGCCCCGCGTCTGCCAGCAGCAGTGGATATCGTGTCCGCCTTGCCGCGTCCGCCAAAAATACGGGCACGCAGGCGTCGGGCGGTATAAATGGCGTCATCGTCGTCCGCGTCGTCATCCGAGTCCGGTGGCCGCATGGGCGTCGCCTTCGCGAGGGTATATGCGAACGACGGCGACGAGCGCGACTTTGTGCGCAGTGCTAATGGGGCAGAGACAGGCGCCGGGGGTGCGGTAAAGAAGAAGTTTGGCGGGTCGAATGATGAGGCAGATTTATTGCGGTTTTTTGGAGAAATAATTGTTGTTAACGGGGCGAGGGGCGGGGGGGACGCATGGACTCTGGGTGTTGCGAGCATGAGGGTTGCGAGCAAGGAAGAGGAGGACGGGTACCATACTTATGCCCTGTCGTTGTGGATAAGGGAGAAGAAGATAACAGTGAACATGCCGTCAAATTATTGCTACGGGCAGAGTAATATCCTATCGCGCCTACAACGTGCACAGAACGTGCTTCAGGTACATACGCTCCTCGCAAAAAACCCTCGGTTGGCCTGGACTTACGACGCAAGCAGAATTCAGATTGCGCGAAGGGTCCTACACCGATCGGCCGTCCGTCGCCGATATCGGCTTTCTTCGGATTCAACCCAAGTTGGCTTTTCTCAAGCTTTTCTCGTTCCCCTCTGGAACTGTCCGCCTGGAGTTCTCCGTGCTAGAGTCCTACAGTCGTCTTTGATGTCCCCGCAAATTTTCTAGAGGATGAACGGACGAGGAGGTATCGAGAAGTGGTTGCCGGATTATCAAACCCAAGGTGATATTTTCGGAGATTTTCGGACCGGAATGTGCCAGTGCCCACCCTGTTGTAGACCCACCAAAAAATGGGGAGGGAGAGTGTTGAAGCATTTTCAAGACATTGGGCAATGGGCATCTTCATTTCTTCCAACCGGATGCAGGTTCAGGCGTTCTCATGATCAGGCGTTCTGTCCCGGTGGTCAACGGCCATTTTACGCTTGACTCACACTTCAGCCCGAGGGAACTGCGTAGACGCAATGTTTTAGACGGAAAAAAAGACCACAAGAAATGAGCCCGGTGATATAAGCTTTCGGTTGGTCGATACCGCCCTCAACTTGGAAATCGGGAGGATAGCTGATTCAGTGAACCTCTCGGGGCGGTCGAGCCAAATCTGTAACGGTTTTCAATATCCCTTGGACCGACTGATAGCGAGATACGGTGCTCTAAGTGCGGTCAGGTTGGACTGGGTTGAGTTTAGTCCTCACTCCATACTTTGGAGCGTCTGTAACATGATTAGCCAGTCGAGGCGTAATATCAATAGTGAACTAACCCACATGTCGAGCATGGAGTCCACGAAGGTCGCGACGGTGATAAAATGTCGAGCGACGAGGGGTGGGGCAGTCCTCACTGGCAGTTTGTGCGGTCTTTTCGTGCGAGAGCCATCGCCCACCAAGGTGATTCGTGAACGTTGACCGGCAATCGCGGAACTGCGACCGAAACATTCGGACACTGGCATACGCCGTGCGGAGGGCAGATAGACCTGCAGACATGGAAGCAGATGGCATGATTCTCAACGAGAACTTGCTATAAAGAGCGTCTCGAGCGGGCGCAGATCTGTCGTGGTCTCGGGGTTGATATACGACCTGAAGGCTGCGAATGTCAAATCAATCCTCTGAATCCACCTTGCATTTCGGTGCTTGAAGTGGATCCTGGAGGAACTGGCCCATTTTTCAGAGGCTCCGACGACGGATTTGGACGAAGAACCCCGAGCCTGTCGATATCAGAGTCATCCGCCCGGTGGGCTCCGCGTGAAAATTCCCTGAGTCGAGACCCCGGGCGACGAATTTAGAAATCAGTAGCTCTGGAAAGATTCATAGACCGGAAAACTGGGCAAGAGGGAGTCGAGGTGGGGGCCAGTGCGAAATTTGTGGTGGTCGTCGTAAGCAGGTTGTATTTCGGCGATCAACTTATGGCACTGCCACCCCCTCAGTGCGTTCAACCTCGCGTGGCCATCTTGGACGGGGAGCTCAGCTACCGACCAATATTTTTTCTGCGCACACCTTCGGAGGTCCGGTTTGCGTCAGTACGACTGCAATTATTTTCGTGCAAGGGAAGTACGCATCTCCGCCAGACGACCCCGGGTTCACATGTCTCGCAGTACACACACCGGCGGTCGTATGCAGCGACAGGAGTTTCAAGTGGGTCTGCTGCTAGAAGGAATCACAACTGTAAGTAACTGTGCGAATCGTCGACGGCTGTTGGCTGATACCATCTCGTGAGGACGACGTGGAAGAGGAACCCAGAGACTTTGTGGGCGCTTGCTTCATAAGTTGCCTGTTTCAGTGAGTCTGAATCATCCCAAATGTCGATCGGAAAACCCGGAGGTGCCGTGTCAACTCACTTCAGCAGAGCGTCCCGAGCGGGGATCCGCCGAGCTGTTGGCTCGGAAGATGGAAACTAAATTGAATCTGGAGAGTGCAGATTCCCAATCACCTGCGTTGCGCTTGAAGTCAGCTCCGACGTCCCACCGAATAAACTTGAATGCAGAGGATAAATAACGACGACGTCCGCTCTCGATGACCGCCCTGGTATCCTAGAAAACGATCAGCGACGGTCTGATAAACGCGAGAAATGGTATCAAGAAGAACAAAATTATGATTGGAGAAGGAAACAGACGGACAGACGCGGGGATCAGTCTGAGGTGGATAGAGGGCTTTCCGAAGTAGCGTCGGGCTTCCTCTTCCCGTCCGAATGAGCGTTTGGCAACACTGCCGAATCTGTTCTTCAACAGAAAAAATAGCGCAAAGGTGGATGGGCTGAAGGGTGGGTCTGAAAAGCAAATCAAGAATCAGTGGTCGATTTTTCACGATTCTCAGATACATAGCGATGGAAAAATGAGCAGGAGACCCTAAAAACCTTATTTGGCTCCCAAATAAGACTCGCGTTGCGTAGAGAGACCACGAGTCTCGCATTCACAACATCATGGGGAAGGAACGGCCTACTATGGATGTATGACGGCAAACACGAGAGTCGGGATCCCACAATGTCTGGTTCGGTTGCGTTGTTCGAATTTCTTGCTTTTTGAGGAGGACTAGCTTTGTTTACTCGACGGCGCCGGTGTCGTCTTAGCTCGTTGGGACTCGGGAATTGTCGCCGCAACAGTGGTCTTGTTACTGACGCAGTGCGGAGAGATGGTGGTGGTTGCGCCACAAGGAAGAAGCCGGTTATTCGGCCATCAAGGAAAATGCCTAACGTAAGTTGCGCCTCAACGCCACCGCTCAGACCTTTGCCACAACGGGCTTGGGAGTCGACGCCGCCCAAGCGAACTCGCAGGACCTTCGGCCCGTCTCAACCCCGTCCTTGCAGGTCAAGGATTCCCACTTCCCACACCCAAGTGCAACTTTATGGCATTTCTGCGCCACCTCGCATGTTCAGTCTTGTGGTTCTCCCAGGTTCTCCCCCGCATTGGCGGAGTCTTCCAAGGATTTTACCCACCACGGGCACTGCGGGCGCCTTTCAACAGCATCCGCACCGATCCTCTCATCCTCAAGCATGTCTCACTAAGTCGCCGCGGAATTTCAGCGTCTCAGTCTGCCCTCGGCTCTTAAGATGTTGTCGGTCAACAACCGGGTAGTAGGCGAGTATAAAGGTCAGTCACTGGTGTCTACCGCTGCCAGCGGCTTATGTGCGTACTCAATAGATGGGGAAAGCAGCTCATACGACCGCGGAGTCGCCCTGAAGTTCTACTGCAACCTATTCGTGTCAACGCTATCTGCGATGGCGACAACGGCCTCTGTGCGCGTCCAGAGTACGGCCTCTCCACTTACGCGATGTTCAGGGCCTGGCGCGAAGTACGACCAAAGCTCGGGTGCTGAACTGAAAATGAAACAACCATGTAAGAATCGCATTTCGTTGTTCCTGACCAGAATTATCAGGATTCGAGTGTTACTTGTGACTTGTCAAGTTCGCTTCTCTTTCGCATTTTATCGGGAACAGAAAGCTCAACGTCTGGAATATATGCTATCGCCTCTGAGGGACACCGCTCTTCTGATTTGACCCCCCAGTTCTGGGATAGAGACAGGCAGGATACCTACAGGGTTCATTTGGCTACCAGCCACTGGTCTGCTCAAGCCGGCTTTCACTACCACTTTTGCCAGGGCCGCAACTCCGGTTTCGATCGCGGTACGTTTTTTTTTGAACACGTATGATATTTGTACCGATTCGGACGAGCTGACGGTTGGTACTGTAGCTTGTCACGGCAAGGGTCCCATTCTTCCTTTCGATGTTCAACCTTGGTTCGACTTCAATGTTGGACTTTCGCTCGATCTCGTTGATTCCATGCCGAAAATCCAACATATCGGCGTAAATAATCACTCTTGGACGCGAGGCGTAATTCGCTCCGAAGAGCAAAATATTCAACTCGGTCAATAACCTGTTTAGCTTGGTGGCGCATCACTCAGCACAGCATCCGCTGGCGGATCACGATCGACGCGACAGAAAGGGGCGACTTGCGGAGGCAGATTGAACCCCGACTAGGCGGTGATACGAAGCGGTATGTTGAAGCTATCTCCCGCATGCTTATGGGCACCTTTGGGCACTTTGACGTGGTCTCTTCAATAGCTCTGGCATTTCTGCACCTGAGGCAATTATCTCTCGCGGGAGAAATGTAGTGATAAATTTACTCTCTGTCGAACTCATCGCATTTCGTGGCTGCCTCACCTACGAACAGGAAATCATTGGCCCCCTACGCCGGCCCTCCGCCGACTACGCCGGTCCCGCCCAGGAGATTTATGGTTACTGGCCCCCGATTTTTTTCTTGGTTTCTCTGCGACCAATCTTGGCATCTGCCACGAGAAGACTCTTGGTCCCTTGCAGGGAGCAAAAGTGAAAGTTTTCTCCGCCCATCCTATCCGGACTACTCTAGGGCAAATTGCTAGATCCCAATCATCGGAGTCTTACTTGATACAAGTAAATGCAATGCTCACTCCATGTTTAGTTGCCTTCTCTCGGCGTACAAGGCTCCGCCCAGGTCCGCTCATTCATCAAAGAACTTGATGCAAAACTAAAATACTCTCGAGTGGGGCTCCTTCTACAGAGAACGGCTTGATGCAGGGAGAGCTTCGCAATGCAGTTTCCAACCCAACCGTTTGGCAACCTTTGTCCCGCGCCACAAGGTTGTTCCACCATCGAACTGTCAGTGTTTGCTATTACGGTCACTTTTCACACAGTCATCATGATGAGATCTCTCTGGCGACTCTCATAGATTCTTTTGCCGCTGTCAATGAAACCTTATAAGCGCAGTGGTGAAGTCCCATTCGGCGCTCACCCACTTTAGTTCCATTTCTCTCTTCGGACTTCAGCGCCCTCAATGGACCCCACCGCCGCTGGATCTGCCGCTGGACCCCCCACTGGGCCACCCCCTTTGGATAACACACTCGGTATGTTCTTGAACCTCATTCCTATCCTTCAACTGGAATTCCTCATTTCTGTGTTGTTTCTCTGTCTCCAAGGTGCCTACCAAATCGGAGTGCTCGTCAGCCTCGTGCTCTTTGGAGTAATGTCGACCCAGACATACATCTATTATTCGCGTTTCCCGAAAGACACCCGGGGAATGAAGGTCATGGTGAGCCAACTATATCTCGTCGAGCAGAGAGCATACTAACCGTCTCAATTACGCGTAGGTCGCCGGAGTCTGGTAGGTCGAGCACCGACAGTAGGTTGAGTCCAGGGCTAAGCAACCAATACAGGCTCCTCGAGTTCGCACAGGCCATCTGCATTTCGATAGCGTTGTATGCCTGGACCATAACAAGCTTCGGCGTACCTCTCTTCGTGCCTCCGAAAACATTCGACGTCTCCATCTTCTTCTCCGGCGTCATTTCAGCCTGCGGTAGGCATATTCACCGCCCCTACGAGCGCTCACTGACCCACACCGCTCCAGTGCAGGGATTTTTCTCGTTCCGGATTTTCACCTTGTCCCGGAAGATGTTCATTCCTATCATATCGTGGTTCCTTTCATTCCTGCGGCTGGTGGTCGGCACGGCCGTGTTCATCACCGCGTTCCGCATGACGTCGCTGCCTAAATTCGAGGCTCAGTTCGGGTGGCTCATCACCACCGCCGCGAGTGTCGGTGTCGCGAATGATTTGCTTATTACCGTGACGTCCGTTTTTTTTGTTCCCCGGTTGGCTCAGTCTCATTCTGGCGTCACTCAGTTTGGTGACCATCCTGCGGAAGCAACGCGATGAGGTTCAAGCGAGGTACGATTCCGTCTTCCATATTTTGTACGTCGCGTGTTCAACCAACTATTCACGAAGAACTGTACCACTCGTCGACCAATTGATCGTCTGGACGATGGGTTCGTCAACGATCTCTTTATTACACAC
>JARIHR010000041.1:600000-791715 GCA_029281495.1 Mycena filopes | reverse complement strand
AACCCTACCCTAACCCTAACCCTAACCCTAACCCTAACCCTAACCCTAACCCTAACCCTAACCCTAACCCTAACCCTAACCCTAACCCTAACCCTAACCCTAACCCTAACCCTAACCCTAGCCGTGACGTCCGTGGGATTTTTCCGACACATGCCAACAGTGCAAAAACACTCATATGACTCCCTCCCATCCCCCATTGATCACCCTTGCCCAGCAAATCACCTGCGCAAGTCAATTCGTTAGGAAAATCCCTACAGCAGATATATTCACCGCCGAGTCCGGCGGATGTCGGGTGCTTCCGCCGTGTCGATTTTCGAAATCAGAGTGTGAAACTGACCTAGAAACCACCTCAGATCACCTCCCTACCTTGTGCGCCCCTCCCGTGCGCCAAGTCTGCCAATTCCCCCCAATTTTCTCAATACCAAGTCAACCGCTGCCCCAGTCCCGGCCGCGATACGGAATTATAGCATCGGGGGAGTGTCCTGCACCTTCCCTGATCAGTCCCGCCCAGGCACCCATGCCCAATCTCCCGCCGTGAGCGAGTTCAACCAAAAAATGTAAGGAATCGGTGCTTAAGCCGGATTTTGAGATGGCCCGCAGCTCCGACGTGAGTATCCACGCTCATACATTGATGGTAGAGGACACTATATATGGTCACAGATCTTGGCCGTCTGTCCTAACCGCGGCGCAAATCCAATTCCAATCTCCCATAGGGATTGCGTTGCCAGAGCCACCGCACCATCAAAATTTCCCGCCACCCATACCGATAGCTTCTCCTACCTCATCTAACCCACCGAGCACACAAATCACGTTCCCGCCATCACTAAGCCTCCCGCAAAGCCTCTAACAATATTCTCACCCAGCTCAAACCGACACCAAGACACCGTACGTGACCAGAACATTAACCACCGAGGCAATAACGTCCCTGGCCGAGAGGGAGACAAACCTCTAGCCCTAATCCCTATCCCTAATCCCTATCCCCAACCGAGACAATCTAACCGGCGTAGCTGTGTGTTTTGCTGCTTATTGTGTGCTTGCGGTGTTGAATCTGGATTGAAAGACGTGAGCGTGAGTTCAAATCCAGTGCAAAATGCTTGTAGAATCCCCTCAATCATCCCGTACACTCAGTTGCTGCAGCCGAATTGTCTGTGCATTACTTGAACTGCAGAGGGTTTGTATCCATCGCAATCACATCCCCAGTGCCAATCTATACGCTTAGCATCAATCCGACAGAGCCGTTTGCTCGGAATGAGGTTCTGAACAGTATATGAGCTCCCCAAACTCAATACATCCCCTCAAAGCCTCACAATTCTAAAGCACTCAGGTTGAGAGTCCGAGTACTGCTTTCCGATTGAATTGATTCCTGTGCGGCAACCAAGGCGAATGCAATCAATCCGACAGACCACTTTGCTCATTTCCTCACTACAAACCACATATATAATGCTCAGATACACTTTCCCACCTCAAAACCTTTGAATTGAGCAACATATCCCAGATTCACCCTGCGGTTTCACAGCCGAGTGGGATTCGATTGAGTCTGCCACCTTTACCAGGGCGGTGAGCGCGAAACCTGGAAAATGGCCTAGAGATATGACTCATATGAGCAACATTCCACAAGCGTTTGCATCAATATCCACCATACAGCCTTTAACCGGCAAGACCTTTGCCTAGCGGTATAAGCCAACACTTTCTGAACCAAGACGAAACAATAGCCGTGACGTCCGTGGGATTTTTCCGACACATGCCAACAGTGCAAAAACACTCATATGACTCCCTCCCATCCCCCATTGATCACCCTTGCCCACCAAATCACCTGCGCAAGTCAATTCGTTAGGAAAATCCCTACAGCAGATATATTCACCGCCGAGTCCGGCGGATGTCGGGTGCTTCCGCCGTGTCGATTTTCGAAATCAGAGTGTGAAACTGACCTAGAAACCACCTCAGATCACCTCCCTACCTTGTGCGCCCCTCCCGTGCGCCAAGTCTGCCAATTCCCCCCAATTTTCTCAATACCAAGTCAACCGCTGCCCCAGTCCCGGCCGCGATACGGAATTATAGCATCGGGGGAGTGTCCTGCACCTTCCCTGATCAGTCCCGCCCAGGCACCCATGCCCAATCTCCCGCCGTGAGCGAGTTCAACCAAAAAATGTAAGGAATCGGTGCTTAAGCCGGATTTTGAGATGGCCCGCAGCTCCGACGTGAGTATCCACGCTCATACATTGATGGTAGAGGACACTATATATGGTCACAGATCTTGGCCGTCTGTCCTAACCGCGGCGCAAATCCAATTCCAATCTCCCATAGGGATTGCGTTGCCAGAGCCACCGCACCATCAAAATTTCCCGCCACCCATACCGATAGCTTCTCCTACCTCATCTAACCCACCGAGCACACAAATCACGTTCCCGCCATCACTAAGCCTCCCGCAAAGCCTCTAACAATATTCTCACCCAGCTCAAACCGACACCAAGACACCGTACGTGACCAGAACATTAACCACCGAGGCAATAACGTCCCTGGCCGAGAGGGAGACAAACCTCTAGCCCTAATCCCTATCCCTAATCCCTATCCCCAACCGAGACAATCTAACCGGCGTAGCTGTGTGTTTTGCTGCTTATTGTGTGCTTGCGGTGTTGAATCTGGATTGAAAGACGTGAGCGTGAGTTCAAATCCAGTGCAAAATGCTTGTAGAATCCCCTCAATCATCCCGTACACTCAGTTGCTGCAGCCGAATTGTCTGTGCATTACTTGAACTGCAGAGGGTTTGTATCCATCGCAATCACATCCCCAGTGCCAATCTATACGCTTAGCATCAATCCGACAGAGCCGTTTGCTCGGAATGAGGTTCTGAACAGTATATGAGCTCCCCAAACTCAATACATCCCCTCAAAGCCTCACAATTCTAAAGCACTCAGGTTGAGAGTCCGAGTACTGCTTTCCGATTGAATTGATTCCTGTGCGGCAACCAAGGCGAATGCAATCAATCCGACAGACCACTTTGCTCATTTCCTCACTACAAACCACATATATAATGCTCAGATACACTTTCCCACCTCAAAACCTTTGAATTGAGCAACATATCCCAGATTCACCCTGCGGTTTCACAGCCGAGTGGGATTCGATTGAGTCTGCCACCTTTACCAGGGCGGTGAGCGCGAAACCTGGAAAATGGCCTAGAGATATGACTCATATGAGCAACATTCCACAAGCGTTTGCATCAATATCCACCATACAGCCTTTAACCGGCAAGACCTTTGCCTAGCGGTATAAGCCAACACTTTCTGAACCAAGACGAAACAATAGCCGTGACGTCCGTGGGATTTTTCCGACACATGCCAACAGTGCAAAAACACTCATATGACTCCCTCCCATCCCCCATTGATCACCCTTGCCCAGCAAATCACCTGCGCAAGTCAATTCGTTAGGAAAATCCCTACAGCAGATATATTCACCGCCGAGTCCGGCGGATGTCGGGTGCTTCCGCCGTGTCGATTTTCGAAATCAGAGTGTGAAACTGACCTAGAAACCACCTCAGATCACCTCCCTACCTTGTGCGCCCCTCCCGTGCGCCAAGTCTGCCAATTCCCCCCAATTTTCTCAATACCAAGTCAACCGCTGCCCCAGTCCCGGCCGCGATACGGAATTATAGCATCGGGGGAGTGTCCTGCACCTTCCCTGATCAGTCCCGCCCAGGCACCCATGCCCAATCTCCCGCCGTGAGCGAGTTCAACCAAAAAATGTAAGGAATCGGTGCTTAAGCCGGATTTTGAGATGGCCCGCAGCTCCGACGTGAGTATCCACGCTCATACATTGATGGTAGAGGACACTATATATGGTCACAGATCTTGGCCGTCTGTCCTAACCGCGGCGCAAATCCAATTCCAATCTCCCATAGGGATTGCGTTGCCAGAGCCACCGCACCATCAAAATTTCCCGCCACCCATACCGATAGCTTCTCCTACCTCATCTAACCCACCGAGCACACAAATCACGTTCCCGCCATCACTAAGCCTCCCGCAAAGCCTCTAACAATATTCTCACCCAGCTCAAACCGACACCAAGACACCGTACGTGACCAGAACATTAACCACCGAGGCAATAACGTCCCTGGCCGAGAGGGAGACAAACCTCTAGCCCTAATCCCTATCCCTAATCCCTATCCCCAACCGAGACAATCTAACCGGCGTAGCTGTGTGTTTTGCTGCTTATTGTGTGCTTGCGGTGTTGAATCTGGATTGAAAGACGTGAGCGTGAGTTCAAATCCAGTGCAAAATGCTTGTAGAATCCCCTCAATCATCCCGTACACTCAGTTGCTGCAGCCGAATTGTCTGTGCATTACTTGAACTGCAGAGGGTTTGTATCCATCGCAATCACATCCCCAGTGCCAATCTATACGCTTAGCATCAATCCGACAGAGCCGTTTGCTCGGAATGAGGTTCTGAACAGTATATGAGCTCCCCAAACTCAATACATCCCCTCAAAGCCTCACAATTCTAAAGCACTCAGGTTGAGAGTCCGAGTACTGCTTTCCGATTGAATTGATTCCTGTGCGGCAACCAAGGCGAATGCAATCAATCCGACAGACCACTTTGCTCATTTCCTCACTACAAACCACATATATAATGCTCAGATACACTTTCCCACCTCAAAACCTTTGAATTGAGCAACATATCCCAGATTCACCCTGCGGTTTCACAGCCGAGTGGGATTCGATTGAGTCTGCCACCTTTACCAGGGCGGTGAGCGCGAAACCTGGAAAATGGCCTAGAGATATGACTCATATGAGCAACATTCCACAAGCGTTTGCATCAATATCCACCATACAGCCTTTAACCGGCAAGACCTTTGCCTAGCGGTATAAGCCAACACTTTCTGAACCAAGACGAAACAATAGCCGTGACGTCCGTGGGATTTTTCCGACACATGCCAACAGTGCAAAAACACTCATATGACTCCCTCCCATCCCCCATTGATCACCCTTGCCCAGCAAATCACCTGCGCAAGTCAATTCGTTAGGAAAATCCCTACAGCAGATATATTCACCGCCGAGTCCGGCGGATGTCGGGTGCTTCCGCCGTGTCGATTTTCGAAATCAGAGTGTGAAACTGACCTAGAAACCACCTCAGATCACCTCCCTACCTTGTGCGCCCCTCCCGTGCGCCAAGTCTGCCAATTCCCCCCAATTTTCTCAATACCAAGTCAACCGCTGCCCCAGTCCCGGCCGCGATACGGAATTATAGCATCGGGGGAGTGTCCTGCACCTTCCCTGATCAGTCCCGCCCAGGCACCCATGCCCAATCTCCCGCCGTGAGCGAGTTCAACCAAAAAATGTAAGGAATCGGTGCTTAAGCCGGATTTTGAGATGGCCCGCAGCTCCGACGTGAGTATCCACGCTCATACATTGATGGTAGAGGACACTATATATGGTCACAGATCTTGGCCGTCTGTCCTAACCGCGGCGCAAATCCAATTCCAATCTCCCATAGGGATTGCGTTGCCAGAGCCACCGCACCATCAAAATTTCCCGCCACCCATACCGATAGCTTCTCCTACCTCATCTAACCCACCGAGCACACAAATCACGTTCCCGCCATCACTAAGCCTCCCGCAAAGCCTCTAACAATATTCTCACCCAGCTCAAACCGACACCAAGACACCGTACGTGACCAGAACATTAACCACCGAGGCAATAACGTCCCTGGCCGAGAGGGAGACAAACCTCTAGCCCTAATCCCTATCCCTAATCCCTATCCCCAACCGAGACAATCTAACCGGCGTAGCTGTGTGTTTTGCTGCTTATTGTGTGCTTGCGGTGTTGAATCTGGATTGAAAGACGTGAGCGTGAGTTCAAATCCAGTGCAAAATGCTTGTAGAATCCCCTCAATCATCCCGTACACTCAGTTGCTGCAGCCGAATTGTCTGTGCATTACTTGAACTGCAGAGGGTTTGTATCCATCGCAATCACATCCCCAGTGCCAATCTATACGCTTAGCATCAATCCGACAGAGCCGTTTGCTCGGAATGAGGTTCTGAACAGTATATGAGCTCCCCAAACTCAATACATCCCCTCAAAGCCTCACAATTCTAAAGCACTCAGGTTGAGAGTCCGAGTACTGCTTTCCGATTGAATTGATTCCTGTGCGGCAACCAAGGCGAATGCAATCAATCCGACAGACCACTTTGCTCATTTCCTCACTACAAACCACATATATAATGCTCAGATACACTTTCCCACCTCAAAACCTTTGAATTGAGCAACATATCCCAGATTCACCCTGCGGTTTCACAGCCGAGTGGGATTCGATTGAGTCTGCCACCTTTACCAGGGCGGTGAGCGCGAAACCTGGAAAATGGCCTAGAGATATGACTCATATGAGCAACATTCCACAAGCGTTTGCATCAATATCCACCATACAGCCTTTAACCGGCAAGACCTTTGCCTAGCGGTATAAGCCAACACTTTCTGAACCAAGACGAAACAATAGCCGTGACGTCCGTGGGATTTTTCCGACACATGCCAACAGTGCAAAAACACTCATATGACTCCCTCCCATCCCCCATTGATCACCCTTGCCCAGCAAATCACCTGCGCAAGTCAATTCGTTAGGAAAATCCCTACAGCAGATATATTCACCGCCGAGTCCGGCGGATGTCGGGTGCTTCCGCCGTGTCGATTTTCGAAATCAGAGTGTGAAACTGACCTAGAAACCACCTCAGATCACCTCCCTACCTTGTGCGCCCCTCCCGTGCGCCAAGTCTGCCAATTCCCCCCAATTTTCTCAATACCAAGTCAACCGCTGCCCCAGTCCCGGCCGCGATACGGAATTATAGCATCGGGGGAGTGTCCTGCACCTTCCCTGATCAGTCCCGCCCAGGCACCCATGCCCAATCTCCCGCCGTGAGCGAGTTCAACCAAAAAATGTAAGGAATCGGTGCTTAAGCCGGATTTTGAGATGGCCCGCAGCTCCGACGTGAGTATCCACGCTCATACATTGATGGTAGAGGACACTATATATGGTCACAGATCTTGGCCGTCTGTCCTAACCGCGGCGCAAATCCAATTCCAATCTCCCATAGGGATTGCGTTGCCAGAGCCACCGCACCATCAAAATTTCCCGCCACCCATACCGATAGCTTCTCCTACCTCATCTAACCCACCGAGCACACAAATCACGTTCCCGCCATCACTAAGCCTCCCGCAAAGCCTCTAACAATATTCTCACCCAGCTCAAACCGACACCAAGACACCGTACGTGACCAGAACATTAACCACCGAGGCAATAACGTCCCTGGCCGAGAGGGAGACAAACCTCTAGCCCTAATCCCTATCCCTAATCCCTATCCCCAACCGAGACAATCTAACCGGCGTAGCTGTGTGTTTTGCTGCTTATTGTGTGCTTGCGGTGTTGAATCTGGATTGAAAGACGTGAGCGTGAGTTCAAATCCAGTGCAAAATGCTTGTAGAATCCCCTCAATCATCCCGTACACTCAGTTGCTGCAGCCGAATTGTCTGTGCATTACTTGAACTGCAGAGGGTTTGTATCCATCGCAATCACATCCCCAGTGCCAATCTATACGCTTAGCATCAATCCGACAGAGCCGTTTGCTCGGAATGAGGTTCTGAACAGTATATGAGCTCCCCAAACTCAATACATCCCCTCAAAGCCTCACAATTCTAAAGCACTCAGGTTGAGAGTCCGAGTACTGCTTTCCGATTGAATTGATTCCTGTGCGGCAACCAAGGCGAATGCAATCAATCCGACAGACCACTTTGCTCATTTCCTCACTACAAACCACATATATAATGCTCAGATACACTTTCCCACCTCAAAACCTTTGAATTGAGCAACATATCCCAGATTCACCCTGCGGTTTCACAGCCGAGTGGGATTCGATTGAGTCTGCCACCTTTACCAGGGCGGTGAGCGCGAAACCTGGAAAATGGCCTAGAGATATGACTCATATGAGCAACATTCCACAAGCGTTTGCATCAATATCCACCATACAGCCTTTAACCGGCAAGACCTTTGCCTAGCGGTATAAGCCAACACTTTCTGAACCAAGACGAAACAATAGCCGTGACGTCCGTGGGATTTTTCCGACACATGCCAACAGTGCAAAAACACTCATATGACTCCCTCCCATCCCCCATTGATCACCCTTGCCCAGCAAATCACCTGCGCAAGTCAATTCGTTAGGAAAATCCCTACAGCAGATATATTCACCGCCGAGTCCGGCGGATGTCGGGTGCTTCCGCCGTGTCGATTTTCGAAATCAGAGTGTGAAACTGACCTAGAAACCACCTCAGATCACCTCCCTACCTTGTGCGCCCCTCCCGTGCGCCAAGTCTGCCAATTCCCCCCAATTTTCTCAATACCAAGTCAACCGCTGCCCCAGTCCCGGCCGCGATACGGAATTATAGCATCGGGGGAGTGTCCTGCACCTTCCCTGATCAGTCCCGCCCAGGCACCCATGCCCAATCTCCCGCCGTGAGCGAGTTCAACCAAAAAATGTAAGGAATCGGTGCTTAAGCCGGATTTTGAGATGGCCCGCAGCTCCGACGTGAGTATCCACGCTCATACATTGATGGTAGAGGACACTATATATGGTCACAGATCTTGGCCGTCTGTCCTAACCGCGGCGCAAATCCAATTCCAATCTCCCATAGGGATTGCGTTGCCAGAGCCACCGCACCATCAAAATTTCCCGCCACCCATACCGATAGCTTCTCCTACCTCATCTAACCCACCGAGCACACAAATCACGTTCCCGCCATCACTAAGCCTCCCGCAAAGCCTCTAACAATATTCTCACCCAGCTCAAACCGACACCAAGACACCGTACGTGACCAGAACATTAACCACCGAGGCAATAACGTCCCTGGCCGAGAGGGAGACAAACCTCTAGCCCTAATCCCTATCCCTAATCCCTATCCCCAACCGAGACAATCTAACCGGCGTAGCTGTGTGTTTTGCTGCTTATTGTGTGCTTGCGGTGTTGAATCTGGATTGAAAGACGTGAGCGTGAGTTCAAATCCAGTGCAAAATGCTTGTAGAATCCCCTCAATCATCCCGTACACTCAGTTGCTGCAGCCGAATTGTCTGTGCATTACTTGAACTGCAGAGGGTTTGTATCCATCGCAATCACATCCCCAGTGCCAATCTATACGCTTAGCATCAATCCGACAGAGCCGTTTGCTCGGAATGAGGTTCTGAACAGTATATGAGCTCCCCAAACTCAATACATCCCCTCAAAGCCTCACAATTCTAAAGCACTCAGGTTGAGAGTCCGAGTACTGCTTTCCGATTGAATTGATTCCTGTGCGGCAACCAAGGCGAATGCAATCAATCCGACAGACCACTTTGCTCATTTCCTCACTACAAACCACATATATAATGCTCAGATACACTTTCCCACCTCAAAACCTTTGAATTGAGCAACATATCCCAGATTCACCCTGCGGTTTCACAGCCGAGTGGGATTCGATTGAGTCTGCCACCTTTACCAGGGCGGTGAGCGCGAAACCTGGAAAATGGCCTAGAGATATGACTCATATGAGCAACATTCCACAAGCGTTTGCATCAATATCCACCATACAGCCTTTAACCGGCAAGACCTTTGCCTAGCGGTATAAGCCAACACTTTCTGAACCAAGACGAAACAATAGCCGTGACGTCCGTGGGATTTTTCCGACACATGCCAACAGTGCAAAAACACTCATATGACTCCCTCCCATCCCCCATTGATCACCCTTGCCCAGCAAATCACCTGCGCAAGTCAATTCGTTAGGAAAATCCCTACAGCAGATATATTCACCGCCGAGTCCGGCGGATGTCGGGTGCTTCCGCCGTGTCGATTTTCGAAATCAGAGTGTGAAACTGACCTAGAAACCACCTCAGATCACCTCCCTACCTTGTGCGCCCCTCCCGTGCGCCAAGTCTGCCAATTCCCCCCAATTTTCTCAATACCAAGTCAACCGCTGCCCCAGTCCCGGCCGCGATACGGAATTATAGCATCGGGGGAGTGTCCTGCACCTTCCCTGATCAGTCCCGCCCAGGCACCCATGCCCAATCTCCCGCCGTGAGCGAGTTCAACCAAAAAATGTAAGGAATCGGTGCTTAAGCCGGATTTTGAGATGGCCCGCAGCTCCGACGTGAGTATCCACGCTCATACATTGATGGTAGAGGACACTATATATGGTCACAGATCTTGGCCGTCTGTCCTAACCGCGGCGCAAATCCAATTCCAATCTCCCATAGGGATTGCGTTGCCAGAGCCACCGCACCATCAAAATTTCCCGCCACCCATACCGATAGCTTCTCCTACCTCATCTAACCCACCGAGCACACAAATCACGTTCCCGCCATCACTAAGCCTCCCGCAAAGCCTCTAACAATATTCTCACCCAGCTCAAACCGACACCAAGACACCGTACGTGACCAGAACATTAACCACCGAGGCAATAACGTCCCTGGCCGAGAGGGAGACAAACCTCTAGCCCTAATCCCTATCCCTAATCCCTATCCCCAACCGAGACAATCTAACCGGCGTAGCTGTGTGTTTTGCTGCTTATTGTGTGCTTGCGGTGTTGAATCTGGATTGAAAGACGTGAGCGTGAGTTCAAATCCAGTGCAAAATGCTTGTAGAATCCCCTCAATCATCCCGTACACTCAGTTGCTGCAGCCGAATTGTCTGTGCATTACTTGAACTGCAGAGGGTTTGTATCCATCGCAATCACATCCCCAGTGCCAATCTATACGCTTAGCATCAATCCGACAGAGCCGTTTGCTCGGAATGAGGTTCTGAACAGTATATGAGCTCCCCAAACTCAATACATCCCCTCAAAGCCTCACAATTCTAAAGCACTCAGGTTGAGAGTCCGAGTACTGCTTTCCGATTGAATTGATTCCTGTGCGGCAACCAAGGCGAATGCAATCAATCCGACAGACCACTTTGCTCATTTCCTCACTACAAACCACATATATAATGCTCAGATACACTTTCCCACCTCAAAACCTTTGAATTGAGCAACATATCCCAGATTCACCCTGCGGTTTCACAGCCGAGTGGGATTCGATTGAGTCTGCCACCTTTACCAGGGCGGTGAGCGCGAAACCTGGAAAATGGCCTAGAGATATGACTCATATGAGCAACATTCCACAAGCGTTTGCATCAATATCCACCATACAGCCTTTAACCGGCAAGACCTTTGCCTAGCGGTATAAGCCAACACTTTCTGAACCAAGACGAAACAATAGCCGTGACGTCCGTGGGATTTTTCCGACACATGCCAACAGTGCAAAAACACTCATATGACTCCCTCCCATCCCCCATTGATCACCCTTGCCCAGCAAATCACCTGCGCAAGTCAATTCGTTAGGAAAATCCCTACAGCAGATATATTCACCGCCGAGTCCGGCGGATGTCGGGTGCTTCCGCCGTGTCGATTTTCGAAATCAGAGTGTGAAACTGACCTAGAAACCACCTCAGATCACCTCCCTACCTTGTGCGCCCCTCCCGTGCGCCAAGTCTGCCAATTCCCCCCAATTTTCTCAATACCAAGTCAACCGCTGCCCCAGTCCCGGCCGCGATACGGAATTATAGCATCGGGGGAGTGTCCTGCACCTTCCCTGATCAGTCCCGCCCAGGCACCCATGCCCAATCTCCCGCCGTGAGCGAGTTCAACCAAAAAATGTAAGGAATCGGTGCTTAAGCCGGATTTTGAGATGGCCCGCAGCTCCGACGTGAGTATCCACGCTCATACATTGATGGTAGAGGACACTATATATGGTCACAGATCTTGGCCGTCTGTCCTAACCGCGGCGCAAATCCAATTCCAATCTCCCATAGGGATTGCGTTGCCAGAGCCACCGCACCATCAAAATTTCCCGCCACCCATACCGATAGCTTCTCCTACCTCATCTAACCCACCGAGCACACAAATCACGTTCCCGCCATCACTAAGCCTCCCGCAAAGCCTCTAACAATATTCTCACCCAGCTCAAACCGACACCAAGACACCGTACGTGACCAGAACATTAACCACCGAGGCAATAACGTCCCTGGCCGAGAGGGAGACAAACCTCTAGCCCTAATCCCTATCCCTAATCCCTATCCCCAACCGAGACAATCTAACCGGCGTAGCTGTGTGTTTTGCTGCTTATTGTGTGCTTGCGGTGTTGAATCTGGATTGAAAGACGTGAGCGTGAGTTCAAATCCAGTGCAAAATGCTTGTAGAATCCCCTCAATCATCCCGTACACTCAGTTGCTGCAGCCGAATTGTCTGTGCATTACTTGAACTGCAGAGGGTTTGTATCCATCGCAATCACATCCCCAGTGCCAATCTATACGCTTAGCATCAATCCGACAGAGCCGTTTGCTCGGAATGAGGTTCTGAACAGTATATGAGCTCCCCAAACTCAATACATCCCCTCAAAGCCTCACAATTCTAAAGCACTCAGGTTGAGAGTCCGAGTACTGCTTTCCGATTGAATTGATTCCTGTGCGGCAACCAAGGCGAATGCAATCAATCCGACAGACCACTTTGCTCATTTCCTCACTACAAACCACATATATAATGCTCAGATACACTTTCCCACCTCAAAACCTTTGAATTGAGCAACATATCCCAGATTCACCCTGCGGTTTCACAGCCGAGTGGGATTCGATTGAGTCTGCCACCTTTACCAGGGCGGTGAGCGCGAAACCTGGAAAATGGCCTAGAGATATGACTCATATGAGCAACATTCCACAAGCGTTTGCATCAATATCCACCATACAGCCTTTAACCGGCAAGACCTTTGCCTAGCGGTATAAGCCAACACTTTCTGAACCAAGACGAAACAATAGCCGTGACGTCCGTGGGATTTTTCCGACACATGCCAACAGTGCAAAAACACTCATATGACTCCCTCCCATCCCCCATTGATCACCCTTGCCCAGCAAATCACCTGTGCAAGTCAATTCGTTAGGAAAATCCCTACAGCAGATATATTCACCGCCGAGTCCGGCGGATGTCGGGTGCTTCCGCCGTGTCGATTTTCGAAATCAGAGTGTGAAACTGACCTAGAAACCACCTCAGATCACCTCCCTACCTTGTGCGCCCCTCCCGTGCGCCAAGTCTGCCAATTCCCCCCAATTTTCTCAATACCAAGTCAACCGCTGCCCCAGTCCCGGCCGCGATACGGAATTATAGCATCGGGGGAGTGTCCTGCACCTTCCCTGATCAGTCCCGCCCAGGCACCCATGCCCAATCTCCCGCCGTGAGCGAGTTCAACCAAAAAATGTAAGGAATCGGTGCTTAAGCCGGATTTTGAGATGGCCCGCAGCTCCGACGTGAGTATCCACGCTCATACATTGATGGTAGAGGACACTATATATGGTCACAGATCTTGGCCGTCTGTCCTAACCGCGGCGCAAATCCAATTCCAATCTCCCATAGGGATTGCGTTGCCAGAGCCACCGCACCATCAAAATTTCCCGCCACCCATACCGATAGCTTCTCCTACCTCATCTAACCCACCGAGCACACAAATCACGTTCCCGCCATCACTAAGCCTCCCGCAAAGCCTCTAACAATATTCTCACCCAGCTCAAACCGACACCAAGACACCGTACGTGACCAGAACATTAACCACCGAGGCAATAACGTCCCTGGCCGAGAGGGAGACAAACCTCTAGCCCTAATCCCTATCCCTAATCCCTATCCCCAACCGAGACAATCTAACCGGCGTAGCTGTGTGTTTTGCTGCTTATTGTGTGCTTGCGGTGTTGAATCTGGATTGAAAGACGTGAGCGTGAGTTCAAATCCAGTGCAAAATGCTTGTAGAATCCCCTCAATCATCCCGTACACTCAGTTGCTGCAGCCGAATTGTCTGTGCATTACTTGAACTGCAGAGGGTTTGTATCCATCGCAATCACATCCCCAGTGCCAATCTATACGCTTAGCATCAATCCGACAGAGCCGTTTGCTCGGAATGAGGTTCTGAACAGTATATGAGCTCCCCAAACTCAATACATCCCCTCAAAGCCTCACAATTCTAAAGCACTCAGGTTGAGAGTCCGAGTACTGCTTTCCGATTGAATTGATTCCTGTGCGGCAACCAAGGCGAATGCAATCAATCCGACAGACCACTTTGCTCATTTCCTCACTACAAACCACATATATAATGCTCAGATACACTTTCCCACCTCAAAACCTTTGAATTGAGCAACATATCCCAGATTCACCCTGCGGTTTCACAGCCGAGTGGGATTCGATTGAGTCTGCCACCTTTACCAGGGCGGTGAGCGCGAAACCTGGAAAATGGCCTAGAGATATGACTCATATGAGCAACATTCCACAAGCGTTTGCATCAATATCCACCATACAGCCTTTAACCGGCAAGACCTTTGCCTAGCGGTATAAGCCAACACTTTCTGAACCAAGACGAAACAATAGCCGTGACGTCCGTGGGATTTTTCCGACACATGCCAACAGTGCAAAAACACTCATATGACTCCCTCCCATCCCCCATTGATCACCCTTGCCCAGCAAATCACCTGCGCAAGTCAATTCGTTAGGAAAATCCCTACAGCAGATATATTCACCGCCGAGTCCGGCGGATGTCGGGTGCTTCCGCCGTGTCGATTTTCGAAATCAGAGTGTGAAACTGACCTAGAAACCACCTCAGATCACCTCCCTACCTTGTGCGCCCCTCCCGTGCGCCAAGTCTGCCAATTCCCCCCAATTTTCTCAATACCAAGTCAACCGCTGCCCCAGTCCCGGCCGCGATACGGAATTATAGCATCGGGGGAGTGTCCTGCACCTTCCCTGATCAGTCCCGCCCAGGCACCCATGCCCAATCTCCCGCCGTGAGCGAGTTCAACCAAAAAATGTAAGGAATCGGTGCTTAAGCCGGATTTTGAGATGGCCCGCAGCTCCGACGTGAGTATCCATGCTCATACATTGATGGTAGAGGACACTATATATGGTCACAGATCTTGGCCGTCTGTCCTAACCGCGGCGCAAATCCAATTCCAATCTCCCATAGGGATTGCGTTGCCAGAGCCACCGCACCATCAAAATTTCCCGCCACCCATACCGATAGCTTCTCCTACCTCATCTAACCCACCGAGCACACAAATCACGTTCCCGCCATCACTAAGCCTCCCGCAAAGCCTCTAACAATATTCTCACCCAGCTCAAACCGACACCAAGACACCGTACGTGACCAGAACATTAACCACCGAGGCAATAACGTCCCTGGCCGAGAGGGAGACAAACCTCTAGCCCTAATCCCTATCCCTAATCCCTATCCCCAACCGAGACAATCTAACCGGCGTAGCTGTGTGTTTTGCTGCTTATTGTGTGCTTGCGGTGTTGAATCTGGATTGAAAGACGTGAGCGTGAGTTCAAATCCAGTGCAAAATGCTTGTAGAATCCCCTCAATCATCCCGTACACTCAGTTGCTGCAGCCGAATTGTCTGTGCATTACTTGAACTGCAGAGGGTTTGTATCCATCGCAATCACATCCCCAGTGCCAATCTATACGCTTAGCATCAATCCGACAGAGCCGTTTGCTCGGAATGAGGTTCTGAACAGTATATGAGCTCCCCAAACTCAATACATCCCCTCAAAGCCTCACAATTCTAAAGCACTCAGGTTGAGAGTCCGAGTACTGCTTTCCGATTGAATTGATTCCTGTGCGGCAACCAAGGCGAATGCAATCAATCCGACAGACCACTTTGCTCATTTCCTCACTACAAACCACATATATAATGCTCAGATACACTTTCCCACCTCAAAACCTTTGAATTGAGCAACATATCCCAGATTCACCCTGCGGTTTCACAGCCGAGTGGGATTCGATTGAGTCTGCCACCTTTACCAGGGCGGTGAGCGCGAAACCTGGAAAATGGCCTAGAGATATGACTCATATGAGCAACATTCCACAAGCGTTTGCATCAATATCCACCATACAGCCTTTAACCGGCAAGACCTTTGCCTAGCGGTATAAGCCAACACTTTCTGAACCAAGACGAAACAATAGCCGTGACGTCCGTGGGATTTTTCCGACACATGCCAACAGTGCAAAAACACTCATATGACTCCCTCCCATCCCCCATTGATCACCCTTGCCCAGCAAATCACCTGCGCAAGTCAATTCGTTAGGAAAATCCCTACAGCAGATATATTCACCGCCGAGTCCGGCGGATGTCGGGTGCTTCCGCCGTGTCGATTTTCGAAATCAGAGTGTGAAACTGACCTAGAAACCACCTCAGATCACCTCCCTACCTTGTGCGCCCCTCCCGTGCGCCAAGTCTGCCAATTCCCCCCAATTTTCTCAATACCAAGTCAACCGCTGCCCCAGTCCCGGCCGCGATACGGAATTATAGCATCGGGGGAGTGTCCTGCACCTTCCCTGCCCCTTACCTCACCTACTTTAGGCACTTTATTCTGCCTGTTCTCGGGAACCGCTGGTTTCAATTATATTCATAGTACCAAAGCCCACCATTCCCAAGTTCAAGTACCACCGTTCGCATATTTCTAAAGCTCGTTAAAACATTGTCAGTCGCTAACACCAGGCCCCTGGGGCCCCGATGCCCCTACCTATGGCCGGGAACACTTTGTGATCATGTAAGTCCTAACCTGCCACCGCTCGGTGTGGCGCCAAGTCCCGCCGCGCCGAGGTGCATTTCAACTTGCTCCTCAAGGGAAAATAGGTGCCCGTCCCGTCCGCCCTCGCACCATTGAGTAGTGCGACTTCGTGAGGCCATCCACACTGCCCCGAGTCCTGGAGCTGCCCAAGTCGTGCGAAAATTGACCAAGAATGTTTAATTTGCATGTTAAACATCATACAACATCACTGCCCACCTATGGATGTCTTGTGCAGCGACGCTGGCGTCGGCGGACCCAACGTGGCATGCGGTCAGCACCGAGCGCGCCCTCTGCTGACGCTAAGCTCGACTTGTCAGTTCCTTCTCGAATATGCGCCATGCGTAACCAATCTTACCTCTGGATGCGGCTGTGCGGCAGTGCGCATATGGCTCAACATCGGAAGCCGCCTCGTGCACGCTAACAGGCGACGCCGCATTGGAGGCAGATGTTGTTGACGAGGCAATCCCGCAATAGTGCTGTGGTGTTACCCATATCCCACAGGCCCATCACCGCGGTCAATCCTCGTCGCCGACCGACACTCCCCTGCAACCACGGTGGTGCTGATGCGAACGGACGGTGACCCCCAATTCTCAACAGTACTGTGCGATGTGGACTTCCACCACTCGAGATGAGACGCCAACCTCGCCCCTCGCGCGCCAACGCGCTGTCCAAGGCCGAAGTTCGAACCAGAATGAGAGTGAGTGTAGGCAAAACAAGCACCCGCGGCGGACAGGGAGGCGGGACGCCGACGAGTCAGAAGGCAAGGATGTAGGGAGCAGTAACAATCCAACCCCGGCGCGGGTCATTGCAGCGGATATCGAGGCGGTAGCTACAGCAGGTTTCGAATGAACCCCTGTGCAAACTGTCACTTCGCCTCGAACGCCGTACTTGCTATCGACAACCGCGATGGGAGCGCATGCAGATGAGCGGATGAGAACCAGCCCGGAGTCGCACCAGAGGACAGACGTTGTCGCATATTTAAGAGTAATGGTAGCCCCGGAGGTGAGTGACGAGATTTTCCAATGACGCCGCCATATTCACTCTGCCAAGAGGAAGGAGCGTTGGCAACACAATATGAAGGAGTTATAGCGCGAGCCGTCGAATATCCAGCGGAGATAATTGCCAGACAGAATCAAGGGCTTGAGAATTAGCGCGACGTGCACGAGGGCCAAAGGACGCGTAACGCGCCTCGCATTCCCAAGCTTCGAGCGCCGCAAGGAGGAGGACATCGATAAATAGCACCGAGGAAGGCATGAGCCATGCCATCACTACACAGACACCGTCGATGCGTGAAGGCAACATGAGTTTCCAGCCAAACAGCGAGAACCCGGTGGAAGGTAACGCGCATCGAACACGCGTCGCAGGCAAGGAAATGGGAAATGTCGAAGGGCGAGACGTTAGTCGAGATGATCAGAATGAAAGGGATGAGAAGACATTGAAATCCGCCGGCAGAGAGACGAAAGACAGGCGAGAACTTCTCGCCTCCGTGATCCGTATCTTCCAGGGTCTCGGAGGCGCATTTCCGCGTCAGAATGGCACCAGGGATACGGATGTGTCGTCGAGTCTCGAATCCACGCAGCGCTCAACCGATAACGCAGGGTGAGGTGAGCAAGAAGTTCAAGTCGTTGTCGTGGCCAGACAGAAGAGAGAGCCAGAGCGGTGGAGAGGGGGAGCTGGAGAGAACTGAATCCAGGACGCCAGCACACCATGGTGAGAGTCAAGCACAAAGGAGCGGTGATAGCGTGTGGATGGCGCCTCGAGGTGATTGATCGAGCCGCTTGGAAAATAAGTGAACACCGGTGATCTAAAGTTAATCGGTTGAGTTTTCAATGTGGCCAGGAGGCGGGGCGCAAGCCTACGGCGGACGCAACGCAGAGGTACGGTGAAGAAGTATGAGATACGGTTTTCATTTAACACGAAGGTGCTGAATGCGGGAGACGACATTTAATTAACAGTGGTCGACCTTTGCGCGCGAGTTAACATATCTGAAGGGAAGATCCAGCTAACGTGGAAATGAACGACCACTCACGTAGGGAGGGATTGTCACGCTGGAGTGCAGTCCCACTGTGCGGGATCGAGCCCCGAAACAACCTGTTGGGCGGGGATGAACGCTGAACTTTACAACCAGTCCGTTGGCAGGTGAGGAAGGAGGTCGGAAGGCTGGGTGATTGCTGTTGAAGAGCTCCGGCGCGAATCTCTAGGGATGGTGTTGTACAGCGGCGTAGATCAGGAGATGGAGACGTACCTTGAGGTGCGCGTTCCACGGGGATGGGGAGAACGTGGCAGGTAGTTCGGTGTTCAGAACATTCATAAGCGCAGGGAAGCGGGTCGCCGATTGAGGTAAACTTACCTTCGAACCCTTGCACCAAGTACTCGGGCACTCACCGGGTCGAAGGGGAAGAAAAGGTGGTTCAAGGCGGGCGCGTCAAGGGAAGGATACAAATTCATTTGCATAGGCGGCGAGCGTATTCCAACGAAGGCAGCGGGTCGGCAACACCTCGATTGAGATGTCGTGGAGACCCGCTGCCTACGGCGAAGTGCGGCGTGAAGGAGGCAACGGTCGCGCCAAGTTGCGCGTGCGTTGCGGGTGCGGAAAGAGCGGCGCGCGTCGTCGTTTGCGTGATTTTGGTCTCGTGTGAGCGGGGACGGCGGAGAGAGGAGGACACGGAGAGGCGTTCAACTTGAGATATGTAAGCGAGAAATCTAAATGATTGATTGCGACGCACCGTATTTTGACAAAGCTATCTCTCCCCAGAACGCGGCGGAGTCAAGAAGAAGTAAGGGTGCGGGAGTAAGATCATGGTCTGGGCTTGGACGGGCACAGCGCCGGGGGCAGAGATCGCACTGCGGCGTGACGATGCGGCAGGCATTGGATGTAGTAAGCACCTTCTATCCGTATTTCGTATTGAGACCCGAGGACGACGGGGGAAGGCGTGTGGAAAGGAAAGGACGGCGAAAGGGGGGGGGGGGGGGGGGATGTAACGGTGCAGAGGGCATTCGAGGCGGCGTGAAAAGAGGCGTGCAGGCACTGGGACGGGAATGCCAGGCCAACGTGGCTGTAACGACGACGCCCGGTTAGGACCCGGGGAATGAACGAGGGTGGAGAAGGGTGGAATAACACAAAGGAGACGAGATGAAGTGAGACGGACACACGTTTAAGGTACACACGAAACGCACGCATCGATCCACTGAATTGAAGGGCAGCGGGGCGTTTCGGAACTGCGGGCAGCCGGAAGCCTCGCGGGGCAAGGTAGAGGTGCAGCCGCGCAGCGAGAGAAGGCACAAATGCGCCGGGGCATGAATCTGTTATGATTGAACTTAATTGTCGTCAACGGGGTACCAAGATCGTCGTACCTAAGAGGCCGGAGGGCGACATTGAGGTGGGTTCAAAGAGTTTGAGTCCGAAGTCTGCGAACGCAGGCAGAAGTTAGTCGCGGGGATAAATAAGGAACGGAGAGGGAAAATAAATCGGGTGCAGGACGGCGTGAAGATGGCGATACAGAGACGGCGGCATGCCCGTTAAGGGAAGAAACGGAGGACATGGATGGAACTAAATCAAGGTGAGTCCGCGATTCAAGTGGAAGCGAACGTTACATGCCTGGTTTGTTACTCGACCACGAGATCTCGCCCCAAAAGGCGGCGCGATCAAGGCTGCGCGCGTCCATGTGTTGAAGAGGGTTGCGATAGATAGGGACGCAGACGAGGAGGGAAATTCGCTGTCGAGCGCGCGGGGGTTGGAGTGAGACGGAGGATGCGCGGGGAGGGACACGGGGATGTTGTTTGCAGGCAATGAGACGCTGACGGAGTTTCGGTAAGGCAGCGCGCGAATTCCAAGGAAGCCAGCGCGTCGGCGACACCGCAATTGAGGTGTCGTGGCTACGTGCTGGCTACCAGGGAGCGCAACGCTGGACTAGACCGGTAGGGTTGGCGAGTGGCAGTGGCGGACTCGTAAGGGCGCAGCGGCGGAGACACGGCGGCGTGCGAGATGGCGTGCGAGGCGTGCGAGCTGTTTGCGTGAGAGACACGCCGTAGGTTCGGGGGGCAGGGAAAAGGCACGGGAGGAAAAGGAACGACAAGGAAAGGATTGAATTGCAGGTAAGCAAAGGGTTTTGAGTGGGATTTACAGTGACGCACCTCATTTTCAGTACCTCCTTCGCAGAAATGCGACCAAGCGAGCACTGAGGCGGAGATGTGATGTGGCTGAACGTTGAGTGAACGTCCCAGCCGCGCGCGGGAGAAATCGGGGTTGAGCAATCGTTTTGAGCGAGGTTTTTGCGGTGACGCACCTGATTGAATTTGGAAGACGCTATTTCGGCACCAAAGGCGACACCGTTGGAAAGATGAGGGCGGGGGTTCGTGTGCGTTGAATGAGGGAGGAGGAGGACGGGCTCGTACCGCGGCACGAGGAGGGTAACGCGAGATCGTGAGGACAGCTAGGATGCAGACAAAGGTGAGGGGCCAGGGCGAAGTGGGGCGGGGCGCGGCGGGGGGTAGAAGGTCAGCGGGAGATGGGTAGGTAGGAATATTTGAGCTCCAGTAGCGCGGTGCGTTGCGGGTGGCGTCGGTGGACGTTGGGGACGGCGAGGTCGTCGATGTCGTGGTGGGAGGAAGCAGAGACAGAGATGCGCCAAACATGCGGTGATTGGACGGCGCCGAGTTGCCGAGCGGGAGTTGCCGACAGTGATACCGCCCAAAAATATTGGGTAGCGCGGTGATACTGGGCCAGGCTACTGGGTAGCTGGATTGATACCAGCTAAAATAGGTGAGTAGCTCAAGTTGATACCAGGCCAAATCGCCAAAATCGATGCCATCAGCGGCAAAATTAGTTGAAATCCCGATCGCCAGGGAAATCCCTGGAAACCCGTGAACCACGAAATGCTACGATTAAATTCACTCTGTCTGTTTCAAGCTTCAAAACTACTGGCAATCCTCAGGCTTGACTAGAACACAACGAACGTCAATTGCCGGGCAGCGACACAGAAACGGTCAGTCGAACAACAATCCAACAACAATAACTACTCTAGCATTTATTCGCTCGGTGGTCGCTGCAATTCCACGCCCAAAATCCGAGCAGCCTGTGTAGGTACAAACGATTCAAGCCGTCGATGCATGGACTCACCATATCCCTGAAGCCTGAACACAAAGACGTTAGTGGTTGGAGCAGAGTCGTTGACATGTATGGCGTACTTGGACTCAAATCAGACTCAAGTTGAGGTCTGAACAAGGCAGAGCAGATGTAATGCATGCAGTGGGAATACAAACCGCTTCTCCGCATCGAATAGCAGCGGCACGCACTTAGGATCAGGAGGACGAGGTCGAGAGGGGCTGGGAGTTGCTGTTTGACACGCTTGGGTGGTCGCGACGAGAGAAAGGTGGCGAGCCGCCGATGGACAATGTTGAGTCAGAGATAAGCACCGGGGGCGGAATGTGGAGGGCGGGCGCGGGGTGAGAGGAATGCCGGACGCGAGCCTAGCTGGAGGGTAAGGCTAAATTTCGCACTTGCAACGGAGCGCAGATTTGCGTGGTTTGTGCGTTCTTTCCTTGGTGAGTCCTATCTCTGCATCTGGACGTTGTGAAAACCTGCGTCAACATACCGACAGGAGTTCGCTGTAGTGACATGGAAGCGTACGAGCGAGTGGTTAATCTTCTAGGGTGCGAGAACTGTCGGTTTCAAACCGTCTGGGGCGGGGTTAACGAACGCGGTGGAAGGAAGGTTGCAGCCGTAGTACGGCGCGAGGAGAACTCGCAGACCCGCGGCGGGGGTGAGTGCGGGGGTCGCGGGATGCGCACCTTCTCCTAGTTGGCACCTTGGGAGTTAACGACGCGAGGGTTGTGAAACGTGGAGGCGGATCGGCCCCCGCCGAAACTTGAGCTACGACGGCGCATGGTGTTGTATACGAGGGGAGGAGAAGGAAACGAGAGGGAGCGGGGAGGGTGGGTGAAATGCATCCGGCGCGGCGCAGAGAAAGGCGCGCAGGAGCTGGAACGTCAAATGAAATCCCAGAGGCCGTGCACGCCTTTAACGTCGACGGGGGTGGGGGGGAAGGAAATGACGAACAGGCGGCGAGCGGGCTGAGCTCGCGTGTATCGAGACGCACACATAGGTACACCATCCATCAGAAAGGGAGGGAAACGGGATTGTGCTGCGGATCAACGTACCTTATATGAAGCAGTTCCTACTTGTATCCACTCAATTTCAACACTCCAGCTGCGGAAGCCCTACGCTAGCCGGGAAGGAGTGGTACTGCGGCGCAGAGACTAAAGTGGAGGGCCAGGCAGCAGCGCACGGCGAGCCGGAGGGTGGGTGAGTGCGGACGAAAGGCAGCAAGGCAGCAAGGTAGCGGGAGCAGAGAGGGCGGGGGGACACGAGCCGGGCATCGAGGGGAGCTTGAAGACTTGAGAATGTGAGGGACACCAGGGTGAAAGACGGCGGCCGTGTGGCGGGGAGATAACGCCCGGGATGCGGCACTGGTGGGGCAAGTGTATGCAGTGGCGTTTGGGAACGGCGGCGGCGCTGGGTGGCGGGTTGCGTCGGTGGTGCGCGTCGGGACAGCGAGGTCGTGGTGGCCAGAAAGAAGGAGACGTGGCGCCTGAGGCGAACACGCGGTGATTGCGGCGCCGAGTTGCCGAGGAGCGGGAGGCGGGATTTACCGACGGTGATACCGCCCAAAATATTCGGTAGCTCGGGTGATACCAGCCAAAATGGCGTGGTATCAAGCTGGTACCAGCGAAAATAGGCGGGTAGCTAGGTTGGTACCAAGGTTGATACTGTGCTAAAAGCGTTCGGCCGTAACGGTGACATCAGCAAGATTTGAAATGCCGCGTCGGCCGATCACCAGGGAAATCCCGGGAAAGTTGAACCACAAATATTCGCCACGTCTATTTCAAACCCGGTGCCTATGTACGGGAAAGCTTGGGCGACGACTAACTGGCAGATTTTAGCACGCCAGCGACAGAATATTCAAACAACTGGATAGCTCGAGCCGAGACCGTCTTAGAAAGTGCGCTAACAAATTGAAACCAAGCAAGTCCCTGGAAACAAGGAAAGTTGAACCACACAGCGGTTGAATTGGGTGAGTCTCTCCCAAACTTCGAACTGAGTCTTTGGCTACTGGGGCATAATCATAATGCAGACATCTGGCGACGTTGTAGGTGACTGCAACATCGAGGCCTTCAATAGGCGCTGGGTGATGGTCATGGAACTCACCGGGGGACCATCGCAATTGAACGACACGGGATCGAGGCATGCTGCCACTCAAACGGTGAGTAGTAATTGCAGATGAGCCTAAGGCAGCTATCTACATGATCCCAAGACCGATGCAGTACGAACGCCGCGCGCGGCGACGATAGACGAGGAGGAAACTTATCTGGAAATTGAAGTGAGTGTAGGGACTGCACCGTTCTGGGCCGCCGTGGGTATTTTGCGTGTCAACGGCGGGGGTCGAGCGGCCAATGCGCTGAACTCTGCACGCGGTTTCCCTTGATTGGAATGAAACTTGAGGTCTGAGGTGAGCGGCCAGTTGTAATGATGGGGAAATATTATGAAAAGCGATGTGAGGGTGGAGGTGAAAGCGGTGGCGTGCGTGCAAAGGCCAGGTCAGGAACCGATAGATCGGGGGGCCGGTGGTTAAGCGGGACGCGCAAGGAATTGAGTCGGATAAATAGCTGCTGTATCTCGCGCGCCGTGCTGCAGATACAGAGTGGAAATATGGTCCAGGGAAATAAATTGACAGTTGCTTACGACGGAGACCTACGGACGGTGAGAGCGACTCGAATTTGCTAGCCAGCACCAGGGGAACCGGGCGCTCTAAATGGTTAGCTTGAAAAGTGTGCCGGCGTTGAAAATGGAGGATAAAGCCTCAGATGAACGCTGTCACAAGGGCTGTTGAGTTCGGAGAGGCATGACTGTTTCGCTCACCATGTTGCGCCGCAAGCCGGGTGTTTACTCAGTGTCTCGACCACCTGTTCGATGTATCAATGGGATACGACGGCCAAGAACACCGCCGGTTAGGAGCGAGATCACGATGTTAAACCCTGAGAGAGATGTTAAAGGTGACGGATGGCGCGGGGCAAGGGGTGAGAGCAGATCACGCCTCCGTTTGCGTGCGCGGGCGGAGTATTGTGAGGATTAATATTGTCGTTACAGTCTAACCTGCGCGTAGCTCGATAGGCGCGTGACGACGGTGCGAGAGTCGTAGCACTCCCGGTGGTTGAGGAGGGCGCAACAAGCGTGAAGCGCGGCGAGGAGGTGAATGTAAACGGGGATTCACGGTGAAGGGAGAATAATTTTTATCGGTTGAAACGGAGTCGGTGGAAGGGAAATCAGCCCACAGATTCCGAGGAAGGCAGCGCGTCGACGACGCCTCGATTGAGGCGACATGGGCACGCGCTGCCTACCCAGGAGCGTAGCGCTGCGCGCGAGAGGGGGGTCATGTTGGGGGTAGCCGCGTGTTCACGGGGCGACGGTGCACAATTGACGGCGGCGGGCAGTAAACAGCGGGGCGGAGGGTCGTTTGTGCGAGGTTTGTGGGCCGGCGCGTCGTCGGAGTGCAATGGTTCGTAGGAGTTTAGGAGGGAGGGAATGGGGAGGAGAGGAAAGGGAAGCGTTAGGAATTGGGGCAAGCAGTAGGAATCGAGGTCAGCAAGTAAATTCAAGTGGTGTTCTATTGTAACGCACCTTACTTCCCGCAAGTACGATATCTCCCCTTCCCGAGGTAGCGACGTAGTTCACATAGTTTCTGAGTGAGAGATGCAAGTTGGGGCGGGGGATGTCAGACGAATATATAGCACGAGTGGAATTAATTGCCACGCACCTGGTTGTGTTTGGACGTAGTGCTGGCAAGGTTCGGTTCGGATATCGGTTCGAACCTGAACCGGACCGAACTGAACGCCGCGTTCAGGTTCGACGTTCGGCCGCTGCCTGAACCGGACGCCACGTTCGGGTTCGGCGTTCGCGCGTTGGAAGGCGCGTCCGAACTTGAACCGAACCTCGAACCGAAATCCCTCATAGTGAGTGGATTTCAGTGAGTTTTCTCGGGTTTGGTATCGACTTTTGAGGCCCAATCTCAGTACCTCGGCTCTTGTGACCCCAGGCACTGTATTTGACAGTCTGGACGTGGATTCAATCGCTGTGGTGAATATTATGACTCCATGTTCAACAATCATTCTTTCTCAACCACTGACCTTTTTGAGTCAAAGTCAATCCAGCGGATGATAATAGCATCCTGAACCTTCCTGAAGGCATCAGCAAGGCAAAACACTTGAATATGTGTCCTTCTCGCCGGAATTTGAGTCCCCGAGAAGGCCGATTTCTGCCGAGGTTCGAACGCGTCCGGACGCCGAACCGAACGTGAACGCGGGTTCAGGTTCGGGGTTCAGCAGATGCCTGAACCGAACACGGCGTTCGCGTTCGGCGTTCGGGAAAAAGTACCCCGAACCTGAACCGAACCGAACTTTGCCAGCACTATTTGGACGACGATGTCTCCGCAGGAACGGCGACATAGGGCGAAGCGAAGGCGCGGGTGTATGCCAGGTGCATGACTCCTGTAGGGACGACCCGGCGGCGTAGAAAGAGGCATTGTCGGACGGGGAACTGGGAATGAATAGATGCACATGGGTGGGCGGGATTGTGACGGTCGCTCGCGTGGCGTGGGTGAATTGATCGCCGGGGGCGGGGGACGCAGTAGCTTTGCGAGGGAGGGAGCGGGAGTGCGTCGGTGGACGTTGGGAACGACGAGGTCGTGGTGGGAAGGAGGAGGAGACGTGGCAAGCGGGCGGTGATTGGCCGGCGCCGAGTTGCCGGCGGAAATTGCCGAGGTTGGTACTGGGCCAAAATATTCAGTACCAGGTTGGTACTGTGCTAAAATATTCTGGTACCAGGCTGATACCAGGCTGATACCAGGCCAAAATGTGCGGTAGCTCGGTATCAGAGTGGTAGCGTCGGTTTGATACCAAGTTGAACGTAAAAGGCATGACAACACCGCCGGAGGTACCCAAAACGGAACAATCGGTCACGTAATTGGTTGAATTCAGGGAACCCACCGGATAAAAGCGCGACTAGGACGTGTAAAAGCGCGTCTAAAATCCTGGAAAAATAGGAGGACGCGTAGAACTGGTGGGATTGCCTCACGCCGGGGTTTGGGCCAAAACGCGGCCATTTTCGGCGCGCACAAATGGTCGCAGTGTGAGAATTGGGGGTTTTTGGATGGGTTGACAGAATACCTCTTGGAGGGCTCAAATCTATGGGGCATGACCTGGAAATTGGGGAGGGGATGTAGTTTGGTGTGGGGAATCGATGTATCTGAATGGTGAAACGTGAAACGGAGGGGCAGCATGAGTTTTTCGCGGAGGAAACAGGGTGGGGCTGAGCAGGATTTGGCTGAGTATCAAGCCAAACTGCGTTCAACTGGTTTTCTGTGTTTATGTCGATCAGGGCGCGGTATGGGGGGCTCATACTTCGCCAGGGGGTGGGTGAGCGGTGTATATTTTGATGGCTCCAGAAAAAAATATCAATTTTCAGTGAAGGGAAGGCTGGTATCAGCGATAATATACAAGCTCAAGCAAAACTGGTCAATAGCTCTAGGTCCATAAGTGCGGTAAAATCACACTAATATTCAGGGAGGACCCTAAGGATACTAGGATGCTTGTAGTCGAGTCTCAGGGCTCAGGAAGCTCTGAGAGTCCGTGCGTGCCGTCCGTTTGCCTTAAACCAGTATGTGAAGTTCTGGTTTTAGGTAGTCGCGACACACTGTGTCGCGACTTAAGCGTTGAAAATCCTTCCTAATGTCATTCTACACGTCAAGTGTATGAATCCAGGTGAGTGAGGCTGAGTTATGTATACTAAAAACGCGCATTTCTGCGTGTTTCAGTACCCTGCTTATCAACGGTCCCGCTGGTCCGCATTATTCAGCTCGCGGCCACATTATTCAGCTCACGGCCAAGACTAACTGTCCAGGCTGACTTCCTCTGCTGTCAGGCATTGTTGCCCGTCGAGTCTCGACCAGTCTCGATTCAATTCTAGGAACCTTCCGGGGGCAGAATAGGCCGCGGGAGCGTTTCTCTCCTGGTTCGTTCTCTCTCTACCCGCCGGCAACACTCTATGTTACTAGGGTGATCTGTCTCGTAGGATCTTGGTGTGGAGGTGTCGGCTGAGTTCTCGCTGCTAGTAAAATAGACTTTTTATTTCCTGCTCCCTTGATCACCTCAAGTCCATGGTGAAGGCATGAAGGCGCAATTCTGGTCCCGGAAGGGGCCGTCATTGACTTCAGCACTTAATCATGCCGGACTTTCTACGGTGTTATGCACCCTTCCGGGATGAAGGTGCGCCTATGTTCAAATCTCACTCGGGGCAGTTCCGCTTGTAATTCGGAAAATTGTTGATTTTCAGGTGTGCATTTCTGCACGCCTTGTCATCGCGTTCCGAATTGAATGACACCTGCCAGGCTTGATACTTCGACCTGGTGCTGGTATGAAGTTTGAACTGTCGACACCAAACTGCATAGTTGACCTTTGGTTGACCTTACTAGTCGTTCCTATTAGCTTGCTTAGGCCTTTTACTACTATGTCCATAGTAGCGGTATCCGCCCTCGTAATTTCAACCCATAGTTTCCACCATTTATGACCTGAACCCAATATTCCTCTCTGGTAATGCATGCTATTGTGTGTAACACTTGTTCACGCGCCTAGCAAGCAAGTAGCATGCTACAGTCAGTAGCCGGAGCTCACTCTGGCCCTCCTTGTACCACCACACAGAGTCCCAGTACCTGGTTAGGTGCCTGGTAGTCGTTCTGGCTCCCTATGATCCACTAGTTGAACTAGTCGACGCAAAGTGCCAAAATCGCAAAATAAGCTAGATTGCAGTGCTTTGGTATGGTGCTGTCTCATCGGGGATTCGCTTCCTGTAGACCCTGCCGCCGTTATCCGCGATGAAGAAGAGGTGATTGTGGGGGTCCTCGAGAGTCGAGTCGAGCACCTGCGTGAGTATGCGCAGGTTGGCATTGTTGATGAGCATGTGCATCGCTACAACCTGGGCCAGCATCTGGCCCTCCATGAGTTGGCGAGGGATGTGGGCGGTGTCTGCGGGATAGACGTTCATCCCAGCGGGTTCCGCGGGGACGTTCCTGTGTGGGTTTTCATCCCTGCAGGTCGGGGTCTCGTTCCTTGCGGTCTCTCCTGTTGGCATGCCTAACACGTCGGTCGGTCCGGGGGTTGGGTTTGGGTACGGGACCCAGTGGGGGGCGGTGAGGGCGGCCTCGGCGCCACCGGGGAGCGCTGCTGCGGCAGGTATTGGGGTTTTTGCTCTGAGTAGCTTTGCTCTCCATACCGCACAGCGGGCGGAGGCGGAAGGAAGCGAGGCATGGACATTGAGGTGTCGGTGACTGAGGGCAGTGCAGAATTGTGGCAAGCCATCCCACGGCAGGTGGGGTGCACCTTCCATGTCAGGGCATCTTGCCCTCCGCACGCGGGGTGGGCGCCAACACGTTACATGTCACAGGGCGGGCTCGGGGGAGTAAATAGGTCTGAAGCTTTTGGCCACAGACACAGTGCTTGTGGCCACACGGGAGGATCAGTCCGACAGCAGTCAAGTGGCCACAATATTCCTAACGGCAATGGAAATTCCACCCTCAAGATCAAGGATCAAGTTTAACATTCACGCCACGGACCTTGCAACGGCGTCTCCGAAGGACAGCTCATTATCTCATTATTACTTGGACCAAGGAAGCCTCGGAGCGGCCCAGATGAAACACTGCCATTGTTTCCAGTTGGAATGGCTGCCAATCATGGGTGGCCAGCAATTTTCTGGCGGGGTCTTGCAACATGGCCATTGGCCACAACCTCGGAGAACAGTGAGGTTGTGACATTGGCCACAACCCGAGATGACCTTGTAGTCCGAGTGCAGGGGTTTTGGGGGCATGGACAATATTCCGATGACCCCGAGAGATGTGGTATAAAACCTGGTATTGACTGAAGTAATTATTACAGTTTCCAACACCCTCTTCCAACCTTTGGATCAAGCCTTCTTCTGAAAGGTGTGTCTTCAATGAATGTGAAGCCAAGCTTGACTGACGTTGAAGTACTGCAACAGCGCCAATGACTTACGTAGAACCAGGCCTCGACGAGACAATGGCCAGACTTTTCTTTTTTGGAGCCGATCCCACGAAACCCTACCCTTATCAATCAAGATTCGAGGTGGAGGGTTCTGGATTCTACTTCCTACCACCACCACAAGCCATTGAGCATCGTCCTGGGGGCAGCATAACCATCGCTACTGGTGACAATACATACACCTTTGGGTTCGGATGGGAACGTGATGAAGGAGGAGCCAGGTAAGGGAATCAGGCACACCTTTTGATGGGCACCAGTGACCCTGTGCAGAAGGTGTTCGATTTGGGATAAAAAAGATCTCGCTGGAGATCAAATTTTGCTCACAATGAAAATCTACCGGCTGGCACCAGGGCAGTTTAGCATCACGGTATGACATGTGCTCCATCACCTGGCCCAGTGCTAACACAATCTCAAGATTTATGGTCAGCAGACAGTTTACGCACTGTTCAGGAATGCAAGGATCTGGTACATGTGGAGAGACATGAGCAACCGGCACAAGCAACTTGTCCGATATGCCATTGCCGCAACACGGGAATATGAGTAGTTGCCAAGCTCACTGACTGTGGGTTGCCTGTGTGATCGTTCTTTTTTTCAATGCCTCAGTTTAGTTAACAGCATGTGCTGGGTTCGTGCTGTAGTACTGTCAATATCAGGATATAATCACCAAATACCAAGGGGATTCCAAATCCCGAAATTTATACCCCGACCCGAAATTATTTTTTCAGCGGGTTGAGGCCTCCCCCCCCCCTCCTACGTAATGCCGACCGGATCAAACTGCCTATTCGGGACGTTACCCCGAGGACAGTCTGGCCCAGAGCTCCAATTGTGTGGTGGTTTGACCTCAAATATGATACACCTATCCTTTCCAGCCAAGCAGAAGACCATCCACTGTGTTTGAGGTGATTTCGAGGTTGACTTTACCTCGGCATACTTTGATGTCGTCCGATGCCGGGTGACAGGAACCGCATTTGGGTGTGGCTGTCCAGTTACGTATATGCCCCCCCCCTCCACATATAGTAATAATGTATCACTCTTTAACTCAAGAACGGCCTCAGATGTTGCGGTGGTGTCCTATACAATTATGTTCAGATAGCCAAACTACACCATCTTGGGGGTACATTCAACCATTCTTGGATTGGCACCCCCTTGCCAAATACAGTATTTAACCGTGCAGCGAAACAATCACACTGCGCCGTGGATTTTGAGATCGATATCATATCAAATGACCACGTCCCTTACTTGGATTTATAGTGCGCCTTCCGGGCTACACGATGGTACAAAGGATCATATGAATATGTGATGTTTTTGGTGAGAACGGGGGGCTTTTATCTATGAGGCCAAATTTGACCAAACCACGTAGAAGCGAAACATGTCAAACCCGTCCGAGAAGGCACAACATTCCTTCTGCCTCGTGAATGGAAGTACCATGAGCCTCATAAAACGTCCAGCAAGGGTCGGTGACACCCTCCCAGCACTCTCCCGCCTTCCCCGGCACCTGAGGCGTTAACTCGGAAAAGCCGCCAAATGACAGGTCAAACAGAATTGTATCGCGTTGCCGCAATATACACGATCTCGCTAATTCCTTTGGCGAACCTGAGTTTGTAGACGAGGAGAATGACCTCCTGAAAAGTTGGGCCAATCCAACCCCTCCAAGGTACGTAACAGGGCAGTGTTTCGCTTCTACGTTGTGTTTCGCTTCGGGGTTAAATACTGTATGTTTAATCTACCAATAGCAGAAATTATGACCTCATTTTTCATCAAATATTCGAGCTTCAAATGGAACTTCTCGAGCAAGTTCAACTTGAACCTGAACTTTCGGAAGGGAAGTGATAGGATCACACTCCGATCAAGTGCCCAATTTTCGACTCAATGTTAACCTAGGACATCTCGTGTTGGAAAGGCTGAAGCGCTGATCCGGCCTCCAAACAACTGGATCTGGAGATGCCCCATCGTGGTCCATTGGTGAGGCTCAAACGGGTTATGACCAAACTCCAAATAGCAAACAAATGTGTGCAAAAATGAAGCAGAGCCAAGGGGGTTCCAAGATAAGAAATTACCATATATAGGGGGGGGGGGGCTCCTCCGACCGCTGAAAAAATAATTTTGGGGGTGTTTACAGAATTCAATTCTGAGGCGAGGAATGAGCCCCAGAGGCTTTTGAGACACCCAATTGAGCCTTCAGAGTTGCTTCAGACGCCCTGCGGCCGAGCTTACGTGTATTTGGTGCTGTTATGCCGTGACGTACACCGCATCAACTCTTCCACGTCCGCCGTCTTGCACTCGCCGTCTTCCCGCGCACCGCGTCTAGCCAAAGATGGACGGCGATCCACCGGACAACCTTGGGAAGCATCAGTCAACGGTTCAACACTTACAATCACCCTCAACGCGCCCAGCTGACGTCGTATTCTAGTTTTCAGCGGCCACTGGGGACGACGTCGATACATCCACCTACGATGATCAAGGACGTCCGACAGCAGATACCACTGTCCCTTGCCACAAGTGTGGTATTCTCATTCACGTTGGAACGGGGGGAGACTTTAATTACGACGAACATGTCGACAAAGGGCCCTGTGTCCGCCAGCAAAAAAAAAACCGGAAGCAACTCGAGAAGGATAAACAAATAGCGGGGGGTAAGAAGGCCTTCCAGTTCTTCAAGAAGATTGTCCGCGCCGTTTCACCTACCGTGACTTCTGCGCCCCCCGTGCTCCCGGTTTTGGCGGGGAGAAATGACTCCCCGCCCCCAATTTTGGCGCGGAGGAATGACTCCCCGTCGGAACTTGACCGGTCTCCCTCCCCCGTTCCCTCGTAAGTACCGAGGTTTTCATCGAGCATGGCTGACCATGGGCAATAAAGGCAATCTTCCTCGTTTGCCGCCGGGCCGACATCGTCTCTCGCGCCCTCTCTCCGGTCCTCCTCGGTATCTCTCGGGTAGGTCATTTAATTCACTCAGTATCCCTTAGCTCTGACGGCGTTTCACCAGCAACACTGGGAATTCGGATTTTGAGTCCTCGGCCCCCTCTCCGCGCTCCACTTCGCCCTCCATAGGGTAAGTCAAAATCAACCGGTTCCGACCGCTAAATTTATCAATGGCTTCAGGGACTACAACGGCAACTTTTTCGCCTCTGCTGCCTCTCCGCGTTCATCTTCGCCGTCCCTGTCGTAAGCGACTGACCGCCGGCCTCAGCATTCATCAACTGACCAGGTATTCCCAGTCATTCGTCTCGCCCCCATGTCGATCAAGACGACGAGCTCAGTCCCTCCGCCGCTCCCGCAGATACACCAGAAGTGGAGGTGTTCCTGTGTCCCGGGCTCGAACTCATCTTTCCACCCGGTCAGAACGCACATCTAAGCTACCCATTCGCCGCCCACGCGAGGGCTCCCCTGTGGAACTACGCCACCGAAGGCGACCGGTTCTTCTTGCGCGCCACCAATTGTGTGAAAATACTGGACGACGGCGTAACTGTGACCTGCCACAAATGCACACGGCTCGAGTCAAACGAAGTACTGCGTGGAATTCGGGATCGCATTCGAAACGGCGTCAAAGAACACTCCAACTACGACTGGTTCCCCATTGGCGGTCTCATCGAAAAGCTGCACCGCAAGGCGGATCAAAATTCGGAGTTGCGACTCACCAGATTGAACGACGCGCGGAAACTAGTGGCTAAAATTGCGGAACTCGACGTTCATAAACAGCTCATGATGGCAATTGCGAGCGGGGAGGTCAACCGCGTTGTGCCGCTCCTCCAAGCCGGGTTCCGAAATGGTGAAAGCGCCCGAGCGTTGTTGGAGCGTTTCTATCGTGCTTGTGTCGACGTCTACCGCGAGGGCCCCACCTATAATCCGAAGGGCTTTACGCAGGACGAGTATATGGTTGGCATCTGCGTTCTACGATTGGGTGGCGCGCGACTTGCCGATATCCTGCATCGTGCTCTCGGTCTTCCTGGTTTGACCACGCTGCGAAAGCACGCCATCATCCGGCCGCTTCGAGCATCACCAGCTCTGCCCACAATTTCGGAGATCGAAGACAACATCAACGCCTATACGGACGGCGAAGAAATCCCCACAGGTCCGCCCCGGATCATTCATCGTGTGATCATACTGGACGAGATGGCGGTGGAACGGCGCGCCCGCTGGGACGACAAAACAAACATGATTCTAGGGGCATGTCGCGAGCACAGCGCTAAAGTGCCATTGGAATTCGCTACGGTCGATGATGCAACACAATTCTTCGATGCGATAGCCAATGATGAGGTTCATCTTGCAACGGAGGTGAGTAGCCGTTCAACTGCGACTCATCTGAGCTGATTCAAACATTTGGGAATAGGCAACTGTTGTCGCGCTCGGAGCGCTCTCGCACGACCCGCGGGAGTATAACCCCCAACCGATCTGCATTTCCGGCACCTGTAAACAAGAAACCGGTGTGCAACAGGCGGCCTTCTTGAAAACAGTGTACACTGCTGCCAGAAACCGCCGCGCGCACGGGAATATAATTTACCGTGACGTCAGTGTTGCATCGGACGGTGAATCCAAGCGCGGCGCTGCGTTGGTTCTGGAATACATGAAGTTCAACCTCGACCCGGCCTCGCCAATTTATCCCCTCCTCCATCCCCTCGAGTTCATGAACTTACGGGTGGGCCCTGACGAAGTCACTCCCGACAAGGATTCCCGCCACACCATGAAAACCGTGCGGACACTCCTCATGCGCCAGGCGGGAATCAAACTGCTGGGCTTTCATATCAAGCCAGCTATCGTCAAACAGCATCTCCGCGCGGTGGGTAACAGCAAGGAGCGAGTCGACAGCCTTATGAATCCGAACGACAAGCAGGACGTCTCCCTCGGGTACCAGTTATTGAAGGAGCTGTGGTCACTTCCTGACGCGCTGCCTACCGATACCCCTGGTTTTACCTCGGCACGCAAGGCACTCCAAGTATTCGGACGACTCGGCTACAACCTGGTCATGCCTTACATCTGCATAACTCTCTCACTCCGGGAGCAGCTCATTCATTTGAGCACGGCCGCACATCTGCTCCTCATTTTATTCACCACCCATCGCGCCGGCACCGACTTCATGGCGAACCAGACGTTTGTCAACATCATGCTCATGATCAAGAACGCCTTCTTCTGCGTCGCAAAGGCCAAGATTGATATGCCTGACGCCGAGTTTTTCCTCATTCTCCTGGGGACGGATCGCTTGGAGAAGCTGTTTGGCTTGATCCGCACGGCTATTGGGACAGACTCCAATGTCGACGTCTATCAGCTCGCCGGCCGTGCGTCAAACCTCACTGAAGTCTCGAAGATTCTCACCCTGCGCCCTGCGTGGGATCGTGGACCGCGGCGTCTGAAATTACCTGCGATCATCAACGCGAACGGTGATATCAGCAAAACGGCCGACCATGTCTCTCCTCCATCCTGGATCGGAGATGTGCGTCTCTCGACCGCCATACTTCACGGATGCTGGCTAGGGGGGCGCAAAAGGGCGGAGGGCATCGTCCCCGGCGGAAAAGAGACTCTCGAGCGCTGCGCCCAGGTACCTGGGTTCGATATGATATGTCCGCTCGGTCGGGTGCTTGTTGGGGTGCTCGACCCTGACGCAGCGTTCGAGCCGGATCCTGAGCTGTTCAGGCCCTCACCCGACGAGGTCAATCCAGTCGACCCGGAGCCAGAGCGCGCTACCGCCACAGATATTGATGATATGCTCGCCATGGACGACTCGACGCGCGACACGACCCTCAAGCACAGTCCTCACATCATTGTTGACGGTAAAAAAGTCTCCAAGGCCACTATCCTCAGCAACCTCATGCAGGGACGTTCAACCCGGCTCTCGACCGACAGAACTCGTAGGGTGGCGGGTGTTGGTGCATTCAATAATTCCGCGGCGCATGGACTCATTACCTTTGATGGTCCACTCGGCGCGCCCTCGCTTCGTCTCGGGAACCCGATTGTGAGCATTGTCAAGTGCGAGAAGCTCATGTTCCTTGCCATTGGACTCGTCAACGGGATCACGTTCGGCACCCAGGATACGGAATCAATCGCACTCGACCTCCTTCCCGACGGTGGAACTAAAATTTCGTACCAAATCCTGCGGCTTGTTACAGCGACGATGGAAGACGATCCCACCGCTGTCCATGACTGGCGCTGGTCGGGCTCGTTTGAAGCAACCTGCAGCGACGTCCCTGGTATCCTGATCCACCCCCTCAATCCAACTCTCTCCAACCGAACACCGGGAAAACCTACGTACCTCTTTTCTAGCGATGTTTTGGTGACACTCGGAGCGACTGTCTCCAGTCAAGCTGATAGTGCCGACCTGCAGCTGGCTCCGGTGGTCAAGCGCACGGAGAAATTCCCATATCGGCACAATGGCAAGCTCGTTCTCGTTTCATGCTCGTGGTTTGAATTTCTTATTTTTATCTAGGCAAGGCCTGCTTTGACATAGATGCGGGCGCCGACCGCGGCGAGATTCATGGGCATTTCAACTCCGAACCCCATCAGTGCGCAAAATGCAACCCCGAAGTCCCTCTCACAAGCGCGCAGCACACTCTGGTTCACAACGGCAGCCATATCTTATTCGATCCATCAATCCACCGAGCTGACCAGCCTTGTGGCCTCTGCCTGCGGCCGTCTCCTATATGCAGGTTCGAACTGACGAAGACGGAGGGTACTTCCACCGTCCGTCAAATCGACTGGCGGCGCTCGGTCTGCAGGAATCCGTTACGGTTCAAAATGACGTCGGCCAAAAAATCAACCAGGAGCTCGCCGTGCACTAACCACTTGATACTTTGCCCACTGCAGTGTGGCCGGGTGATCTGGACGTACAACCTCGATGCCCATTGCCGCGCCTCGCCCCACTATCTTAACTCCCTGGACAGTGTTCCCCAAGTTTATCAGATGGCGCCGAACGAGTTGAAACTGATGCAAGAGGTTTACTCCAACCGCTCGAAGGTTCCCAAGCCACGCAACTTGAAACGGAACAAACAGCCACCGCTCACAATATCTCAGGCCCACAGTGCCAGCAATGCGTTGAAGTATGTCATGCCCTTCGTCTCTTTCTACGTCCTGACCGAGTCTGTTTTAAGGTCGCGGTCTAACCCTACCTCGGCCCTGAAAGCACTGTCCAATGCCGCCCCACCAGCCAATTACGATTCAACGGATAGTTCAGAGTCGGAATATCTCGGCGGCGAGGATGGTTCCGACAATGGTAACTTCCTACGTGGTTTTTAGTTGGGCCGTGACTGATATCATCCAGCCTCGGTAGTAACACACCTCTCGTACCTCGATGAACCCGTCTCGGGGCCACGGAGCCCTAGAGCCGGACCTGCGCCGCTTCAGGCGCTCGTTGACGACGACATTGATCGTGAAATTCAACATTTCTCGGCGCCGGGGATTGAATACGCACCCGAGGATGAATCGGTTTGCCCTGAATCTTGAGTTATGCCTCAACGACTGACTTGTTGATCCTAGGACGACGTCTTCCGTATAAGAGAAGCTGAGCCGCTTCAGGCACTTGTTGACGACGATGTCGATCGTGAAATTCAACATTTCTCGGCGCCAGGGATCGATTACGCCGGCAAGGATGAATCGGTCTGCGTTGAATCTTGACTTCTGCTTCAATAACTAACTTGCTGGTTTAAGGGCAACATCTCTCGTGGGTCCGTCAATGGCTCTGTCGATATTCCTGCTTCAAAATTGGATCAAGACCTCACCACCTCTGCACCGGTTGAAAATCCAACTCACACATCCCTCCTGCTAGCGGCGCCGCTTGCTACGGTTCCAGCCACATCCGCTGGATCGAATCAACCAACGAAACGAACACGCAAGACCCTTGAAGTTGCGGATAAGACATGTGACTGTGGGTTGGTTGTGTCGTCGTCGGAGAAATCCAACCCACAATGTGCAATCGAGTGCGGAAAGGCTGGCTGTGAATCGGGTTGGGTAAGTCAAATTCAAACCTAAACATAAACCTGGACCAGCACTGATACCAGACTCACAGTATCATCTGGAATGTATTGGTCTGGAGGAAACAGTCAAAGGTTGGGTGTGCAGGCCGTGTGGGGGGAAACGACGCCGTACATAGCAGCTTGTTTCTCGCGACCAAAATAATCTATGACGCAGTTGGATTTCAGGGAACGCTTGTCAAAAGTCCACCTGCGTCATACATCTGCACTTACCATTTAAACGGGACAGACGAGCCAAAGTTGGGCGACATGCGAGTGATTCTTGTTCAACTCTCTCATGAATGCCACTACCCGGAGCGCGGCACGAATCCGTGGGATAATCTCCAGTCTGAATGGATAACCCACGCAGCTGACCTGCTGTGGGAGAGTCCATCTCAACCAAGGTTCAACCAGAATTCAACCCGCCCCGGCTGTGTTTCTCGATACAGCAATTTGATTGCAATGATCAACACCGAATCTTGATCGAGGATCTCTCGTTGCTCACCCTGCTCCTGCCGCCTTGTGGTAATCTGTCGAATGGCGGTACGCCAGAGCAAGTTTAACCTTGGGAGCCTATACTAATGTATTCCAGCTCAGCGAAGGTGCTCGTCATATACTCCACTCCGTGTGCGATACAATCCGGCAAGAGTCCGGCGGAATGAATGTGGGCGACATCCAAATTACCGCGTCAATTGTCAAAGCACACCTCGAGGAAGCCGGCGTCGACAATAGGCTGATTGAATACCTCCTCAGCCGGTTCGACAGACAGGATACGCGCAAGGCAATCACTTTACTTGTGGCGTTGGCGAATCTTCCGGATCCCGCGTCCGACTCGACATCTGAATTTCGTGGCACAAGAGAGGCATTGCAAATAGTTGGGAGGTTGGGTAGCCCTGAAGCTGCAGTAGCTATGTCTGGCCTCGGGCCGGCTGACCTTGCCAACTCGGGTGAAAACTTCACTTCTTCTCAGCCACTACCTGTGAACGTGAGTGCTTCATACTATCTTTTCTTGTAACTGACCTCTTTTTCCTTTCAAAAAGTTGCAGGTGCCACACGCCCGCCTTGTAGGCATCGCGTCCGAGGTGCTGCCAGCCCAACAACTGGGCACGGATGTGCTTGAGCACATGTTTGGCATAGTGAGAGTAGCTGTCGGACAGCGCCACTCATTTGGAGGATTGTAGAGTAGCTCTTTACCACTCTTGCCCCAGTAGTTGTACTCGCAGCAAAAATCCAACAACAATACGCGCCGCCTCTCGGGTATGTTTCCCGATATGGGGTATTGATCCGATCATTCTTACGTAGGAGGGGGGGGGGGTACCCTCGACCGGCTGAACAAAAAATATCGGGTCGGGGTATAAATTTCGGAGTTTGGAATCCCCTTGAGCAGAGCAAGACAAGTGACAACTTTCGGGAACTGAATAATTATCAGGTGTGGTGAATCATATCGTTACAACTGCTGGCACAGGAGGAGAGGAGACGGGTGATGCATAACTGTGCCATCAGATGATGGCCACCTGCCTCATATTTCAGAATTGCCTTCAGTTCAAGGTTTGTGACTCTCGTGCGAGATCGTGGTGGGTCAGACTAGATTGCTTGATCGCTGCCCGTGGGAGATATCCTATCTAGGATTGATGGACGATTCAAAGGTGGACTTGTGTTGAAGTTCAAGTTCAGGTTGAAGTTGGATTGATGTTCATACGGACTATTCTGTCTTACTGAAAACTACCGATAAACTTCACAACTGTGAGCAAACCAGAATAATTGATGAAAATTGAGTTTATAAGAAATGACCGGTGCTAGTTCGGTCCGAAGTTCAGCATCACCTGCATCCAAAACTCCTTCTTCTTCAGATACCTCGCCCGGGCCTACGCTGATCCCGAGGCTTATCGCACCGCTCGCTGAAGGCGGAGGAAGTGCCTGTGAAGCACCGTGGATGTCGAAGCCACGAGGTGGATTGTGGCTATGCTCGGCAATCACTACCCTAACACTGCTGCCACGCGTGGCCAAACACCTTCCTGCTCCCAACCGCCACCAGCGGCCGACCGTGAACGAGGTAATAGTGCGTCCCTAAGCGATGAACGACTCTGAGAGACTCCATACGTCAGCAGCGTTGGAGTGAACATGGGCGATGAACGCACCCAGAAGGGGGAAAGCACAGAGTGCCTCGAGTATTGTGGACATATATCCAATTTGTACCAAATTTACAGGACGAAATGGCCAGAGAGGAGAGAATAGCAGGAGCCCCAGAGGTGACCAGACACCACCGGGATAAATATAAAAGCTAAACCTCCAACGCGTTTTCGACGACACATAGACGCGTCAGAGCTCAAGGAGGAAGTACCGCCAGGCAGAAGGCGCCGGAAAATGAGAACGAACGCAGAGAGGCTGCAGATGACGCGTCGAGTCGCCCAAGAGTCGCCACGTAGCCACCTTCCACGACGTGAGGCAGGCAGACTTCCAGGAGAAAGGTGTGCATGGAGAGGCTCTAGAGGGTGCAGTTTTGGGCAGTATTCCACGGGAGGAGGGTGAATTCGCGAACGCGACCGGTGGAGGATGGTGGTGGGAAGCAAGCACAAATTGATCCGCAATTAATCGAGCACTGCCTCTTTTGCCTCTTCCAGGACCCCGGTTAATACGGTTCAAGGCTAGGTACAAATCTTCCAAAATCCGCCGAAATTTGTCGGGACAAATTTTGGCGCGTTGGGGCACTTTTTGTCGGGACAGGACCTAGCCGATGGTGCCGTAAGCGACCGAAAAGGGTAATTTCCGAGCTCCCACGGCCTCAAAATCGCCAAAAAACCCTTTGGCATCGTTTGTGGGCTTGTTTTGCGCTATTCCCGTTGGTTTCCGCCCAATTCCAGTGCAAAAGGCAAATTCCAAAGAAAATTATTGACCCATGACGAAGTTTTTGTCGGGACAAGGACCTGGCATTTGGGCACTCGACCCCCGTTTTTTGTCGGGACAGGACCTAGGTTTCGAGGTCGAAATCCCAAAATTTTGTCGGGACGGGGTCCCTAGCCTCGAACCGTATAAACCGGGGTCCTCCTCTTCCCTTTGGCCACCACGACCAAACTCGACGCGCGCCTCCCTTCGTCAAGATGGGATGGATTTGAACCTCCCTCCGCGCGTCCATTGTTGGCACCACTTCTACAGGCGCCGCCGACCCTCTTCTCCTGCAATATGGATGCGGACGCGTCGCTGCTTCAGCTGCAGCATGCTCGGGCGACTCAGAACTCTGCACGCACATCTCGCGTCCTGCCACGTTCTTCTAGGGGACTCGGCTGCTGCTGCGAATCTCAACTTCACTGGGGATGACGGAGGAAGGGTTAGAAAGGTGCGTTCCGCTCTTCTAATAATAATATTCATTTTTCACAACCCATTCCTCGCACATCCACCTCCTTTGCGCGTACTGCGTCCCATTCTGCGGGTTTTTTACCACCGGCCCTCTGTTGAACTGCACGCTTCCTTCACGTCCAAGGAGATTCCTCACACACGCGACCCGTCGCGCCCACGATCATTCGTGTATTCAGAGCATCGCCCTCTCTGGCCACGCTCCCCTTCTGCGTACCACTCCTGGCCCCCTCGCCTCGCCTCACCACATCCCTCTAACCTTTTCCTGCCATTCGCGCCACTCTACTCGCCGAGAAGCCATATTAATTGCGACCCTGCAGGTAAACCCCACCTCCGGGTTGGCATGCCCCTGGGCCACGGATCTGTATACGATATCGAACGACGGTGGCCTGGTAGAGACCTTATGATCTGTGGTGCTGATGAACTCCCAGTGCGTGGATCATGCCGTGTGGCTCATTTTTCCTTGCTGACAATTAGGACCTTCCCGTTCATGCAGCGTGCTTTCGTCGCGCGTATCTTGCCACTCGCAGGACTCGACAAGCCATATGTCCCGTGTCTCCATCGAATCGCCACCATAGAGGGTGCTCCGTTAGCCCGTCTGCTTCCTCCATCGCACAGCGGAACTCCAGCTCGTCGAAGAGGCAGCGTATGGAGCAGCGCCGGTGATATGCGCGTGTTCTCCGACGGTGGCTCTCTCTCCAGTTTGGTGGACTGAACGGTGCACAATTTCCCTCAATCTCCTGGTCGACCTCCTCCATCCATTCAGTGAAGAATGTTGGAACAATGGTAAAAAGGCCCATCCTTACAAACTGAACCACTCGGTTTATTCATTCCCTACTCATTTCCACACCACCACTGGCCATTTTAACCATCAGTGTTACATTTGAGCGCCTTCCCCCGTATGAAGCACCTAAGAGGCATCCCTGGAGCATGAATTAGTCTAGATCGGACCCTTACTCACCCAATACTGACTCAGAAGTGGTCCTGAAATGCATTGAGGTGAAAATATACCGAAAATCCGGAGACCAAGTTAATTTTTCTGAATAATTTGTTATATTCAGATTATAACATAATTTTGCATAATATTACGCCGATGATATGTTACAGATATGATACGAGCCGAAGGACTGCTTGATCGGCGAGAGCGTCTATTTTTTAACAAATCGTGCTACCCTGCACTTATCACACTCTTGTTGCAATTGTGAGGGAAACGTGTTGTTGTATCCATGGCTAGAATACAAGGTACAAGGGATTCAGCAAGAACAATAAATGGACGCCACACTTCACGTGCTCATTTACATATATATAAGCGAACTTTATAATCGGTGAGCAAACACACAAATGCCCACCTTCCAGCACGATACGACGTCGCCCCTCAGAGTCCCCCATTTCCCGCCGGAAACATGGGAGCTCGTCTTCTTCCACCTGACAGGCAAAGACCTCCTCGCCGTCGCGGCCGTATGCCAGGATTTCAACGAACTCGGCAGCAACATCCACTTCCAGAAACACGGCGTGAAGAGGCGCAGCATGAAGGATGGAGTGTTGAAACTTGGCCCAGCCCTTCTACCCTGCCTCCAACGATCATTTTACACCCCTCCCATCGTCGAACTCACCTGTAAATTCCAGTGTAAGGATGGACATCTCCTCCAAGCGCTCCGCATTCTGCGGCACATCGTGGCCGCCCCGACCCTGAGCCGCGTGGAATTAGATTTCGGCACAACCTTCCTTCGCTCCAGAGGCAACCATTCACATCTCCAGTTGTGCGAAGTGGCATTCTACAAGATGATCGCCGCCATGGCGTCAAAGCTAAATGGACCAGCAATTTGTGTGGGTCGGGATCAGACTACTGTGCACCTCCCGTCAGACCTGTGGCCCGGGCACGCGTTAGCGGTGGAAAATGGCCGCCACCCAGTGCCACTCTTTAGCCCAGGCCATACCTGCACTCTCCAGATGTGTTCTTTAGCGCCCGCCGTGCGATCCCTGGAGCCGGGCTACACCGTCATGGAAATAAATCCCGACCTCCACAGAGTATTTCACTTGGGCAGCTCCAAGTTCCCCGACCTCTCGCCCTCTCCTGAACAACTCTTGTTCCTACTTCACAACCTCACAATAGCCAGGATCGATCAACTGTACGTCGATGAGGTTAGGCCAGAGGTATTACCCCTAGTGATGTCCTGGCTTTGGCCTGAGGCCAAAAAGCCCCGGCTTTTTGGCTTTGGTACCAAAGCCAAGCCAGAGCCAAAACCTTGGCCTGGGTTGGCTTTTGGCCTGGCCTGGGATTTGAGCAGGCCAAAGCCAAAAATCACCCCATTTCCCTGCCAAAAGCCCCGGCTTCCTGGCTTTCAGGCCAAAGCCAGGGGTTGGCTTGGCTTTGGCTTTTGGCCTGGCCTCGGAATTATCCAGGCCAAAGCCAGGCAAAGCCGGGCCAAAGCCATGGCTTTCAGGCCAAGCCAAAGCCAGAACATCACTAATTACCCCTATCTGCATTCTTGCTCCGACATCCCGCCATTCGCACCATCAACTACGCCGCCGACGACGCGAGCCAATGGGCACCACGAGGCCTCGTCCAGGCCACGCTCGTCGTCGTGATGCAGACTCGAAGCCTAAACTACAATAACCCTGATTGGAGTTTTTGCCTTTTGAGTTCGGCCACGGGCCTGGGCCCCAGGCGAGGCACCATCGTTCTGCCCCCTGCCCCTTCCGCCAGGAGCCTCCGGGCCTGTATCGGGTTCGCGCTGTGCCACGTCGACCACTATCCCGAGGTCATCTTCGAGCTTGTATTGTCCTTGTCGAGTTCGGTTGGCTGGCTGGACGATCGGATGGGGCACAAAGAGGACATCGTCTCGTGTGCCCATCGACGTGTCCGAAGGATCACCTTGTTGGATGCCAGAATCAGCCCGGCACGGAGGATTTTAGGTTGGTTCGAAAATCTGAAGTGGATCAGACCGGCCCTGGAACTGGTTATTGTCCCTGACCCAGCAGAACTGGAGGAATCTGGGCGATGGCGTGAGTTCATACACGAGGTTCAGACGAAATTTCCGAAAACAACAATACGGGAGAGGGATGAAGGAATAGTAGGGGCGTGATATAGGTGGTGGAGATTATCTTGTTCAGTTCCCTGTCAGCACTGTGAACATACAGCTTCCCCAGATCAAATAAACGTACCAGGAAAAATCATACTGAGCCGGAGCGCACATGGACCGAGCTCGAGTCGAACGAGCGAGAACTGATTCGAACCAGCTCGGGGTCATCTGGGCATTTACAGTGTTGCGCGCGGGTCCATGGTCCGCAGCTGTATAGCTTGCCTATATGTCTGAGTCTCGGCGGAGGTAGGCCGGCATTGCGAGGAATCTTCCGGGCTGCGGTGCAAAACATCATCCATGCGAGCAAGAAATGAACAACGAAAACAAAGCTGATCTCACGGACATTCCCCAAGCCTTGCGACGGATTCGAACCGCCGAGCAAATTGCAACTGAGCGCCATTTACACAAGTCTTTGTTACCCACCAAGGCTGAGTCGGTTCGCAAGCGGGATCAGTGTTTGCAGAATAGGGCTCGTAGATTAATTGCATGGTGAGGAATTTACCGTCTGCCTATGTGTACTTGATCAGTTCAGACTACGACGCACGGAGGTACGTACCAATTGTGGATAAGGAGGAGCGACTTCCAGCTCCGTTTATTGCGCAAACTGCGGCGCGAAACATCATCCATGCAAGAAAGCAAAAAAGAGCAGAGATATCGCGCTCGGTAGCACATGGTGTGCAGTTGCTTCGTGGGCGTGGGGACGCAACCAACCATTGAACCAAGCCCGTTCGATTCGAGCTGAGCTCCTGCTCCAAAGTCTTGGCGGAAATAGTTTTTTCGCCCGATATAGAGCGATATCCTACCGCATAGCGCGGTTACCTGCGACGCCGCGTTAATGACTCGAAAATATACCCAGAAATTCGGTCCGAGGTTCGAGAGATTTGCGTCGTGTGGCCGCGGCACGGAGTGACAGCAGCGGTGGGCTGATACGTCGACACAAGACTCCAGGCACAAGAGGAGCGAATTGATAGACGTGGCCTGTTGACACTCGAGAGGAACGCCGGAAAGCCTGAACGCTCGGAGGGTTGAAGGTACCAAGTCCGGGGGTTCAGACGCTAGAGAGCCGTGAACGGGTGCGTTTGACCGCGAGAGTTGTTTGCTCGCCCACAAGTAGGCTGAGATCCCCAGTGGCAGGGCCAGTGCTCGATCAAGTCAATCCATCATGCGCTGAGGAACTCAGTTCGCCGTCGGATGTCCGGAGTTGGTTTATACCGCGAGCGACTGAGCAGGATACAGGCCGGACGGCAGAGACTTTCATTCATTTAGCAAATTCTTGACGAAATTTCTCCTGGTCGAATTTGGGCGGAGTGTGCGGACTTGCGAGGTTGAGGGGATGTTAGCTTCATGTGGATGAGTGGCGGGGCGCGATTGCAGGGCGCGAACACTCTTTCCAGACCAAGGTGGTCGTCGATCGTGGTGGCGGAAAGCAGGAGAGGTCTGGAATTGATCGGATCCCGGATCAATCACACAAGACCGTTGCCAAACATGTGCATGCATCGACCTTTTCCTCCTGCCACCACTTCCACCGTTGTATCTTTCTTCCCCGCTGTGCCCCGGACTCTTCTCTCATTCAAGATCGACGCCCTTACTCCCCAACGCCTCGAATGCACCAGCGACGATGTCTTCCCCGCACCATCAAGTCGAAAATATTAATGAAAGGAGCTCGCGCAAACGCAGAGCTCGATGCAAGCTCGACAATCCCAAGGCTTCAATAGCCCGTGCCAGCGTCTCTCGGCGTGTCTCCAGATGGCTCTATATATTACCCCGACGATCTCGAGTTCCGGAGGATTGCTATCGAGGCGGCATTTTTTTTCGCTCGTACGTCGCCTACTTTATAATTATGTACCATTCTTCTCGTTGCCGCACCCCTTTTCCTCGTGTCTCGCGTGTTTCTCGGTGCTTGTTCCCATTCCATCCTTCCACGACTAATCGATTCCTCCGCAGATGACCCAATGGACTGGCGCGGCGCAGACCTTGCGCGTGTCCTATCTTTTATTCCACTGTCCAAACACACCTCCCTCTACGCTTCCCAGCCTCCCGCCCCTTCCTACCGACGTCCGCGCTGTTCCCTCAAGTCCTGCGGCGCCCCATCGCATCGAGCGCGACGCCGTCTCCCCGCACTCGGACCGTCACACGCCTCTGGACTATCCACGCCGCAGACCACACCCCTCCGGCTGCCAGGACCCACCAAACACCGGCCTCATGCCCCTCGTCGTTCTACATCGTCTCTTCTCGGTTACTTACTGCCCAGTGTATCCCCACGACTAATATGGCTGCTGCAGTCAAATTCCGACCCCACCTCGCGCAAACACTCTCCTCGCTCTGTCTGTCCCCTCTCTCCTTAGCCCTTCCTCCCCGCCATCCCTTTGCTGCCTTCGCTCGTTACGCGTTACGCCCAATCCATTATGCAAGTCCTGCCAAATCGATGACGTCACCGCCTCAAAACTGCTTGCCACTCATCCATCTCTTCGCGTCCTCCCAATCCGCTCCTCGCACACATCCTTCGACGTCCTGCGCCGCCTCTCCTTGCCTCCGCTAACCCCTCTTCCCTCGGATAGTCAAGCATTTGGACGTCACTTTGCGAGCAGCCCAGATGGCAGATGTCCCCCACTTGGACGGCGACACCCTCGTCTTCGCGACCCCGCTGTTCCCCGTCCCTTTCCCCCTCGTCCCCGGCGTCCGTTTCCATGGGGCTCGTCGAGTCAAATTTCGATATCCATTCGCAGGCGACTCATTTACCCCCCGCACTCCTTCCTCGCCACGCTAGGCCCTCCCCTCTAGTCTATGTACCTCCTCACATTCCTCCTCCGTCTCCTCTACTCCTTGTCGCATCCACGCCCTCGCCCTTGCCTTACCTCGATTTCGGCCCACTCAGATCAGACACTTCTCCGCCCTTGGTCGTCATGCGTCGGTATCCCGCTATGTGTCGACCTATCGCCCGGCGCCGTCCGCGCTCTCCCCCGCTGCCGAATCACCCCGCAATTTATAATATCGGACTCGTCGCCGCCCTTTCGGATTCCGCGTATACTCCAGGACGTCAAGCCTCTGCTGCGGGGCGCTCATCCTCCGACGACTCCATGACCTCCCTTTCGTCGCATCGGCACTCTCCGCGTCATCTCCGCCCGAATGCCCGTCTCGAATTCGTTCCCGTGAACGTTCTCATTCCCCGGCTGCCCTCCAATCCCGGTTCCCATCGTCCTCGTCTTTGCATCGATGGCTTGCAAGTACTTAATGTCGTCGCGTCGTTACCTACCGCTCCCATCCCGAGTCGGTGCAAGACACACTGACCGCTCTTCGATTCTTGCCTCAAATTGCCTATGTATCTTACACACGCCCCAGGTCAACTGACCCGTAGTATCCTCGTACCAGAACCTGTAAACTTGTCGCAGTTTTCAATCAATTCGGTTCCAACGCAATAATCCTCTCAGTGTCAGAAACAGCGTCCCAAGAGATTTGCGCTGGGAGCTCTGCACCGCTGATGCTAGCCCACTTTTGCGACGGGTATGAATCCCCACTTACCATCCAAGTCATGACATGCATGACACCTTGTGGTAGACGCCGTGCACTGCTCTGGCTGTATTCATATCCTGTCGAGTGCGCGGAGTACCTTGAACACGGGCGGCAGTCTAGAAATATATGGAGCCTTTCCTTTCTGGTTGGATTCAGCATGAAGGACGTGAACGGACGATGAACGAAACTTCCCTGGAACGACCAGTTTCGGCCAAAAAAAAGGGCCGAGTTCGTTCGCCGTTAGGGACCGAGCTCGAGTCGAACGAGCATACGGGGTCCATACGCCCGAATTAATGTCAGCAGCTGCGAAAATCCCATGTACAGCCAGTGAGAGACGAACGACCTGCGGTAAAGCGGCCGGTGTTGAGGAGGAGGCTGTTGAATTCAAGGCGGACTGATTCGATATTGCAGGCGCGACGGCCGGGGATGAACTTCAAACGCAGTTCCGTTCTGTGCGCGAAGCAGCGTGCTGAATGGCGAGGCTCGGTCCCTGCCTAGGTATTCGCGGTCGCGGTCAGCGAGCGGAAGAAAGAAAATGGGACAACGCACTGGCCAGTATTCAGCGTCTTCAAACCAGCGGCGGTCGATCTGGCGCGTAGTTTGGCGACAAAAAGGCCACCCGTGTGATATGGGGCAATTTATGGAACCGAGTCCGAGTCGAACGGACGAAGACTGCGCGGACACCATAGTCAGGCTGATACCTGGCAGTGGCGAAACCGTTCGCATTCGGTCCTGTGCGTATTACTGAATCCTGTCCATTTAGACTGGGTAAGATATCATGATTGACGCACGCATGACGGAGAGCTCAAGTGTCCTCCAATAAACTTAGCACACACTGGGGACGGAGTCCGAGTTGAACGGAGGAAAACTATGCAGTAGCAGTTGGCAACAAAGCCACGTACCGCGAAAGGCATTTGCACGCACGGGGCGGGCGCAGTGATTCAAAAAGGGAAGGTCTTCGCGGTCTATGGACCAGGTCCGAGTCGAACGGACGCAAGCTGCGCACGGAGTGGTGAAATACGTATACGGAGCAGCGGTCAACTCCTTCCGCGGTTGGTCTGAATCCTGAATAGATACAAGACAACGATCCCGAGTCAACCTCTCGCCGAATTAGGAGGAGGACTCGCCTCGATGTGGAATTTTCGGGCGGTGTGTGAGCACAGTCACGGCGGTAAAGGCCGACGTTCGATCATTAATCAAAACATTGCCAAACACTGCCACGCTTCTGCAGCTCCCCTTGCTCAACCCCTCCCCGGACACCTTACGTAACCGCGTGGGTTCGAACCACGGTGGTGCCATTCCTTTTTGCCTCGCTTATGTAGGTTATTCCAAGTCGTAGTCTCTGTAATAGACCTCTGAGAAATAAATATATTCTTGGAATACTGCCTCTAACTAGGTCCCCAATTTCAAGTTCAACTACCATTTTCTTGAACCCTATGACTAGAGAACATGTCAATTATCTCTCTAAAAATATACTCAACACCCTACCTTGCCTGAATCTGTATCCAGTGACCTTTCGGACTTCCAAAATCATCATTTTGACATTCTTTGTGGGTAATAAGTACATCTTCCGGGGTTTGATGTATCCCCAAGGTTTTTGCTGCTTTTGAACATATGTTGAAGGTCGGAAAACAATTCCTGAGGTCCATTGAACCTTTTGAAAGCCTACCATGCTTGAATATCAAAGAACTATGCATCAAATGACTGAGTGAGCTGTCGCGAAGAATAACACGGGCGGAAAAAAATACAGGGACCACTGCGGATCCACAGGCTCGAACGCACGACCTCATGCGTTCGCACAACTAGCAGGAGCGGTGCGTCCAACAAGTAGACTAATCGAGCAATGCAAAATAATGTTTATAGGCTTCCGAGTGTAGAGGGACCCCACCCTCCGTCTGTGCTGCTTTGGAATTGAACATATTCACCTCAATAGACAAACATATGATGGACCTTATTGCCCGGGAACTTGCTGCTACTAGCTCAAACAAGCAGATAACTGAAGGGAAAAAAAGAATGGTACCACCGTGGTTCGAACCCACGCGGTTACGTAAGGTGTCCGGGGAGGGGTTGAGCTGGGGGAGATGCTTCTGCTCTTGACCGCGATGTGCGGACGCATCGTTCTCGCGCTGCCCCTTGTTTGCCTGAATTTCTCGCCACTTTTTGACGCCATCCTGGGGCCGTACATACTATGGGCGCTGTATCACGCTGGAAGCGACCCACTGCTGAGCTATGCCATTTGGCTTGGAGACTCCGAGTCCCCGACTCGACGCGCGCAGGTATACTCCGGCACCCAGCGCGCAACGGGGGGCAATTCCGATGGTAAATCCCACCCCCCATAGTATAACCCTCCCCGGATTCTCACTGAGCCCCGCCACCAGTTCATCTGTGCGTTTCCTCTACATAGCCCGCATCGGTCATCCTGACATTTACCTCCTCACCTGAGTCACCTCGTATCGCTCATCAGATACACCGGAAGGACCGGATTTGCTCCGGCCGAACCTCCGCAAGTACTACGCGACTGTGGGGAAGGGATTGGAGAGCTACTCTTTTGCGGTGCGTCTTCATCTCTTTTGTCGCGCCCATCTTTCTCCCATTCCCACCAGATAGCTTATGGCTTCGTTCCTCTTAGACCGTCGCTGTCGCCTTCAATGCTCTCCCGGCGTCTCCCTTGTCCTCGTCACATCTCGCAGTTCTGTTCTACGGGATGTGTGTTAAACGTAAATCGGGTGGAGGCATATTCCTCGTCTCCATCTACGGTGTTTGATGCGTGCGCTACTTCGACAAGGTCTGCCCCGTACCCACTCCTTCATCAGGCGCGTTGACTTGCCGAATTTCTCATTTTGAACCGCAACCTCCGCCTCGCGTTCGTGTCACCTCTACCGTGGTGCGTCCCCATACCTGCACGACGACACACAATGGCGCTTCTGTCGTTCTTACCCTGCCATCCTGCTTCCGCACCTGCGCACCCCCGACATCTTAATTGCAGTGCCAATTACGGTGAGCCGTTGTCTTTCCACTTCTTCCCCCAACAATTCCTATTCCATCTCCATCAAGTTCGCATATTCCATCCCATTCTTTGCCGTCGTTCAATACAGACCAACCCACGACGTACCAACCCGCTGCCTCCGCCGTGCCAATAAACATTCGCGACGCGCCGTTTCCTTTGTGCTGAGGGGTCTTCAATGATCCGGCGAATACGCTACGTTCGTTCATTCATATCCCACTCTGCTTCTCGCTCACCTCTCCGCGTTCTGCATGGTTCGGTTCCCCGAATATCTCGCCATCGTTCGGTCCGCTCCCTTTGCCAGAGCGCTTTTCAATGCAAGCACTCTCGGCCCCTTCCTGTCGTGAACGCCGCTCTGCTTCAGACTCAAGTGACGATATTGACGATAGGAAGATGGTCACAGGACGCAAGGAACTCAGGGTGCGTTCCTACCGTCTCCCACGTCGACCCCAATGTGTCTCTCTTGTATTGACCACACACCCGTAGCGTGACGTTCCAACCGATGTTGACAGTGCGTTCACAGCCGTTTTCTTCTTGCGAATGAATAACCTGCCTTTGTTAGACTGAGACCGGCGTCCGTACATCCTTCACCTCCACGCTGACCACCCCGTACTCCCACCGCCGCCCCGAATTCCACCCCCATCGCCGCCCGCCCACAAAAACAATTCTCCGGTGTGGTCAGGGACCGAGCTCGAGTCGAACGAGCACAGGCTGCGCACTCGACTGGTGAATCACCGCACACTGAGCCGATTCGCATTCCGACCTCTGGATACCGGTGAACGCGCCTCAGAGTCTGTCATTGATTTCAACTTGTGACTTAGCAGCGGAAATCGATTATCTGGCTTGCCTTCTGAGTCTCCGTCATATCCGGTGCCGCTTGATGGTACTCCTGCTGGCAGTCAGCGGCCTCAGTTGACGCACCAAAAGAAATGCTGTTCGCAACCAACCGCCATGGAGTGCACCCGAGTCGAACGGGTGAAGGTTGGGTCCAATTTGGCGACCTTGACCGCAATCCATTCCGTATTCGGTCCTGCTTGATCCTGAGGACGTCAGGGTCTGACTGAGCACAAATTGAAGCATCGTCGCCCTGCCAATACGTCGATGGTGGATGCGAGCCAGGACCGAGGTTATAATAACCAAACCACTCACGAATGAATGAGCACGGTCGGGTACCTCCCCATTGGAATCTGTACGTCGAACAGGCGAGAGCTGCCTCTTCAGCTTCATACATTGGCACTGGTTTCCGTCGACAAGTGAGGACTAGTGAGGATTGCCGGATCTCAATGGAGCACCTTGGAAAGAAAAACCCAACGCACCACATTTGCATGGACCGCGCCCGAGTTGAACAGGCGAAAGTGGCATACAATCGGATCAATGGTTGCCCTGCGAATGTCTGGCCAATGTCACCATTCACGAATGAATGAGCGCGACGTATTGGAATTCGTACCTCGTCAGAAGTAAAAGAAGGGTTAAACACCAACCATGGACCGAACCCGAGTCGAACGGGCGAGGACCGCCCGGAACACACGATGGTACGGATCCACACAGTGCAGCTGCGAGCCAATTCACGTTCGGTCCTACGAATACTAGGCACTGGTTTCGGACGGATCTCGATGGAGGACCTTGGAAGGAAAATCCCAACGCACCACATTTACATGGAGCGCGCCCGAGTCGAACGGGGGAAGGATATCGAGTGGGACGCACCAACGCGAACCACTTTTTATTTTCCGTTCCTAATCGTATGCGCTTCGCCTGGTGTGTGACAGACAGAATGGGTTGATGAGTACTGACAGCGCGAGAGCACTGACCTGGATAGATGAGGATCGACGCTCGCCCAATCTTTGGCGGTCGCACCGGGGATACTTCGTCCGTTTGAGATTTAAAACGGCCCTATGCCTTGCAGCGCGGTGATGATGTTTGTGTCAATCCGAACCGGAGTGGGCGAAGTCGGGAGGGATTATACCTAGTACGTACAACGAGCGGTAGAGGCTCACCGCCGGGGAACTTTGGCACGCAGGCGGAGAAGGAGAAGAGCGGCTCGCAGCGATACGACCAGTCTCTGTCGTCCCAGAAATCAGGTAGAGAATGGGGAGTGGTCTATGCAACCTCATTAAATGGAAAGGAAGGCGCCATTCGGACACGTTAGACGTACCGGGTGATTCTCAACCACTATCCTGAGCGCTGAAGGTAAACGCAATTTGGGCCCAGCGATGGGGAGCGTGTCGAAAACAGATGAATGAGGAGGCCGCGACGTGTGCCGACAAGGGACGAGAATTCAAACAGAAGATAACGCACCTGTCGCCGGAACGTCAGAACCCTGTACCGTCTTGCGAACATGACTGCCGCCAGTGGGTCAGGGTTGAAACCAAAGAACGGCATGCATCTCACGGTGCCTGGGGGACGCGAATGCCCATCAACGACGCTCAAGAACAGTCCCTGGAGAGTTATTTTAGCCAGCTGCTGTCGTCCCAAAGGACGCGAAGGCCCAGGGCAGCAGAAGCAATACTGTCATCAAGTGACTTGCCCAGAGTGTTATCAACGCACAGCATGGGGCGCGGAGAGGCGGTGCGTCCGATAAATCTCTGCTAGATCGACTGGCGTGAAACGCGGCGCGATGATTCGGGATATACACCAAGAGTAAGCCCCGGGACAATGTAATTGAAGCAAACGGACGCACCCGCGACACGACAAATCGCCTCGTATGGTCCAACAATTTACTAAGTAGGTAAAGCGACCAAGTGAAGTCCTGGAGGTGAAGGATCGCAATTGCATCCAAGCCGGGAGGTAGTCGAAGAATCCAGGAGCCAGAGGGAGGCGAACTGCGAGGGAGATGAGAGGATGTACGCGTATCCAGGTGACCGGGGCGCAAAATTGTACAGTAGAGGATCATAAGTCGCAGGTGAAGTTGCGGCAGAGTCCGGACAGCAAGAATACCCAGTGAATAAGAGGTGCAAGATCGTCTCAAGGAAGCTCCGACTACCCCAGAGGACGGGGTTAAGTTCTGCAGAGGGGGTATGGGATTTATGTGTCGGAAGACCGGCCAGCGAGGTCTATCGAGAGAAGTTCTCGCGCCTTGGTGACAAAAACAAGCCATCGACGGGGAGTAGCACCCAGAGAGACGTTTTAGAGCAAAGCAAGAGGTTCCTTGAGATAAAATGGAGGAAAGAGAGCCAGAGCGGTTCCAGACATACCTTTCTGCGGTCGGTCATTCCTTTCTGCGGTGCCTGAGTCATTCCGCTTTTTTGTCTCAACTCATCCATTTTTCACCGCAGGCCCTCCTGGTACTCGTTATCCTGCCGGTAATCTGGGGGTCGAGACGTTCCCCCGTTCCCCACACATCTCCCCGTCCCCGCCTGCGTACAGCCTACACGCGCGTGACCTCGCGGGATCCCCATTACCCTTCAAGTGCGCCGACTATTCCTGGCGATCCCCTCCGCGCCGGCCCCCCGCCTCCCTCCTCCCTCGCTTTTTTGTCCGAGAAACCCGCTTCACCTCGTACCGTACCGTAGCTCGAGGAAATCCTCAGACGGCCCACTCCTCGTTATCAACTCGCAACCCTCCCTTCGCCGTCCCCTATGCACTTCGATACCGTTTGTTCTACGGTACGCCTCGCTGCCTTCCCCTCCACATCCCAGTGTTCTCATATCCCACCCGGTTCTTCGCACCGGGCCACCAACAACCGTTGTACTAATTTTCCTCTCGATCGACGTCGATGTTAGTGCCGCGGCTTCACCCTTACTTTGGCTTGTGGGTGGATAATTCTCGGATTCCGTTCAGGTATCCCGAACACGGGTACGTTTATCCACATCTATCTTTTCTTTCTGAACCGTTTGAATTGTCGTGCGGTCTGCTCCAATTCCTCGACTGGGCGATACACGCGCTCTCAACTCTTCAACGTCCGATTCCAGGGGAGTTCGTAGGCGTTGTCAACGCCGCTCTACCCGAGATATGTATTCAGGCGACGATGTCCAACGATCCTCACGGTACCTACCGTCTCCCGTCGTTGAATCTGTCGCACCTCCCTTTTCGTGAAGCTGAATCGAGCCATTCGTACCGCACAACCACGTTCACTTTCCTCATGTTGAAAGGGCGTCCATGGCAGCCCGCGTTCCGACATCAATTAAAGACCTGCCGTTCCCGCCTTCATCAGACCGATACCGGTGTCAAGACGTCCTTCACCTTCCCCGTATTCCCACCGCCGCCCCCAATTGCCACGCCAATCGCGGCTTGGCCACAAAAAACAACGTACCCACTCAATTCCAGTGCGTGGACCGAGCGCGAGTTGAACGAGCACGGGCCTGTGAATTAAGGCGCAACGAGCGCAGTTGCGAGACGAGTCGCATGCCGTCCTGTGAGTACCCGTGAATGCGGGCCTCAGAGTCTGTCACTGAGTTCGACTTGTAACTTACCAGCGGAAACTGGTGCTTATCTGACTTGCCCTCTGAGCCTCCGTCATATTCGGTGCCGCTTGAATCCTAAGCCATCTCGGACACGTTATAAGCGACATCAATATCGACCGAGACTTGGTACGAGTCAGCGGCCCCGGTGACCCACCAAAAAAATAATCTTCCGCCACTATGGACTAAACCCGAGTCGAACGGGTGGAGGGTGGGTACAATTTGAAATTTCAGGACCTTGACCCAAAGCGTTCCGCCGTTCCCTATTCGGTCCCTCCTTTATCCCAGGTACTTCGGTGAGTAAGCTCAAATTTAATGCATTGTCGCCCTGTCAATACGTCGATGGTGTATGCAAGCCAGGACCGAGGGTCACCAGACTATTCGCACGAAAGAACGAGTACTTACACCCCTGTGACATATTGAAATTCATGCCGAGCCTGAAGCAAAAAACCAGCGGAGCAACAGCTATGGACCGAGCCCGAGTCGAACGGGCGAGGGCTGCCTCTTCATACGTCATGGGACAAATACCTAGTGCAGTTGCGAACCAATACGCATTCGATCCTGTGGATATTGACAACCCAGCCCCAACTTGTAAGAGCTAGAGGATGGAGGAGGGCTCAGGGAATATTTACGGACCTTGACTGAAATAAAATCGATGAATGCATAATTATGGAGCCCTCCCGGGTTGAACGGGCGAAAGAGTCGTATCGATGTGGCCCGTAACAACGCAAACCGCTTCGGACTCACTGCGGCCAGTGGATTCTGAAAGCGAGGTGGATCCTGGGTTGATTTGTACCGTTGTGTTCGCGCCCCAATCGCGCCCAATTGCACAGGTTTCCATCGCGAGTAACCATAGACAGGCCCAACCGATCCTAATGTAAACGTGGTGGAGGGTCGACAAACGGACAAGCGCAGCGGGGTTCTCGGAGTCGGCCCGTGGGAAAGCAAATTCAAAGCCACCCACAGCACCCAGGCGGAGCAACGGAAAACCCTTCACCTCAAGTTCACCTTCGACTCTGAGGCGGTCGTAGGCGAGCCGCGAGGACGAAAACCGATGGTGAGGGGAGGAAGCAAGAGCCGGAATCGCGCCGTGATCCGAGTCGAGCACTGCTTTCCTGGCTTGACTCCGACCACCACCCACCACGACCACCGACGCCCTGCTTCTTGCCTCGACACTCTGCGTTCCCACAAGGCTCCCCTTAGCAATACTACATGCTCTGGCACCATCTCAACAGGTTTCCTTCGGAACAACGTCTTGCCATTTTGTCCGCGAATCCTCAAGCGAGGCCTGCACCGTCCAAGCCGCCCGTCCATCGTCACAATGCCATACAGAGTATGCGAATTATGTTGGGAATATAGGACTGCGCCAACAAGCAACGACGGTAAGGGCAATATACTGTTACCCTGGCTTCATCCGCTGCCGCGATGGAATATTCCGAGGATGGATTATCGTATCGGGCGCGTCTCAATTCTGCGCGTGCCAGCGGCGTTGCACTCATATTCCCTTCCCCTTCCACCTCCTCATCCGACTTGAATCCTCCATCCACGCTTCAACATCGCCATGGATGCACACATCACGCAGTGACTCACCAACTTCTCAATCCTAAGTTCCTAACGCCAGATGTTGAAATCTACGCGGTCCCCGCCGAATACTTCCCCCCTTGAGGTTCTCGTCAATTTGATGATGTTCAAATACTTACCTTCATCCTACGACTTCAACCAGCAGCCGTACAAACGTTGCTAAGGTCGCGGTCTGTGTCCTCTTCGACAGCATTTCCACATTCCCATCGCTCCGCCCCTCCGCCCCTCACCTCAAGACACTTTCTCTGCGCCTCACCGCAGCTTCTGGTCAGGTCTCGGAAATCGAACGATGGTGGTACGTCCGGTTCTCCAGGTTTCTGACTCTATAGCTAGCCCAGGAAGCGCTCTTCACGAGCGTCTGACTCGAGTTCGAGGTAACACTGTTGCTGCCGTCGGACGCGAATGCTAACAAAATCACAGATTACAGTCAACGCCTGAGTCTCGACCGACCCTCCGCTGGATTACCACTTGCATCAGAATATATGCGACGACTTTCCCTCGGTATTTAACGCCAGGAACGCGCCGTACATGTCTTCCTGCAAGACGGATAATTCGACGTTCATTCACCGGAAACTTTCGGGTCGTGGTGCGCGCCGTCGCTGCTCCTAGGCGTGCCCGTACTGAGACGCACACTGTGCGATCTGTTTTGGCCTGCGTAGCGCTCCTGCTTCGAACGCTGCTACTCAGACCGCGCCAACTTCGGTTGGCAGTGCAGGAAGAAATCTCGTTCTGCGGCGGGACCACATCACTGGGGAAAACTTCAAAGGCACCCTTTCCTTCACCGAATCTCGCCTCGGTCAGTGCTCGGGTCGATTCGGCTGATCGAGTCCCAGATTCAGCAGATTGTTTGTAACCACGAAGCCTCCCAAGTGCTGCTCGAAGGAACGAGTTACAAGGTGAGGAGGCCGTTTCAGCCTTGTTCTTCCCGCCTGTCGTGATTCGTCTTGATTGTTTGCATTCACTGACAGGCGCTGGAAGCCTGGGTGTCTCGAGGCTGTGGACAGTATCCTTGTCTCCTGTCTTGGTTGCCTATTGTCTGCAACCAAAGGTGCAACACAATTAAAGCAATCCAGGGAGAGTTGGACTACTCCTCCGCCGACACAATTGCGCGACGACTCTTCACAATGACAATGAGCACCGTGGAGATACTTCGATTCTCCAGGGGTATAAAGCCTGAGGTTGCAGACTCGTATCCGCATCCGACCAATGACCTCGACAAACGACCCCCAGTCCGCTCCTCCGCCTGGCAGACGTCCCGCCAGGGCGTACTGGACAGGCTGGCTCAGAAAGCTCCGCAACGTGGTGCCACCCGATTATATCCCCTGTACCTTCCGCGGGGAGCGTATGCTCGATGCCCACAATGCGTTCCTCAAGAACGGTACGCACTCTGCATTACACCCGAGACAATCCCTGATCTCCACAATATTATCTCAGTCATCGACTATATACTCATCCTGAGAAAGGAACTCGGATTGCCCGACCTCGGATTTCGTACAGTGCAGATCTACTGCTGGTCACAGGAGCTCAATAAGAAGATGCTTCATAGGATACATGTGATCTTGTGGGAGACTCCGACGCACAGCCGCGGCATCCACGCGGGGTATGATCCTGAGAGTGTCTACAGAGCAGGTGCGTGCGCCCGCCGACCGAGGTTTGGAGGTGCCTTGCTGATGGTGAAATGCTCCGTGCAGCGTACAAGTTTATCCTTGCACTCAAAGCCGACGTCATGACCTACACTGAGTGTGAGCTAGGGCGTGCCAGCGAGACAGATGACGACTCGGACTCGGAGGACCAGGAGGAATGTCGTGAACAGGATGATACTCCGCGAATTTCTGTCAAGCAAGAGGAGGATGTGCCCAAGCTCTGAGGCGAGTCCCGAATCTTGGCAGTGCGGCAGGAGGACGGACGGTGACTCTGTATACCCCATGGATCATAATAAACAAGATATTGGATGAAGTCGGTGGTTGAGTACAGTTCTGAGCGGACGCGGTGTCACCGTCAAGCAACAAGATTCAACTTCCGGTCTCGAGGATGGCGTCGGACACGGGACACGCCTGATCCGACGCGCAGATTCAGCGACTCCCTGTTCGACTTAGGGCGGTGCCTACCAAATGGGACATTACGGTTTTGCTGCGGCGTCCAACGTGGCTTTGTCGTTCCGTCGCGGTAAGTGTGCGGTTCGCGCTCAGCGGGAGGGAGTGAGGCGGACCCGAAGCAAAAGATAAAGCAGGATCGCGCCACAGGGCTGAAACTCTCCGTCAAATTAGAATCACGTCGGCAGAAGGAGAATGGCGCATGAACCCGCGTCGAACGGGGTGAATCTGTTTGGTAGACTGCACCGTAGAGTCTAGACGGGTTGCCGCCGACACCAATCCCACAAGAGGGTGTGAGAGACCAGAGCAGTACACCGTTGGGAGGTCGCTGTCTGGAGGGAATTGGTCCGGAGGGCGGGCATTCACCAATCGGAAACGACTTCCTGCACATGATCATTAGACACGGGGGAGCTGAATGAGAGATCGCCATCGCCAAGTGTTAACGGGTTAGAGATTCGAGACCAAGTTGACGCGAGGCAAGAGCATCTGCAAGGAACGATCGGTTTGAACTGACCCGTGATACATAGACGCAATACTCACCACAACGCAGCATTTGAGGCGAAACCAGATAGTTACGTCCGAGATTTCGAAACCAGGAGGACGTGCAATGCAAGCCGCGACGCAAGACCCTCGCGAATAGCTTCAAGCCAGGATTAGCGCGTAATTAATTTTGGGTTCACTACAGTTATTCACCGGAACACGGTGTGAGGCGAATGCAGGCAACCAAGTACGTAGTTGAATCAAGGGGAGCAGCGTTCTGCGCACCAAATTATTCGCAGTACAGCGGCGTGCAAGAACGTCGCAGGCTGGACGCATTGTCTTGAGAAGGACGATGCAGATAAAAGGGGAACGGGCACACCTCATAGTCGCCTCCCTCAAGGTCGCAGTCCACGATGCCCGTTCGAGCCGTGGGGTTAGGCAACCTGCACGGCAGCAGCGAATAGGAGTTCAACTCACTGAGAGGCTACGGCGACCAGATGCTGAAGAATGACGGCGTCAGATGATATACAGTTGCAAGCGTGATCACAGACGCACCTGCTCCGGCAATGGACTAGGGACTACCACAGATTTAATGGCGGCCAAATTCGTCCTACCGGCACGGCTTTCAGAAGATTGAGGGCTCAGGGACGAGCGGAGTGAACACGTATTCAATCGGTGGCGCCCACCCGGTCGAGGAGTACTCAGAACGAAGTCAGGCCGGCGACGAAGATAGATTTGGACACGCATCCGCTGAGAATTAATGTATCCCGGCCGATCGCAGAGGTGCCAACGGTGAAGGAAAAATTACGCCGTGAATGAAAAAAGCAGCGGATAGCGGAAGTCGACGCCGAAACGAGGTGGCCAGGTCCTGCGTTCGGAGGAATCGAGCGCGACAACAGACAAGGCAGTGCATCAGGGAGTGGCCACCGCGACAAGGAACCAAGTGAGGCGTGCTTGTAAGTTCCGGTGCCGCGACGATGGATTCCTCCGTGCGAGGATAAAAGAACACATTCAACAAAGGCCAGGTCTGGTCGACGAGTCTCGAGATAGGCAAGGGAATTCCTGGACAACGACAGCGGAAGGGCTACAAGGCGGATTGTGCTTCTGCGCGAAATATTCCAGGGATTATAGCAGCGGATGTGAGGTGGATTCGAGTGAACGCGACGGTGGCATGGTGGTGGGAAGCAAGGGACAATTGATCCGAGTCGGCGATCAAACACAAACACCGCCACACCTTCTGCTTCCCACCACGATGCACCACGAATCGATATCGACTGCTGCTCCGTCCTTCCCGTTCGCGCTGCGTGGAAGCACCCTTACCCAACTCACTATCTTCTGGGTTCAGCATCCGGCGTAGTGCAGCTGGCCGCGTTCGCTCTTTCCCCCGACTCCCAAGGTTGAGTACTACCAGCTGTCCCGGGTCTCCACGGGCCAAAACGAGACGGACTGGTGTTGTATGTCGCTGCGCAGGTACCGCCACTCAACTTGGAACGTGACCCGCGCCGAACCTCGAACACACATGGTCTTAGCTCGTCGGATTCACTCATGCTCCAAATTCACCGCTCAGCCAGGATCTCCGAGTCTCCCTTCTCCGGCTCTCTCGCTTGGCATCCTCTCTGGATCGATTCACTCTCCTGCACACCCATTCATTCGGCCGGCCTCTTCCCTTCTACCCCACGAAATGAACGAACCGCGCGTGACGGTCGGAAGCATGGGTTAGTCGGTGCGTTCTCCGAGCCTCCATCCTACATCTTAGTGCGTTGACTCTGTTGGCTGGCCCCACACATTGCACATCCATGCGAGGCAGCCTCTCGGCGCCCGGCTGGTTTCATTCAAGCTCCCTTTCCCTCCGCCGCTCGTGGCTCGTACCCCTTGGATTTCTATCTCCCCTCGCGCACCATATCCATATTTTCATATCAATTGCACGTTCGTTGACGCCCATTGTGTTCCTTCCTGACCCAGTCGCACCTCTACATCATAGCGCGTGCAAGCTGGACCCGAGTCGCCTGTTTGCGTCATCCACGGCGAGTGCATCTCCTCCGCCTCTACTTCTCTCCGTTCTGATCTACTCCGTTCAATAGATGTTGGTTTTGCTATCGCTCCCGCCGATGCCATCCACCGCTCCTCGACACCTCGCTCTGTGATCAACCGCACGTTCTCGGCGGCGGAATACTCGACGGCCAAGCATTTTAGGGACACTCACAGCGTGGTGCGTTGCCAGCATGTTGGGGACCCAGTTCAATTCCAGCATCGTCAGGACGGTCCGTGCCTGCTCATGCACAGAATTGGAGGGATCATCTCTCGTGTGTTCCTTTTCTATATCTTCTTTTACCCAGGCCGACAGTCTGGGGGTGCCTACTTCGCCGCGACGGCGAAACGGCTACCTTTCGCGGAAACCTTACTAACTCACCGATTTCCACTCGGTCTCTTTTGCGTCACGTCTAGTGGATCTAGACCATGCGGCAGCAGAATGGTCGAAATGGGTATTGACGACACAGGCTTACGGTGCGTAACTGCTCGAATTATTGCTTCACGTCTGATGTTGAGACACCAGCAGCTATGCGACTCATCATCATTGAAGTGTTGGTGGAAATGGAGTTTGCCCTGAATTTGGCCACAAGTGCGTACTAAAGCCATTCCCTCCTCGTCAGACAGTCAAGTTCTCTTGTATCCGACCGCATGCCTCTCCACCCATTCGACGCTGGCCACCCTTGAAGGGAATTCGCTTCGGCCGCCCATCTACTTTGAGTCCCTCGGTAATAAACTGCGACGCGCATATCCCTCCGCTGGTCCATCGCTCTGACATTCTACGGATCGCAGGGGTGCTGCCCCTGCGCGTTTGGGATGTACAAAGTCGCGTTCATTCTCAACTCGCCGCTGAGGAGTGTATCACACTTGGTGCCACCATAAAAGCCACATCGCGCCACTTCTGTCGGATGAATTCGGGGAGGGACTGCTCGACGGAGAAAATAAATCACACCAATTTCCCTATGATAGACCGACCCCGAATCGAACGGAGAACACTCGCAGACATGGGAACCATTGCCCGCAAAGTTCGCGAATGCGACCCCACCTCGCAACCAGCCCTTTCAATGTCTCTTAGCATGCCTCCAGAGATGGTTGGTGCGACGGGGCTGGTCAATTCGGAGGCGTCGTGTGGTGAGGCCGGTGAGGGCGGCATTCGCAAGTCATATTTACTGCAATCACAAGACCAAGGAAAACTCGCAACACCCGGTGATCGAGTACTGCTCGACCCGCGCGTGCCGTATTGCTGAGTTATGGTCAGCACCCTACAAGTAACAAAGGTTGAACAACGGGGACTGCTCTCTTCCCCGGGCCGACGGCAAACGGAAGGCTTGAAGTCATTGTTTCGCTGTCCGATTGATACGATGCTCAAGCTCCGGTATGGATTCATACCCGGTAATTCTGTGAAGAACTTGTGTTCTTGGATTCATCGCAGGATTTTGAGCGGTTCAAACCGCAGGAAACGGCTTGCCGGCACCGTCGTGATCCAATCAGGTCAGCACGTGGCAACCCGACGCAGGAAACGCCTCTTGCTTCTTCCCAACGCCCATCGCGCAATGGACGGAAATCTCAGCTCTGGGGTCGAAGACTCGACTCTCACCCGTGCAACTGGGCTGTGGTTCGAGGACTGTGGGCTCATCATACAGGCCGAAACGACCTTGTTTCGCGTATCCCGCGACATGCTTGCGATCCAATCCCCCGACATGTTTTCACTGCCCCCACCGGAGCCGGCTGATCTAATGTATGGATGTCCTTTCGTGTTTTTACCGGATACCGCCGAGGATGTCACTTCTCTCCTCCGCGCGATATTTTACTATGAGTAGATTATCTCCAAACTTCTGTTACCGCGCGGATTCTGACGCAGCAAACTAGTTTCTTTGAGCCCTATCCGGCCGAGATCTCCTTCCCGGCTCTCGCCGGAATCCTTCGTATGAGCCACAAATACGAACTCGACGCGCTGCGAACACGGGCTCTCATCCACATCTCGGCTCTGCATCCAACGACGCTCGATCAATGGGGCGCCCTGGACCTTTTCGACCCGAACACGACCCCGTGGCTTAGGGCACTCCAGCGTGAAGACGGACTCCTCGCGATCGTTGTGCTTGCGCGACAGCTCTCCATCAATTGGATCCTCCCTGCCGCATTTTATCGCAGCTGCGAGTTCACATGGGAGCGCACGATCCTTCTTGGGGACCTCCACATTGACGACAAGGTTCGCCTCGTCTCTGGCAGTCGATTGTTGGAGGGCCCGGCCGTCACAGAAATCCTCTCCTGCCTTTGGCCGGTCGACGACACGGAGGCTTGCGCCCGGGAACGCTTCCGTGCCCGCCGAGTCGCAGAGACCTGGCGTGAGCACGGCGCTGACTCCACCGCGAATATGCCGCTGAACATCTGGGATGCCAAGGATTGGGAGGGAGTGGGGGCATGTTCGAGGTGCCTCACCCAGATGAAGACAGCCCTCAGGGCTAAACGACAAAGCCTGTGGGATAAATTGCCCGAGATGTTTGGGCTTCCCGGGTGGCCTGAGCTCGAGGAGATGAAAGCGAAGGCGCTGAGCTGATGATCGTAAGCACAATCAATGGTGGTTTCGTCCGCTGTCTCCGAGCGCTGAATCGGGTTTACGATAGGACGACCGGAATTGTGGATGGTTAGTGACGCGAGCACATGCCTATTCCAATCCTGTTCCTCACTGGCAGAATTCCTTGTTCTTAAATCAACTGCCTCGTATTTTTGCATCCAAACTCCGAAAGGGCTCCGGGTAGATCCCGCAGAATGGCAGAATCGGGATGACATACCTCGCGAGACATTGACGGGTTTCGATTGTATGTGACCATGTGGCTAATATTGAACAATCCTAGTCGAGTGAGGACGGAACGCGAGGCTAGCCGAGAAGCAGAGACCAGGAATCGGGTTTGGTGGGTGCAAAACTGCGGAAGCTGTATCACTGCGAAGAGGCGAGGCGAACAGAGCTAATAATCCCCTGAAGTGACACGGAACCGCGCGAGAACCTGGCGAACCCGCGATGAGAGGCAAAATTCGGTCGGGTGGGCGGGTTGGTGGCAAATGGACTTGTATAAATTAGGATCCACCGTGCGAAGACGATATGGGACGCCAGGAGTCACCCGCAGCGCGGCCATAGGCTACCGCCAGGGAAAAAGGCGGGAGAGATGGATAATGCGACGCACCTAATTGATTTGGAGGTGTCGTGCAGCTCGGGGAGATTCACGCGTCGCCGAGGGCTTTGCAAGATCTAGCGTGGATGTGTAATCGCACTGATATGAACCGGACTGTTACGTGCACTGCGTGCGGCGGGACACTGCAGCATTGCTTGACCACTGACATGATGCACTGCTGGTTAATCGGCGAGTGCGACTCTTAACTCAAGAATAATTGCCACTCGAGTCGGGCTCATTCCATTGGTGAGTTGTGTTATCGTTTTTTGCTGGAAATCCATAAACGGGGTGGAGCTGGGACAGGCATGCGAGGAACCTTGGGTGTATTGACCCTTGTATCGACTCGGTACGGCGGCTATGTTGCTTTCCAGGTGCATGCGTTGTGTTGTCCTCGTGGATGACCACACCCGTAGCCTGAAGCTGAATGGCAGTTATGTGGAACAAGACGGCATTGAGGGTAACACTAACTACGACTCTTTCATTGTTTGCCTAGCGACGTGGACTTCGGCATCGGCTGTTTCTCGTAGTGACACCGTATCTTCCTTCCTCTTCTTCCTTCCCTTCCCCCGCACTCCGTCCGCGTTTGGTGCTCATTGAGCTAGGAACCTCCTCCCGCGCTGAGGGCTTTAAAGGGTGACATCGACTCGCTCGGAGCAAGAACTGCGTCGTCTTGCAGGACTTGGACGCGTTGCTCGAAACGCCTCTGACTGGTCCACTTCGAGCGCTTTTGGAGCAAAATGATTCACACGTCCTCTGAAGACCCACATTCTACTCTGAAGTCGCCTCCGCCTTGGACACGCACGCGTATCGTCTCTGCCTTGTCGAATCCGACGACATGATCAAGCTTGAAGTGCTCGCCAGCTCCTCGTATATTAGAGTGGAAGATGTCAGGTGGCGAACGCAATCATTGTATGTAGTGGCGGGTATAACGGTGACTGTCTATACCAGAGTGTGAGCAAACTCCGGCTGCCCCGCTAGCCTCCTCGCTCATCTCGAGCACAGGGCTGAACAGCTTCGTGTTCACCTCGTCCTCCGCGCCGCGCGGCTTGTGCACCCGCAAGACGTAGAACACCGCATCCTCAATCACCAGCAGGCTCTTGAGCACGCCGTTGATGTTCCACCCGATGCTGGCGACGACAAAGCCCGCAGCGGCGTCCAGCACGTAGTGGTTCGCCGTCGACACGATCGCGACGAGGATCAGCGCCGGGTACGACATGCCGAGCACCCATTTGCCCAAAGTCAGGACGCGCGAGTGCGAGTGCGAGGGGAGCGTGGCGACGGTGAGGCCGATGACGAAGCTGTACCCAAAGTGGAGCGAGGGCATCGCCGCGAGCTGGTTGCAGAACTTGTTCGTCGTCCAGACGCTCGCGACCTCGCCTGCGTGGACGGTGTCGATAAAGCCGAAGCCGTCGGAGGCGGGGAGGAGACGCGGGGGCATGCACGGCCACAGGGTGAACACGACGAACGCCATGAGGTTGGAGACGGCGAGGGTGCGGCGGCGGGCCTCGAAGATCTGCTGCGGCGCGGCGGCATAGAGCCACGCGAGGAAGGTGATGGTGCCGGGGATGTGGATGAAGCTGTAGATGCGGTTGAGGGCGCCGAGGAGCGCGGGGCGGGCGAGGACGTAGCCCTGCACGGCGGGCTCGATGAAGACGCCGAGCTTCTGCTCGAGGTGGATGAGCGACAGCGCATGCTCGCGGGAGACGGCGAGGGTGTCGTCCTTGAGGGTGACGGCGGTGAAGGCGCGGGCGAGCTGGTAGGTCCAGTACACGAGGAGCCAGTACCAGACCTCAACGAGGAACGGGAAGCGGCGGAGGACTCGGGAGACGCGGGTGTTGCGCCATACTGCGGTATTCCGCGAGCGGACGGTGCGGCCAAAGACTGTACGATCGTGATAGGCTGATTCAGCGGTGGCGAGGAGGGGCTCTGCGGTTGGGGAGAGCGGGGAATAGGCGTCGGTGTCCTTGCCGCGGCGACGGTTGAGGACGACGCCGGCGGTGAGGATTGTGAGGACGATGCTCGGTTCTGCGTATGCGCCAAAGGACATGGTAAAAGGACGAGTACAACAACACAGTCCGTGTAATTTTAGGGTCTCTGATACTGGTGCCTAAGTGACGGAACCCCGCCATGTCAAAATTTCGAAAAGCGTCAAGAGCTTCTGTTCGACGACTACTGGACCTGTAGTGCCTTTGCTGGATTGACTCGCACATTACCTGGCTGGAATCTGGTCTTCTGGGCACTCTGGATCTGTCGGACGCTCGCGGCTTCAATCCAGAAGAAAATCCCGCATCCAGCTCATTTGTGGCTCGTTCTGTCTGATTCTTCTCCTGTGCATGGTGGGCAACCTTGCAGCCCGTTCTGTTGCTCAATCGGACCCACTGTGGCCCACCGTCTTCCGTTTGCTTCGTCGCTGCCATCCTAGCCCAGTTGCCTTTTGGGGTTGGCCCATTGCTGCCGTTCGACATTTACTTGGCGCTGTCGCTCCGTTGAGCTCCGCTCCTCGCGCCCTGTTTCTTCCGAGCGGCGCCTCGATGAGCGGCTTGGTCCGCAGTGCGTTGAGGTCGACTCCGCCCGCCTTGTTTCTTCCGAGCGGCGCCTCGATGATCGGCCCGGTCCGCGGCGCGTTGAGCTTGACTCCGCCCGCCCTGTTTCTTTCCGAGTGGCGACTCGATGAACGGCCCGGTCCGCGGCGCGTTGAGCTCGACTCCGCCCACCCTTTTCTTCCGAGCGGCGCCTCGATGATCGGCCCGGTCCGCGGCGCGTTGAGCTCGACTCCGCGCATCCTGTTTTTTTCCGAGCGGCGACTCGATGAGCGGCCCGGTCCGCGGTGCGTTGAGCTCCACTCTACCCGCCCACTTTCTTCCGAGCAGCGACTCGATGATCCGCCTGGACTCTGTGTGTTCTTCTCTCTGTTGGCGGCCTCTGCGCCCGTGTTCTTGCTTCAATCGTGTGTTGAGCCCAGCTCCGCATTGCCCCCACCTCGCCGCCGTGCATTTTTTCTATGGAGCCTTCGTGTTCCTTGGTCTTTATGGCCTCCCAAAAGTCCTTGGGTTCGCTTTCTCGGAAGCGGATGGTATGCATGCACTTTGCAAAGGGACGGCATGCGACAGCATCTGGTGGATCGGTGGACTTCGGAAGAGCTATCCCTGGGAGGAGGAATCCTCCTGTACTCCGGCATTAATTTGCAAGGAGGTCAGGGCCCATGAGGTTGCCACCGATTGAGTTCAGCCAGCAGAACAGCTGCTGGCCGGCCGGTTCATCAGACAGCCAGCGTCTTGCGTGATTCTAACCCCTGGAACAAGTGTGTGCTCGGTTGGCATCTTGTAGCTACTCGTAAGGATAACCACCCATACAGTACTTCATGTTTGTTCTCCGTAAACTCGTTGTTCAGGCATTTGGACCACGCGAGTATAATATATCCCCCCCCCCCCCCCCCCCCCCCGTACCTCGACCAAAATCCAGGCGGTGGATGTGGACTCTGGACTTGCCTGCTCCCGAGCGTTGTTTGACGTAGAAAACGTGACAATTCATCCCGCGCAGACCAGAACCACCGTGGGCAGAGCTTAATGCGTGCAGGGGACAGGGAGATGGTCATTTCGCAAATTTAGGACTTCCCGATCGAGACAAAAAAAGTCAGAGTTTACTGTACAGGAACGCGACGCTGAAGGACCCTCGATCTGGGGAGGGTTTAGCCGTGTCGACAAATGAAGAGGCGGAAAGGGCGTACAATGCCTCCGCGCGACGACGGACCCTGATGCAACTGTCACTCACACCGCCGCCAAAGTTGAAAATAAAATGCCCCGCACGGGCCTTGAATGCAGGCCCATCTATTTCATCGACCAGCATCGCAATGGTCCCCAGCACGAATTGCATGGACTCGACCATGGCAGGGAGACGCCGAAGGTGGCACCAGAGCCGGATGCGGGGAGAATCGAGGCCGAGGGGCTTGCGGAGAGAGAGCAGGTAGGGGCCTGTTCCATACAAGGCCTGCGGCAGGGCGTCATTGGCGCATGTAATTTTCACGCGGTCCAAAGAGGCAAAAACGTTGCCTATCGCGCGCGGGAGGATCGAGGTGGCGCTTGGGAGGTATTTGGGGTACGACCCATGTAGGAGGTAGAGACCGTCCACGATTGGGCGGAGGTTCTGGCCGAATTCATGAACATCTCGCGCGAGGTTTTGAAGGGCGGGCACGACGGCGGCGTTCAGTCCTCCGATGTCTTCCACTACGTCGCTCAGGATGTCGATGACACGATGGATCTCGGCGAGTGCGATGCCCTGCGGTTTGTTGTTACTGACGGTCTCATGTGAGGAGAGGAAACGGACGTTGGGGTCGATGCGGGCCTGTGTTGGCTCTGCGGTGAGCGTGCGTTGGATGAGGGCGGAGGACATGGTGGAGGGGAGAAGACGTGGCAGGGTGAGGTACACTGCACGAGGACTGTCGGACGGTACCGGGCATGCATATCCAACGTGGACCGCAGTTCATTTCCGTTTCATTGGCGCCATGACGGTGAGAAGCAAAGTTTCGCAGGCACAGGAAAGATGACAAAATTCGAGTTCGCCGAGCACCGGCAGCGCCAAACCTCACACAACTCATCCACGCGTCCCAAACAGCAAGCTGTCACAGCTTACTTTCCACCACCACCTCGGTTTTGGCCATCCCTCTTTCCCCTGTCCATCCCTGGAAAGTGAGTGGTGGAAGGTACTTGTGAGTTGGACTGCCGAGTCCCGGGAGAGAGAAATGATTTGGACTCACATCGGGCTGCGGGCGGCCTACCGCGAGCTCCGTTCGCCGGAAGAGAAACATAGGAGGGAGGCGAGCCCCTCGGGACGGAAGCAACACTCTCTCGGTGGTTGCGGTTTGAAGCACGCAGCGCGCGTTGAGGATGTAAGAAGAATTTGCGCATCAAAGGTCGCCACAGAGGTCCGGCAACCACGCGCCGATTCGCAGGACTCACGGAATGGCTCCACGAGCGGGACTCGCAGGAAGAGACGGGGGTGCCGGAGTTTGCGTTCACGGGTGGAGGAAGAGACACGACAACTGCGCGTATACCTCTATCAAGGTCGGCACCGGGAGGACAATTCCCCAGGGAGCAGGCAACAGTGAATCTCTACTTGCCAGTCGAACGCGCCAAGGGCCTAGGTGCAGCGTCGTCGTCTGCGAGAATCGGCGGAGTCAGACGAAGATAAAAGGGGAAACCCCGGATTCAAGTCCAGCAGATGAGAAGAGGAGTAAAGAGGAGGAGTGTCCAGTTGCAGGAAGATCGGCCGCGAGTTTGGAAGGCTTTATTCATGCGAGGCGCGCACCGCTCTCGAGTCACACCACTATCGCAGACAGCCTGCCAGACTGAGATATACACACGCTCTCACCACCACGAAAATGTCAGTCGCCGCGAATGGTGCTTGTTAGGTTGAGAGAAGCTACGCAGGTGCGTTCGGGAACGTCAGAGAGGGAGATTCGCCGCTAGTCAGTGTGCTGCGCAGAAAACGACATCCGAGTTCGCCAGAGCGCGAGATCTAGCTAGAACGGTGTTTGGTTGGACTTTGAAGGATGCTCGAGCTCCAGTGATGGCGAAGGATACAGAGTACGAGACGGCGGGCCAACCCAGGCAGCAGTGGGCGAAGACGGTGAACGGACATGGTGGTTAGCAAGAAGATGCATCGGCCGGTTATTCCGATGATCACAGCTCCACGTCTGGATCAAGCGGTGCCGATGATGCCGAATGTCTCTTGCCTCTTACCACGACCATCGGATTTGGCTACAATGGTCCAGGAGGGAGACTTGGATGAGGTTCCTCTTCCTTGTGCATATAACGATAGTGAGTCTCCTGCCACCCTTTCTCGCCACTCAAGACTCAGGGAGACTCGGAATTCGTCTCAATTTGCGCATTCAAGAATCAAGAAACAAGGTCGTTGTGAGTCAAACCAGTCAATGGATGCTCGAGCACCCGTCAGTCTGTAATTCCAAGGCCGCACGCTTCCATTCCTCCTCTCAATTCATGCAGATCCGCTCCCGACGACCGAGACTTCATCCGCAAATTTCAACATGCACTTCTCGTCCCCCGCACCCGGCTCGCCCCGCCAGCGCTTCTCATGCATCGGACTTAGCCTCCTCTTTGCAATGATCCTCCGCCGCCCGAATACGTTGCTCTTGGGACGTCGCCACTTCCATAGGCTTTCCTCGCCGAAGCTGCATCCCGGGACCCAGTCTTGTCTCTAATCCTTTGGGCCTCCTTGCTTCACACTCGCCGCCAATTTATTGAAGCTTTCCGCTGTCCGTGCGCACGATATCATGACGGGTGCGATAACTTCGCTCGTTTCACAGAAATCGTGGCGCGTCCGAATCGATTCGGCAGTGGATCCTCCAGCGGTGTCGAAGTGTCCCGGGAGCCAAGTATTCACGCAGTTCGCCCTCTCCGTAGCTCACCGTTAAGCACGGTTCAATGAACTGGTCAGCGTACCATCGACGGATGTGGGTGCCGGGGGACTGAGAAAAGTATCGTTCAAGTTTGGGTGCGCACTTTGTCTCTACTCTCCGTCTCGAGTCCGGCGCCATCGTCGTCCTGTTTCCTCCCTCCATCCTCGGTCCCGCTCTGAACGATTCCCCAGGCACTTATCCGGTTCTTCCGTTGATCACAAGGAATTTTTTGGCGGCTTCCATTCCATTCCAACCTGCCTATCATCCTGCTCGTACTCAAGAATACTCTATCGGGGGAAATCGCCTTAAAACCTGCATGTAGATGCGCGCGACCCTGACATCCTACCACCACCTGCTTGTGCTCGGCGCGCAGCCGCGAAAAAATGGCACGGTGGACTTCAACTCCAGTGGCTCTCCCGTTCGACTCGGGGTAGGTGGGTGAGCTCCAACACAACCGGAAGTTTTGGTTGCTCGCACAAGTCATTGCGTCAAGCCCCCGTCGCTACGTTTGAATACCCACAGATTTGGCGCCCAGTTCAACGTTGCTCTATTTCATTCGTCGGGAGAACCGAGAAGAGCGTGTCTCGGTCTGACTCCCGCGCTGTAGTAATCTGCGCCGCACGGCCGTGGCCTCTTCCCACCGCCTATGGTTAGAAGAGATATACCAAACACACCCAGCAGTACATCCACACTGCGGTTGAGAAAAATTGGGCTGGGCGAGACCTGTTCGATTCGGGTCGGGTGCATAGGGGGATTGCTGATGAAGATTTTTAAGGAACGTTTAGATCTGGGACAATCGCCTCAGAAAGGGGGCGAATGGCCAGTGGCTCACCGTCACCGCGAGGAAGAGTTAGCGCCGCGCTCAACTCTCGCACCACAGCCCGGCCCGAGTCCACACCGCCAATGGGGTCCCAGCCTCTTTATTTAGGGAGACCGAGAACCGAGATGTAGTATCTCAAACGCACCCAATAGTACCGGTACAAGTTACACTGCGACTTGAGTTGGGCGAGACCTGTTCGATTCGGGTGGGGTGCATAGAAGAAATTGTTAACATTTTTTTAGGACCATCCAGATAGAGCGGCGGCCTCACTGTTCGCCAGTGTAAGTGACGCATGGAACTTCCAGCGAGGGGCTCACCGAGTCGAAATTGAACTAGAGCGCCGGCCGAAGTTGTCCATGTAAACGGACAGCGTTGACCAAGGGGGCGGTGACGAAACAGGCGCCGGGGAAGTCAAGTACATTTCGTAGAGGCGCCGGTCCCGACTCGGCGCACGAGGAAAGATGAGCCACGGGATCGGACAGAGCGCAGTTCGAACACAGGGGATAACAGAGCAGCTTCAGATTTTTGAATGTGCCGGCCACAGTTTGCTATGGCAGCGCGTCGGCTACAGCGGCCGCAGGTGGCAAGCGCAGTAGACGACCGAGGTGCCAGTCCCGCGCGCGTGATCTAGTGTCCTGGAGGTTGGTGATTCGACGCGAACTTGAGGAGATGAACACCGCAGGAGGACGCGCACTGGGAGTTCGATCGGCGGGAGAAGGTTGCGATTACATGTCAAAAAAGAAAATGGCAGAGGGCGACGAGGAGGGAGCACCGTGGGATTGGCGTTTCGTCGGTGCGGCGGCGGCAGACGGTCTTGATGTGCAGGCGATGAGACGATGCGCCAGAGGGAGGTCATCGTGGGTACATTTATCGAGCCGGTCGCATACGAGGTTGGTGACGCCGCGGAAGGGACGAGTGAAGGCGAAAAGATGAGGAGACCCAGTTTGGCACGGAGGGCAGCTCGGGGGGCGCGTCAAGCTGAGGTCCGGAGTGGCACGAGAGTGGTGTCGAATGTGAGACTTGAGATCTTGAGATAGAGAGTGGTCACTGGTCCTCCAAAATTCGGAAGCGCGTCCAGCCAGATACTAACAGGCCGGGTGCAAGGAAACACTGATGAGAGGGAGGAACGAGACGAACGCAAACGTCCGACAAACAGGGGGCGACATCGATGACGGACACCATATCACTGGCTGGAAGTGGGAGGTAAGATTGGTGCGACGCGGCGCCATCATAGTTTTTTTGTGCGAAAATCGTGCATACAGCGGTTACGAGGGCAGACAACGACATCCGGCGTCGGACCGGCGATGTAGAGAGATCCATCCAGCGAAGACGGATAAGAAGCCTGACAGCGTGCTCCCACAGGATTACTTGACCCTTGAGCGGATTGAAGAGCCAAGAGGGGGCTTGAATGAGGCGGTAGTGGAACGAATCTTGAGAACGACGTGGAGGCTGCGGACAAAAGGCGTTGCAGTTTGATCAAGGTTTGATCCGAGAACAACACTGCCACACGGCAACTCCCTTTGCTTCCTCCCGCCATGTACCCAGTCTGGTAACTGTCGCCGCAGGCTCTCTACCCAGGCTGTCTACCCCCGCGATTTGTTTTTGTTCCTCCGCGCATCCACACTACCACCACGTCCCACAAAACCAACCGCTAGTAAGTACCCACCGGCAACACTACTGTACTATTACGACCAAGTATTCAGTCACAGGTCACAGCCCTCGCTGAAATGAATACATGCTTCATGGGTCACAGGTCACCGGGGTTTTGAATCGATGTTTTTGAGCTTGTGCGTCCCAAATAGGCAAATTTTCGCTCCGGCTCCGCCGGATCATTACCATATAAGGCAATCTGAATACTTGAAAACCGAAGACTTTGGGTCACTGGTCACACCCCCCCGAATACTTGGTCGTAATAGTACAGTAGTGCGACATCCACCGTGCTCAATGTTGCTCCAAAGTAGTACTACAGTCACCCGACGGTCTTGCTTCCACGGATCTCTCCAGTGTCCACACAAGATATTCAAGCCTAATCAAACTCCATCCACATTATGTGCGTACACCCCACTTGTCGCCCGTTGTTATTCTCACCGCATTCAACCGTTCATCGGTTAGGGTTCATTCCGCCGCCTAGATCCGCAAGGACGCGTTCGCTTTCTACTCCCGGAGTTGGTGCTATGCCCAGATCTATTTAGCATTTGCTCCTGCAACAAATCTCTTCGTTTTGCTCGGTCCGCCTCCCCTCCACCGTCCGCGTTCAGTCACTCGAACCGAGTCCTCTTTCGCTCGTGTCGTTTCCTCGGTGGGCATCACCCTCGAGTCGTGCCGAGGATTGCATCGGGAGATTTACCGCTGGCTTTAGCGGACCAGGGGCTAACCTACCCAGCCGTCGGATATCTGTCCTCCGCAAACTCAGTGCATTCGGGGTGTTTTGCCTTGATTTTGCCCCGTATTAAAAGTCTCCCCAACAACACTGGCCGGCGATCGCTCGATGCCTGAAGTCGCCCACGGTCGCCTCTGCCCCTGCGGTTCTGTATTTCCCTCATCACACTTCTACTGTTTCCCCGCGTCCTTATTATAGTTCGCTGACATTTCTCATTCACAGAAAGACTCATGGTCCACTCGGCTCCCCTCCTCGTCCTGTGTGGTCCTTGCCTCCTCGCATTTACGCCCCTATGCGTCTGGAATTGTTGATTCCCTCCCAACAATCGATGTTGTCACCGTCGGCGGCGTGTCCAACTCCGCTATTATCGCTGGGTGGTCGCAGTGACGCATACTGGCTGTCCCTTAGCGGCCTGTCACCGACGCTGCTTAATACAGAAAGTTGTGATATATTCAACATCCGGGCCTATAAAAACCGTGTACGTCCCCGATTTCTGGGCTGCCCAGAACCGCATGCCCACATGAACGCCGGCGTTTCCTGTCGCTACATCTCTCCATTCCTACCCGCCGTTTCTTACCCGATGCCAGTTCATACTTCGACCGCGGTTTCTCATATCAAGGGTGTTACCTCCCAGCAATACTCCCACTGCGATCTCCTCCCCTCCTTCTCCATCTCCCATTCCTCTGCCTCCTTCAATGGCTCCACTCTGTTCTTTCCCCACTGCCTTTGTACAGCCCCATTCCATCCATCGACCTCCGAGTCTTCGTCGTTGGCCGAACCAGAAACATCTGAGGCGTAGCAATCCAAACTGACACCACATATAATATGGAAGGTGGGTTCCTTCCGAAAGGCAGTCAGTCATGAGTATCTCCACAAGAGGAACTTCCTACCCCAACCAGCAGCCCGAGGTACTCCCAGCTAAATGCCCGTACTCCTAGGTCAATATAGTAGGAGATCATCTTCCTTAAAAGCACTGGGTCTTCAAACAGTTCGTCTTCAACCACTTCGTCTCCCACCAATTCGTCTCCCACCAGTTCGTCTCCCACCAATTCGTCTCCCATCAGTTCGTCTCCCACCAATTCGTGTCCCACCTGTTCGTCTTCAATCATTTCAAGTTCCTCGATAGCCCGCAACTGGTCCAGTTTTTCATCAAGCGTGCCGTGGAAAGCCTTGGAAAGGGGTCAGATCTTGTCCCCGGGTGGTGCATGTGTTATTTACCTCAGACAGAGACGCTAAATGGACCAGGTGTAAATGCCTATCCTCAGGAGATAGCTGCGGGCGGAGAGAATGGACCGGGGTACCGCGCTGCTGGGCCGCGCGGCGGAGCATGAATCCATCCATGATCACGCAAAGTTCGCCTTGGGTAGGTGTGCACACATAAATTCTCGGTTCTGGAGTGACCACAAAGTCCGTGGTCAGTGCATGGGTGTAAATGATGCCGAGAAGGAGTGCAATGTGGTCATAGTGGATTATTTGAGAGTAGTGTTGCCGGGGTTCGGTTAGGTTCGGTTTTTTCCGAAATCTCCCGAACCTCGAACCTAACCGCCACCGAACCCCAGGTTCGGTTCATACAGGTTCGGTTCAGGTTCAGGATGGGTTCGAACCTGAATGAACCTGAAAAAAATCCACAGGCACTTGGTGGTTGCAGGAACATTTCAAAAGATGCTACTCACCTGTACACTGATGATATGGCCTATAGAACACACACAAGAGAGGTATTACTGACCTCAAGCAAGCATTTTCCACGCGGGTCAGCATCACGACTTACCTCCAGCCAACCTCAGCAATGGTGAAGTCGTCCGCAGAGGTCCCTGGGGATGATCGTCCTCAGCTATTTCAATATGACTAGTGTAGACCAGGTCCGGGGTGAGGGTGGCTGAGGTTTGCAGCGCAAAATCTCATGAAATTCCTCTAAAACTGCCTTTATTTGCCCCCCAAGGCTTCAGGTTCGAACCGGTTCGCACCGGTGCGCACAGGTTCAGCAAAAACCCAGAATCTCCGAACCTCGAACCTGACTTGAGGTCCGGTTCGGGTTCGGTTCAGGTTCGGCGGAGGTTCAGAACCTAACCGCGGCAACACTATTTGAGAGATGCCGAAATCGGGTAACAGCTTGCAAGTTCCATTTTGAGTGAGGTCGCTGACGTTGGTGAAGACACCATTCGTCCATATAGTGCCCGTCGGCGTACGCCGACCTCTGGCGTAAAGACAAGTTCGACCAGTTACGAGGGGCTGGTCCATTGCAAGTGTGTTGATGACGGGAGGGTGTTCGACTGCTTCGATGCTTTTGCAGTTCCCCAACTGCCGTCCTTTATAGTCCCACAGCCGAGTCAATGAGCGCCACAGATCACAAAGGGCGTTGCGTCGCATAAAAGGATCAGTGCCACAACCCGGTGTTCCGCTGGCCACAACTTGAACCAGCCGTGATTCCCTTGTGCCTCACTCGGTGTTTGTGGCCACGCTACGAGTTCGACAGGATCAGAGAATTAGGGACTCGGAATGGAAAGCATACGCACTAGTGTGGATGTTGGGCTCCAGCAGCGCTCTGCCGGACTGGCCCCGTTGCATGAACTGCCGCTGTCCGGAACGGCCAGTGACAGTCCTCTTGGCGTGGCCACGGGCAATTTCGCTCCGTCACGACGTGCTTGCCACATCCGTGTGCGCTTACGGCGAGCCCGGGGGCGGCGAATGCACCCTGCTGTGTCAAAGGGAACCGATAAAACGTCCCGGACACATATGTTATTTCCCGAACCCCACCCTGGCAGCATCGATACACGGAACCCTGGACAATCCTTTTGCCTGGACCAAATGCGAGAACAAAAAGCTGAATCCTCAGAGCGCTGGCACAAAACTGAAACAGAGAAATACACACGTCCGGCCGCAGATAATAAAGCATCGGCACAAACCTATGAACGCCTCTAGATCGAGAGAAGGGCGGGGTTGCCGTCAAGTTCTCTGTGAGCCTGGGACGACGAACAAGAGTTCGGGGCAATTAGACACAAAGTGTGCCACAAGCCACTGATTGTCCGGGCGTGGTCCGTGGTGTGGTGCATGTCAGGTCGAATCGCAGTCCAGTCCGATTGAGTGTAGCGCGGTGACCGTTCGAGAAGACAAAGGGTAACCCTAGTGCCAGGCTAGTGGGGAGTTTCAAAGGAAATCGAGGGGGCAATGGCGTGCGGACGGACGAATGGAAACGCGGCGCAGATGGAACGAATCCACCGCGAATCGAACAAGTCGAACAGGGAATATTCGCCCGGCGCCCTAAGATGACCCACGCATCGTAGCAGTCACAACGAAGGAACCGACAGTCGTACCGCATAGTACATAGTGTGCCCGCCAGCAAAGAACTGCGTTGACCCGGAGGAGTAATGGAGGCAGGCCCAGTGGAGCCGCAGACGGTTGGCCTATTTTCCTCCAATTTCTGCAGGCGGTACCGATTTTCCTGGAGGGAACTCCGTTAGGTTGAAGAACTGCCGTAGATTGCGTCTGAATTCATGTATGTTCCGTCTAATCTAGACCGGCCGAGGAACAGAGAAGCAACGGTGACGAATTGAATCGATGGGGAGATACAGTCGTTCAAAGCTCCCGCTTGAGTTGGGGGACGAATGTCGACTCGGATTTACCGCCCAGACTCCAGTGCGTACTAGTATCATCAGTGACGGAACGAGAGTTTTGGAGAGGATCTGCGTCGATTTTTGTCCAGTCCCGCTCTACGCCGAGTCCCGGTCGAGTCCACACGGCGTCGGCCCAAAATCAATGGTGAGAGGAGGAGACAAGAGGTGTACGGCATGTGTACGGCATTGTACAGCCACACGCCGCTCCTTCTTCTCGACCACCACCTCGTCCGCTCCTAACCCACCAATTCGACGAGATTCTGGCCGGATTCCGAGGGTATTCTTCTTTTGCCCCTGGATGTGGCTCGCTGAAGGACTCTGTAGCTCTCTGTATCCGGTCAAGCTCTCTGCGCAGTCAAAAAACTGCCAGCTTAGCTTCAGTTTTTCCGCTCCACCCCGCATAGTTATGTTCTGCTCTTGGAGCTATCGCTCCGAGCATCCCAGTCGTCCCTGCATGCTCACTGGGGGTCCAAACCTCGTCCGTTATAACCGACACTGGGTTTGCTTTCATCCCTCTTCTTCTGTCCGTCGACGCCCAATGCGGTTCTAATACCCGTCGTCCCCGAGAATAATCTGAAGCCTCTCTGCTGCCTCGTCGAAAATTTGGTTCGTACGAGCTCACTCCCACTCGCTGTTGCACCGGCTGAATCTACGTTTCTCTACTGTTTTTCACCTTGGACTGCAGCCGCCCGATTCTGGCTGGGCAGATTTCAAGCTCAATTACTCGTCGGTGCTATGCTGACTCGAATATTCGTCCCTAATTTCTTCCCCGCTCCTCGCTTCCCGGCATCTGCGAACTACGCGACTAACGGGCCAACGGCCATCTGGCGCTCGTCTATTGCCAGTCACCGCCGCAATCTGGTCCACCTCACACGTTACTCTCGCCTCCGGCTCGCCGAATTTCTGCCTCAATAGCAATCCTAGAAAGCATCGGGCTTGCAGTAACTTTACGCTCGTGGCTGATTCCTTCCCCACTTCCGCTTCCCGGCCTTTCCGAACCAGGCGAGTGACACTGGACGCTGTTCGAGCCGAGCCGCAACTTCTCCCGCATCACCCGATTCACCCGGCCCTCGTGTACCCCTGCCGTTGCGACCGGCACGGCGCAAGGGAATCTTCCGTTGTGCAACCCTCGTCTACCTCCGCTACCGTGACTGTAACGGCGCACGTCGATCTTCTGCCGTTCCACGTCAAACGCCAACGCCGCAAACTTGGATCATCGCAGCTAAACGTCTTTGAAAACCGCCCCCAGCGTCTCTGTCAAAACTGCCGATGCAAGGCCCTTGCGCGCGGGGCATGACTGGTCCTTTCTCCGGAGACTGGAGATATCCTGCTGCTTGCTCTGCCTATGGAAGCCGATCCCGGGGTTGGCATTGCCTGCTGAGGCGCCCTCCTCTTTTATGATAATGTTCACCTGACTGCGTTACTCGGCATTGATACTACGGTCGGCGTGGGTCGTTCACCGGGTTTCAACTTCACGGAGATTCCGCCTCATTCGCTAGCCGCCTTTGGTGAGTGTTGATCGTTGTAGTGCGATGGCCTACTACTTTTTGCCGCCCGCCGGGTCAGAATCGGAAACCGCGCCGTCGGTGATAAGCGAGGCTCGGCGAACGGGGGCGCACGTCCGAACCGTGAGGTTCACCTCTGCCACTGACTGCCGAATTTCGGACTCAGCCAGCAACTGAAGGCGTAAGAAAGGGAAAGGAATACGGGGAAGATGGCCACCTTTTATAAGTAATTGCTCTATCACTGGCACGTACGGGCAGTTTCTTCAATACTGACCTCTAACCTCGTGTGACCTGGTGCCGCCATGAATGGATGCGATAGCGGTGAGCGCCACTTTACAACTGACTCGGGGACGTTGCTGACTCGGATATATTCGACAGCCCTTGTGCCGCGAGGGCGTCGAGTCAACAGAACTGATTGACAGACGAACAAGACGATATGGACGAGACAAACACGATGTGGACAATTCGGGTCGAGCCTTGTCCTACTTGTTGTTTTCCTGACGATACTGTGATATGAATTCAGTGATGGGGCACCCACAATAGTGCGATCGAACTGTGGCCACATCAAAAACACTGCCAACAAGAACATTCTGGAACGGGTGTGGCCACACATCAGGTGTACACGTGCTGCCAGAAAGCAGTATAAAGCCGGGCCCTCCGTGTGCACTCTACCTACACCGCTCCTCTGCCCCTTACTCCTTCACACCCAATGCCTTCAATGTTCACCGGCCTCAAGAACCAGGCAAGGAACTTGCTCCCTGGGGCTAAATCTACTACTCCTGCACCCAACGACGCCGTGTACGATTTATTACCCCCTCCTGCATATCCATCATCGGAGGCTCTTCCCGTCGACTTGAAATCTCCGGCCGAACCCGCATCGGACCGCGCCGAGAAACCCACCATAGAGTCCGAAGTTCCGTCGGTCAAGGCAAAGTTGGCAAAGGCGGAGTGCCTCAAGAAATATGATACCATCGTCATCATCGACGACTCGAGCTCTATGTATGGATCCCGTTGGCGGAATGTGAGCATCGCGTCGTCCGAGTCGTTTCGTTTGACATAAGTAACTCCCGCCAAAGGTTCGCCGCCTCATTGGACAGCTGGCGCCGATGATTACAGCACACGACAAGGATGGAATCGATGTGATGTTCATGAATCGTCAAGTAACTAACACGAACTGCAAGGTAAGCACACCAGAATATCTTGCCGCCTCGTTGGGTTGATCGAGCCGCAACTTGAACAGAATACGCTTGATGTTTCGAAATTGTTCGAGGATGTCGTGCCAGACGGCACAACTCCCATAGGAAGCGTGCTGTGGAGGCATTTGCAGTTGTATTTAACTTCGGAAAAGAAGTTGAAACCTAGGAACTACCTGATCCTCACCGATGGCGAACCGTGTATGTCATTTTTGTTCCCGGCTGGGTTTTGCGACTCACCACCGTCGAGACAGTCCCATCTCAGGAGTATAGCCTGCTCCGAAATACACTTCTTGACACCGCGTCGACACTCCGAAAGTTGAACCGTTCCACGTTCGAGTGTGGCGCATGTCACGATGCCCACCGTCAGGTGGGAGTCCAGCTAGTCCAAATTGGAAATGAAAGCGCGGCGACGAAGTTCCTGAATGAGCTGGACCGCCTGTGTGGAGCGGCGGAAGATGGTGAATGGCTTGAGGTCGGTGCTTTGACTGTAAAATCACCGATGGAGCTCATTCCACTCATTCAATTGTTCAGGATTTTGTTGATACCCAACCATACTTGGAACGCGAGATCACGGAATCCGGCCTTATGGATGTCATTTGTGGTGGTATCATGGCCGACCATGACGCCAAGGGGGAACATGAAAGGGGTTTGCCCCGGCCCAATGCTCAGAAGAACCCCTTTGCCGCGATAACTCTCGGGGTTGAGACACCCCTCAGCCGCAAGGTGGAGTACGAGGAGTGGGCGGCAGCTATGAGCTACTGGCAGATTTGGCACAGCTGCGCGCATAGGAGCGAGCGATGGGGGAGCCTCCACTGGTTACAACCAGGGCCTGGATGCTGGATTCGAGCCTCAGATGGTGCATTATGGAAAAAGAACGACAGGTGCCAGGGTCCCCCCACCTTCAATGACATATCACGAGTGATGGCTGCTCATCCCAGGCATACCTAGTTATCGGAATTCCCCCGTGTACTTCGAATCCAATGTTTACAACTACCAATCCGGCACCTATCTCGGACAAGTCAGCAGTAGAATAGTCGAATAAATTCAACTGAGTGCCAGGGGACGGAAAACGCCGCCGTGAATCCAATTAGAACAGCCTGGCTTTGAGTTGGATAATTTGTAAACGCAGTGAAGAGGAAGGATAAAGAACAGCCGTCACCGCGTACAGACCGGGGCGAAAGTCTGTTGAGGACCTGCAGCAAATTGCCGCAGTTTCCGCCTGGTTGGAGCTCGAAGTCATACTTAATCTGCAGTTTAGCAATTACTGCGCGCGTCCTGCATGTTGGAAACGTAGACTCAGTGCGTTCAAACTGTTGCACGCATCCGAGTAAACCCAAAGCGCTGCCGGCAGAGTGGCTAGATCAATCCTATAAGACTGCGCCGCGGTCAGAGCTCAGAATGGAAGTTTAAGGACGCGGCACTCACATTGGAGGAACGCAAGACGCCGGGAGTTGGCGTTAAAATCGCAGGTGGACTGCGGGCCATAAGTCAAGCGCGCGCACTTCAACACGTGAACACGGATATCCTGAGTACAAACAAACGTACCTCACGAACGTAGAGGAATAACAGACGCACACGAGCGATAGAGATTACAGGCGTCGCCCAAGATGCCACAGAAGCGTCGGGACTCGGAGACGAGGAGCTCGGGTTGCAGGTGGTGACCCGCTGAACACGACAACAAAGGGAATGAACGAGATACCCCGAGGTCAAACCTTCACAGTGGGGGCGGGATACGTATGAACCGGAGGGGCAGGCCTTGCATAGAGGGAAACGCTTGCCCGGCCATGCTAATTTTCGCGTTGCGTTACGATACATCTGCGGCTGAACATCCACGCCGGAGTGGGACAACTTGACCCTAGGAAAGGCAGAAGCAAATGAGCGCACGGCAAACGCCGTCGCAGCGGGGTGAATAGCTCGTCTTCAGGTAGAGTCCGACCAGTGAGCAAGAAGTTACAAAAGAGCCCAGCAGAGACTCAGACAGAGCCATGAGCGCATAGGGACAGAATCGCTTCGTGACGCACACTCACCAGAGGGCAAAAGGGAAGACCAAGCTGGCATTGTGACAGAAACAAATTCGGCGCCGGGCAGCCGGGGCTGAGCGATATGTAGAAGCAGGACAAGATGCCGGATGGAAGCAATCCATTAACAGGCGACCAAGGAACGAGATGCGTGCGAGTCAATCCCGCAGCGACCAGACCGAGTTGTCGAGAATCCGAATGAGAGTGGAAGGAGAGACGCAAGCGCGACACGTGTACCTCATCAACCATCAAGCACAGCCTCGTTCTCGGCATTTCGGCACTCTCACCTTGACTTCTGCCACGACATCGCTCGAGCTCGAACTGCTCTCTGGGTGGCTTCCCTGCGACGAATTGTTCAGCCGACCCCGCCGCCGATAATGGACGGCCTCAGACGTAAGTATGTACGCGTCCTTCGCACTGGTTGGTCTTCGTGTCCAGCCCAAGTCCAATTCAAGTCCTCTGGACTCATTCTGCCTCTGGGAGTCCCTCGCCTCAAGTACCTGCTTCCGGCACTTGCTTGGCTCAGGCCTAAGCTCCCCCTATGTTCAACACGTTTCCACAAGCGCACATGCTGTCATGGTTTGCGAGACGCTCGATCTCTTGGCGACCGGACTTCACTTGACTCTCGAGGCCCTGCATCGAACGGCTCTACTAGATTCCAGCGTACTCCCTGCCTGCGTTCATTGTGACGATCTATCTGATACAAAACCCTTTTCTGCCGTCCGATTCCCTTACGTATATCTGGTTCACTCTGCGCGTGGTCTGCAGCGGGTTGTGCGAAGTAGACGGCGTGTTGTCACTGTTGTGCTCGGTATCCTTTCGGGAACCCAGGATCCGCACGCGCAGGTTCGGCGCTTGAGCACCCAAACTGCGCGAGTGATCCAAACGCCGCGCGGGCCGAGATTGTGGCCAACGGTGTTCCATCTCTCGGTCCGTTTTCCGCACGCATCTCCGTTGGCCACAAACTCCAAACCACCGATTTAAAGCGTGCACGGCCGCAATACGCAGCAGTATCACCCCATCATACCTCCCCTCATCCCACCATGAAACTTATTCTCCAACTTGTTGTTGCTGCTGTCGCCGTCGCGGCTACGAGAAGAGCGCACAACTTCTTGCCGGTATGTTGTGATGCGGCTTCCCCGTTTTGGCGCACAGCTAATCAAATGCACTAGAGAGATCCCGGGACCGCGTCAATTCATGCATGCAATGACAATTGCTGGACGGGGGATTGTGACGACCTCCCATTCACAGTGGGGAACTGCACCCTCCTCACCAGCCATCATGTCAACTCGGTCTCGAGTTGGAAACCGAACGGTGAGGGCTGGGCTTGTCAGATGTGGACGTACGTATTCTCCGCGAGGGTTTCCCGATACCTCATCATCGCTAACTCACAACCACTGCTAGGGAAGACGACTGCGCGTCAGGGAACTTCGAGTGGGGAATTTACCCGGGGAATAGCAGAGTAACGGCCGGACTTACCGACCAGTTCAAGTCGTTTGTTTGCTATCACGGGAAAGGGAGGTCCTCAAGGCTCAGCACTCACGGTCGCAATCTTTCAGCTCAACATCAACCGCCTGCTCCGTAAGCTCGCCCGACTCAGCCAAATCTCCGTCAACGCGACCTGGAAGAACGGATTCGTCGACGATGTAAATTTCTCGACAGCAAGCCGCTCAATAATGGCGAACGTGAGGAAGCTAGAGGAGGCGGGGAGGGTGGCGAAAGAGTGGGAGAGGGAGGACGAGGCGAAGTTCGAGGAGGACAAAACGGAGTTGCTCCATGCGGCGAAGGGGAGGATGGACTACTCGGGGTTTGGGGTGAAGTTCGGGGAGAAAGTGATTGCGCCGTCGGAGGAGGTGAAATGGGTGGGTGTGTGGCTGGACAGGTGGATGACGGGGAAGAGGCATGTGGAGATGAGGGCGGCGGCGGCGGTGAGGGCTCTGAACGCGATGGTTGCCGTGATGCATGCGTCGTGGGGACTGCGGCCGGTGCTAATCCGCGACCTAATCCAATCAACCATCTTCACTCGGGCGGACTACGGGATCATGGCATTTCTGCCCTTGGCGCCGAACATACTCAAGCCGCTGGATCGTGTCAATCGCTCAGCTGCTCGGTGCATCACGGGCAGCTTCCGGACCGCGTCGCTTGCTGCTCTGGAGAAAGAGGCCGCGATACTGCCGGCAAGCCTGCGCATCGAGAGGGACGCGCTGCTAACTCTAGCGCGATACCTCACCCTCCCGCCCAACCACGGAATTCACTATCACTTAAACGACGCACTCCTCAACACCCCGAGAGACAGCAAGATGGCGTCGCTGTACCACCACTTGGAGCGTGTGCCGGGGGTACGTTGGCCAGGGGGGATACCGGAGCGGGGCCAGAGGGTGCGGTCCAAGGGGGTGCGGCCGTGTGGTGGAGAGAACGAGGAGGAGGAGGAGGCGATGCAGGAGCTCGACGCGACGTTGGGGATGGAGCCAATCAAGCCGGTCTACGCGCCGCCGTGGGCGGAGGCGCTCCCGGTCTTCACCAACATCGTGACGAAAGAGGAGGCGCTGCGGGAGCTAGAGCGCGAGCTGAAGGACGCCCGGGTGGCGGGCTCAACCTGGTACACCGATGGGTCGCTTCTGGAGGGGCGTGCGGGCGGTGCGGCTGTGAGGATGGAAGGAGGAATGGAGAGGGAGAGGGTGACGGTCCCGCTGGGGCTTGGGCAGGTGTGCGAGGGCGAGATGGAGGGGCTACTAAAGGCGACGGAGAGGGCGATCCGTGGGGGACATGCGCAGGTACTGTGCGTGGCCGACTCTCAGGCAGCGCTCCGGGGCATCCTATCCACCGCGCCGCGCTCGGGACAAATCCGAGCTATTGCATACGACGAGCTCGTACGAGCAGCGCAGGCCCACACTCCCCACCTAACCATCACCAATCTCTGGACCCCCGCCCACATCGGCACTGTCGGCAACGAGCTTGCAGACGAAGCAGCGAAGGCAGCTACCGAGATGGAAGTTGACCCCAGCGTACCCGTCTCGCTCACGACCGTGCAACGGATGATCCGCCTCCAGATCCTCGACAAGTGGCGCGTCCTCTGGGAACGATCAAAAGCCGGAGAAGCTCTGCGCGCCATCGACAAATCCCCTCCCTCACTCAAGCTGTCAGCACTTTACTCATCTACGTCCCTGTCGAGGCGGATAATTACTGCAATCTCACGCCTCCGGACTGGCCCATCCCACCTCAACGCCCACCGCCACAAATCCGGCTTTATAGCATCTCCAGCCTGTGAAGCCTGCGGAGAGCCCTTTGAAACGCGCGCCCACTATCTTCTCCAGTGCCCGGTCCTCGAACCCCTTCGACAGCCCCTCCATCATGCCGCGAAGCGCGCTGGCCACTTCGGCGCCCTCCACGTATCAACGTTGCTGTCTGAGCCCAAGACACTCAAGGCCCTGGGGGCATTCATCCTGTCGTCAGCTCGGTTCGAAACCCAACCACGCTGAGTTGTATTCGCTTTCCTATATGTTTTCGATTTCCCTCTCTCTTCATTTACATTACATCCGAATAATCTCTCCTTCATTGATTGTTTACTCTCTCATCTCGGATACAAATCTCCACGATACCCACCATACGAAATACCCTTCCCAAATCATACCATGACAATCGTCTCAATCCTGCCCGTATTCCTGCGCAACCAACACTTTCCCAACCAAGTTTCAACTTTTATTATTATTTCTTATCTCACATAAAACATCACTCCCGGACACTCCACATAACGCATTTCTCTCCCAAACCCACTTAACGTACAGCTACCGTAGCCTACAGGCCCTATGTAGTTACCCTTTGAAAATCAAAATCAAAAATCAAAATCAAGTTTGCTACCCGACCGGATTCAACGCGACCACGCTGGCAGCTATCAAGGGCTCAGTGGACTGCGATATATCACTGGGTTCCCCAGACTCCAGCTCCAGCTCCGCCGCCAGTTACGCCGCCAGTTCTGGCAGGTCCACCGCCGGCGCTGCGACTTCTAGCACCCCGGCGTCCAGCAGCGCCCCAGCGTCCAGCAGCAGCGCACAATGAAAGGGCGACACAAGATAGACGTCGCCCCTGGAGGGAACCATGTCTATCGCACGAGCTATGTATACTCTGCATCCTGAATTTACACGTACCTGAGTGAAGTCTTTTCCGAATATTACATCCTAAGGCTCAGGGTGAGGCCCGAGGCTTGAGCGCCGCGTAACACCTGAGATTTTCACACGAGTAACTATTTACGTTGAAGCCGCTGAGGGGAGTTCGGAACGTCACGATGCGTGAGGAAACGATAACGGGAAAGAAATTGGGATCATTGGGGGACGCCGAACCGACTCCTTGTGGTTGAACAACAGGTAGAGCGAGGGAGACGAAGTTCGGTACTGCAGATGACGAAGACCGAGCAGAGGATTTCGGCGGGAAGCTTGTTGACGCCACTTGCGGCAGCGCCTCGAATATCGATAGACTAGACGCCTTGGATTAGCCCGCAGCATCGGCACAGTTCAGGAGGCTCACCTGCATCGTGGACTCGGGGGATGTGGTTGGTTATCCGGCAGTGCGGGTCAGTTCATATCGAGACAAGGAGACACAGTTAAAGGCACGCCACGGTGTTGTTGTTTGATAACTCACCCGCTGCCAAAACGAGGAGCTCGATTTCAGACTAACTCCGCTCGGTTAGAGTTGATTGTAAACTCGAGCGCGTCAGACGGGACCAACGAAAAGCGGCCCACTCACCCGATCGGGAAGAGCGGCACTTCGATTCAAAGGCGGCACATGCGCCACATCAGCGGCACTTCCTCAGCGCCATTGGCGGCACTTCACACGCCAAGACCGACTCATGTGCCGCCAATGAGAAGAGCGACTCATCCATCATGGTATAGCCAATTCCCCTTGAAACAGTACCCACCACACTGCAAGTCAATAAAAAATTCAACAAAGTGGAACTCCGAGCCACCTCGAGCTGAATTGACACGGTAATTATGCCAGACACCTTTAGTTTGACACATTCACTGACCCCGAGCGATTCGTGGTTTGTTTGGAGGGAGGCACGGATCGAACGAGGTGGTGGTTGAAGTTTGTTGAAGTGCAACGCGGGCGTGGGAACAATCTCGGCGATCTCGGCGATGTTCAATTTTGAGACGCAAGAATTGTCGTCATAAAAATATTATGTGGCTACTCAGGAGAAGTAATTCACACGATACCAAAGTAACCAGGTCGGGTTCAGAGTGTAAAAGGAACGGAGAAGGGAGGAGATGACACGCGCACAATGTAGCCGCAAGTAACACACACCAGCTAACCTCGTCAGAGGAGCGGGGAACAATCCAGGATTAACTCATCAGGCCTCAGCCTCTGGGATCTTGGCAACTTCGGGAGATTGCACGATTGCCAACGTTGCAACATGCACTTGCAATCAAAATTAAATTAGCTGAAGGTATGTAATGGGCCCCGGATTTCCCGCAACAAAAGTACACATACCATCACGGTCGCCACTGATTCTTACGGGTCGGGCGTCGCGGCGAGCTGGGTTGAGGTAGTGCCAGGAGAATGCTGGGGGAGGAAGAAGGGGGGAAAACTCCCAGCCCCACACCCGTTATATAGTCCCGGGGACAATGTCGGCCCAAAAGGCAAGTGCCGCCTTTGACGCAAAGGCGGCACTCTCACACATCAAAAGCGACTCTGAGCCGTCTTTCATTCGATGAGTCGCTTTTCCTAATTGGGCGAGTGTGCCGCTTCTTGTATATCCTCCGCGTCAGAGGGGAAAAGGACCGGATCCTTCCGCGGCGCCGCCACACGCCACGTCCTTGAGGAAAGAGACGAGTAGGACGTCACCTACTGAAAACGAACCGTTTGCTCCAGACGGACCGCACGCTTGCACTTTGCCTTGAATAAGCGGGAGCCCGGGAACGCACTAGAAGAATGGAATGTGAGTTGAGCGACCCCAGATCAGGCGATGATCGAGCGCCCACCCGAAAGCTGAATAATAATGAGGGCAAGCGTTTAATTGCAGAGTGGATGACGCACGACTGTCGATCGGGACAAAGTTGTAAACTGGTTTCAATGGACGAGCGGTGGACTGGGTTTGCGTACCGGCTATGCGTGTCATTGCGTAGGCAACATTAGCGTTCGTCAAGAACGATCCAGTGTCCGCCCGGTGTCGTGGATTTGCGTCCCAGTAGCGACGCTGACTGCGTATTAGCGCTAGTCCTGACGAGCCACCCGAGCAAACCGAAACGAGTCTGGAGTGGAGAAAAAGAATGTCGTGTTTTCGAGCGGAGGGTGCGGAACGCCAGGAACTTTGCAGACCGAGTTCGACTCGGACGCACCAGTTCCGACTAAGTATACGGGGTCCGCGATCACGGGGAGAACAGACCTATACGGTGGTTTTAACAACAGCGAAGGCCAGTAGGGCGCATCGACGAGGCAGCCTCTAGAGCGACGTTTCAACGGATTTGCGTCGGGCCAAGGTTCAGCCTTCTAAAAAAAACCAGGAGTCGGACGACGAATCCTCTGAACCTCTGCAGGTGCTATGGAGACCTCAGAGAGAAGAATATTTGTGGGCTGGAGTAGCAGCAGATTCAAGTTCTCTGCTCGAAGACGTGGAAAGATTAGCTTCCGATTTCTTTTCGTCCTCGCCGACTCGACTCGAGCCAGGTGTGAACGAGCGGGCTCCAAATTGGCTCCAGCGGATTATCGCCCCAGAGAACGTGATTGACAGATGAGCATGAACGATCCAGGACCAGTCCGAGTGTCCGCCAGTATGCGAGCGACCGTCGAGGAGATGAGGGGAAGGAGCAAGAGCAATACGGCATGCCTCACAGCCACGATCACAGTTTCTGCCGAAGTTCGGCACACGTCCCTGCTTCTCACCACGACCTCGCAGACACGTCTTCATCCACCTGCCGTCTCGCAGTCTACGTATCCGCTAACTATCTCGCCACTGCGCTTCGCAAACGTCCTCATTGGCCCAACCCTCGCTCCCACTCGCCGGATACCTCGTTTTGGCTTGTAGCCGCGTTCTGCAGTCTCGGGGATTAAAATGACGCAGGAGACGTCTTTGCTCGTGCAAAATGGAACACTCAACGTCTAGGTGAATACTAATTGCTCCAACGGGTTCGGGTCGCTCCAGAAAAGCTCATTCCAGCACTTTCCCAGCAATATTGCTGACGCTAACGCACGACCCGCGATTGGGAATCCTGCCGCAGGGTATTGACTCGCACGAGCTTTGAGTCGCCTTGAGGTGCGTCGATTCACCGCTTTTCTTTGCTGTCCATCCTTACTCAACAGCAAATATCGTGGTTATCGCGCGGCCAATCCGCACTTTATCGTGGTGTGCATCCCTCCTTCCTTCGCGCACGGGCCGAATACTAGCGTTGTCATTCGCGATTCGGATCTTCCGCCCCGACTTTTCTGCGAACTCTAGCCCCCTTCGCCCCCCAATCGGTCGAGCACGTACAGCACGCGCACTATCAATCTTCCCTCCGCAAGCCTGAGACATAATGTCAAAATTGCGCTTGCGACTGCGATCTTGCCCCGTGGCCTCGTACCTTCTACTTCAAAACTCCGCTAAAGACCTCCTGCGCTGGCTCCGTCACCTACTGTCGGCTTCCTACTGTCGGCTTTTTCCCGTCGGCGTTGCGTGCGCGAAATATTTGTGCTCGGGTCCGGCTTCAGATAATTCCCTTGTCGTCGTTTCTTCTTGGCACCTCCGACACCCTCGCGGATCTGCGAGATTCCAACGCGAACGTCGAGGGGCCTCACTTCACACGCGACACGACTTGTAACCTGGGCGCCGATCCGACCTCTACCACTGGACTCCGCCCGCCTCCTCACGCGCCTTGAATTCAGGTTTCTGGATTGCTTGGCGCCACCCGTATCCCCCATCCCCTGAAATCCAAAGTGGATGGACTCTCGAATCTACGCGTGAAATTGCGATTTCATTATCTATGTACTATTTTGCCATTCCAATGCACCCCCGTCCAACCACTCGACCAGCAGCCGCCCGTGCCTCCGAAGCATACGTCGCATCCAAGCAATAGTATCAATCCAAGTTCAAGCACGAACCACATGGCTCGCTTCGCTTCACCTATCTGCGCGGTGTGTCATCCCAAGTCTGTGGATACGTTTCATGAGGACTAAACAACTATTCGTGCTATTCAAAATAACAAATCTGCCTATGAAGGAGCCCTCAATTTCCCGGCAACTCAACCCGGTAATCGCCGTCAAAAGCATGGCGCCAATAATCCTCCCCGCCCGACGCACCAACCTCCCACGCCCCGCGCGACCCAAGCTGCCTCAGGACAAACCGCGGATCGATGGCAGCGAGGTCCTCCCGCTCCCGCTCCGCCGCATCGCCCGTGTAGTATCCAGTTCAAGGCGCCAGCAGAACTTTCAACCCTCTGCAATGCCCGAGAACGCTAACGCACGTTCGTGATCGTTCCCTTGTTTTAATTCCCGGAGGTAGAATCTCCGAATCCTACTCAACGCTGTGTCCGTATCTTCGATTGCTGCCGGTTTCTCCCTTGACCTTGCCTCTTTGCCGTCGACCTCCGCATCAATTATGCGACATGCGTCAACCGAATGCCAAGGTCAATGCCTCACCTTGAACGCCGCCCCATCTCCTCCCTCGCCCTCGTACCGCGTCGTTTGCTACCAAACTAGACGAGGATTCCTGTTGCCCGGGCCTCAAGATACTTGACTTCGCATACGGTATCCCCCTCTTGTGCGAACTCAAAGGACAAGGACTGTCTGATTGGTATAATAACAGGGTCTACATTGCACGTGTGCGACCATGCATACGACCTCCCTGCCCGTCCTGTATCCAGTTCAGGGCGCGGTCAAATTCCTGCTAGAATGGCGGCCATGTGCCTAAGTCTGGACGGTTCGTCTTCGACTCGCGCGGTGTCCAGTACTTCGCCCGAAAAACTGCCCGGCGTCAGCTCCTGGCAGCCCTTCAAGAGATACAGCTTCGGTGGCACAACATCTAGCGGTGCGGCTCCGTCGGTAATCTGTTGGCGGTTTTTGTTTCAGTCTCGGCTCAAATAATTGGCGGCCTCTTGAGGAACGTACATAGTGTTCAACTTTCCCATCACTTTGTCGTTTCCCCGCCGTCCGTAATACTTATCACCCATCTGTAAAGGCACAATAGTGAACAGCCTGATGCACGCGCACTCGATGAATGCTCACCGTGCGAACTTGTCAATGGTGGGAGGGTTCGGTTCGGTTTCGTTCGGGGTCCCTTTTCCCGTGTCGAGAGAAACAGTCATTGTAATTTTGGTGGTAGTGTTAGTACTAGTGTTAGTATTAGATTCCTTGATTGTTGCGTGGTAGTTATTGGTCGAGCCTGGAGTGGTCTCGAATGTCCTATAGTTTCTCTCCTTGATCTTCGCCGTCGCATCACCTTTCGTAAAGGTGAGGCCGGAAAACTTGAAGTCTTTGTAGCTCATTGAGAGTGTGTGGAGGTTTTGGCCTTCACGGCGATGCCCACTAGATATACTCACTCGGAACGCACACCGGTGTCCCCGGTCTTGCACAAGACGGCGCCCGTGGTTTGTGGCCACGGTTTTGCGTGCCACAGCCTGTGACCGGACAGAGCAGGGGCCTTCTTTCGCTCCGTGACGGCACCCGCGGTTTGTGGCCACGGGTTTGCGTGCCACGGGTTGGCTCCGTTGTTTGAGTGTGCGGGTCATACAACAGTTTGTGGCACAATGCTTGCGATGAGCGGCGCTCAGGGAACCATCCCGTGGCTCACGGGAAACTTCAGGGCTGAAACAATCCGCACCCACTAACCGTGCCGAACCGGAATTCGAAACATTCGGGCCGTCTTGACTTTTGTGGATGAATACAACATCTGTTACATCTCACTCGTTGTGTCAAATATCCAAGGCGGTGATCACAACCCAACCCTAAAATAATCATTGTTGGGAAAAAGCTACTGGAACGCAATGATTGAATGAGCGACGCACCGAACCTAAGCTAAGTCTCGAAGACCTTGCGAGTCCTGCGAACAGGTGTCGTTTACCGATTGGTTACCTTTCGTCTAGTAACATGAGCCCCGCCCCGTCGCCCCTGAGCACACCAGTCCATCAAGACTGGTACACGCACCCGAAACCCACTGACCGGCGCGCATTGTCAGCTACGGTTGTTGTGGGAGAAGCTCCAGCGCGAGCGGAAGTATGTCCGGACTTCGTGTCGTACCTGCGCGAGAGAAGTAACTACTGCGCTATTGAAGGTCAGCTGAGATTTGGCGGCAACGGTGGCGCGTCCGAAGAGCGTAGATGGGGTGGTACCGAAACGGAGGACACGAAGATACGCGCACCACGGATGTTTCACGGACGCTGCGCAAGCAACAAGAGCGTTCAACGAACAAAATGAGACCCGCGCCGGTTTGCATGTCTGTGTTGAAGATCAGTTAAGAAAGTTAAGGATCGATCGCGCAACACACTTCAGTCAACCAACGGCACGCCGAACGGGCTCGACTCATTGGCATCGTCGGCGTTTCGTGGATATCGGTTAAGGATATGGACCCAGCGCCGCGAGTCCCTAGCAGGATCGAGTCGAGGACGAGTGGATATAGTATTGAACACCGCTACGGGCCCTGGATTTCGAGGTCTGAGGAGGATTGACTCAGAATGAGCGACGTGAACAAGTGAAGAATGCGCGAGGATGGACAGGCGCGCCACATGATTCTGCTCACCATGGATCTCCCACATCCGATTCGACGGGTAACGAGCGCGGAACTCGAACAACGTATTTCCGCGGAAACGAGCCGGCCGCGTTCGAGGTGTTTGGAGTGAGGACGCGGGATGTCTGAATCGGCGGAGGAGGTGTATAAAGATGCGGACAGGGTAGCTGGGAGGCAGGGAGCAAGGCTAAGAAAATTGGTAGGATGAGTACCGAACGAACCTGCCATGGGAAGGGAAGAAATCTAGGTAAAGAGTGGTGGAGAGTGAACGGACTCCACGCACCGCTGAATCCAAGGTTCGTGCTGGGTCGGACATAGATTGAACGGAGCTCCACGTCAGGCGCGTAAGGGGAACTCACCTGGTGGGGTCTGGGATTCAACGCTTAGTCGAGAACAGGACTCTAGGAGGAAAAATCACTGCGCACTTGCACCGCCGGATATCTGGGGTGGTGGTTCGCGAGAGGACGCGGTCGATGGGCCTGAAGATCCCAGTCCACGGAAGTCAAATGAGGCGCGTGGGACTGCGGAGAAGCGGAGATATCTGCGCGTGCGAGTCACAAACCAACCGAAGGAATTGCGACGAGGATGTACACGTATATCGCCGATGCCGCTACCTCCCAGACGATATTGATGGACGACGCAGACGGGCTAACGAAGCACCCTCCATGACAACAAATGAACAGAGGCACGGCGCCGAGGGTCTTCTGAGCGCTGTGAGTGTGCAAGAAATACGCACCGTGAAATACGTTCGAGGGCGGTGACGACCGGGTGATCAGTAAGAAAGAATTCAGGCACAGGGTTATAGCCCACGCACTCAAGGTTGACGAGCGGAACACATCGTGAGCCTAGTACAATAACCAGCAGCAATTGCGAGTCAACTCGAAGGCGGAGTTTATCCGCATTGAATGGAATTTCTCCCATGGCGAGTAAACGCCACGGACGGAAGTGGGAGATGAGGGGAATACGGTAGATGTTCGGAGGGAAGGGAATGGAGTGGGAGAGCGCTAGGAAGGGTCTTTAATGGGGAAGAGCAGATTGAGGGCAATGCCCTGAATATATGAATGATAGTGAGCGCGGCGGGCCGCACGTGTGAGGAATCTCCCTGACCGCAAACGGAGGGCGCAGTTAAACAGGGGACTGGTGGCGAGGAAATCAAAGAATGGGACGCGCTACGCGCAAAGAAGGTGAATGTGCGAGGAATGATTGTGAAAACGGGCAAGAAAGATCAAAGGACCAGAACGCACCTTTGTAACCCTTCCTCCGTCGTCCAGAGTTGAGCGCTGAGCTGAGATACGCGGCGGCAGGCAGGTCCTCCAGAAGAGCGTAGTATCCGTCGCAGGATGCAAGATATGTGCAGAGTTGCGGGTCGCCCGAGCGCAGGTGAAGGAGCGTCAGCGTCCATATTGGGGATGGTTGGGATCGGCAGCGCGGCGACAGCGACGGATGCGCGGGGGGAGAGTCAAATCCATCCATCTTGATGAAGGGACTCGCGGGTCGAGTTTGGTGATGGTGGCAAGAGGCAAGAGGCAGACGAGTGGCGGTGTTTGATTGATTCCGGATCAATCACATCTTGCTTCCCACCACCATCCTCCACCCTCACTTTCGCGATTGCGTCTTCCTCCTCCCCGGAATCCTGCCCAAACTGCGCCCACTGGAGCCTATTCATGCACACATCATACTGGGAACTCACCTGGTTCTCGTCTTAGCGCATGAAAAGGTGGCAGCTGGACGTGTCAGGCTGTCAGCAACTCAGCGGCGGCCTTGTGCGCGCTCGTTTTTGTTCCCTGGGTTCTTAGAGTCCTGCGGGGTCATTTTCTTGACCTACTCTACAACACGTATACATGCTGTCGAAGCCGCGTCGGACGTTCTTTTATTCATCCTAGTGGTATTTCTGCCGCCTTGATTCCGTCTGGGGCTTCCTCTCTACCTCTCGTTCCGCGGTTCAATTGCTGTCTGAAATGGAAGCTTCCTCGCCCATACACCGTCGCTGTTGCTCCAGCTGCATTCTCCCCGGTGCGTCTATCACCCTCCCTTAATTTCGCCCGGCTAACGAATGGAGTGCCGCGTCACCGTTAGTATCTCTCGTGATCGACCAACCCAAAGTACCTCCCCTCCATTCAAAATGTCCCGATTGCTGGGCGCAGGACTGGGCGGCTTCGCGTGGAGCTGCTGATAGAGCTGCGCTCGGTGTGTGACCATTTCGTACTTGTACACTTCGACTCACTCCACACTGCTCCACATCCTGATCCTTCTGCTTCCTCTTCGTTCGAGGCGACTCCCTGCAACGTAGACCGCTAGAGTGCATTGCACATTCGCATCCATGTGTTGACGTTGGACAACTGCGTCCCGCTGCAATTCTTCTCTGCGCCGCCGCTGGTTCGATGTCCCCCGGAACGCCTCGCCAGTCTCGGCAATTCTCGAGGGCTAGCGCCATCCTCTCCGACACGCAAACTCGTGGTCGGTGCTCTTCTTCCACGCAGTACTCGTTGAGCAATACGGGAAGCGCACTTCTGCGATTGCTTGACCTTTCACCGGCGGGGTTCTTTATTTATTGCGTGCGTTCATCCGCATCTCTTTGTATTGTCAATCCCCTCCTTCTCGTCCACTCACCTCCGTCCAGGGCACTATTCGTCCGCGCCATCCCTACCGGCCGAATAACTGCAAGTTTCAGCACGCTCGATGCACGCAATGGTTCGCTGCGCGCGTCTCCAGTGCGTTACACCAGTTTCTCCTCGTTTCTGCCTCGCTCGTCTACCCACTCGTCTTGACAGTAATGAGGTGTGTTGTTCATTCATAGGCCTCATTTTAATCGACCTAACTATTCCCGCCTCGCCGCTGGTGATCCTGTTCCACTTCCAAAAGTCGTTCAGAAGTCAAGTTTTCTGAGGCAACCTGCCCGCTTGGTTAGAAATGAGAAGGGGTGAGCCTCGAGGAATGAACAGAGCGATTCTGTGTCGCGAACATCCGTTGCTGTGATGGAAAAAAAGGCTTTTCTAGACCAGACCAACGACTCGAGCCAGAGTTGAACCGGCATGTTCGGCCTGCAATGCATCAATGATCTCAACGGACGCGGGCCACTTCGCATCGAGTCTTCTTGAGACGCCCAATACATAGTGCATGGGCTGGGAGGCAAAAGGACGGAGAGACCGCGAAACATTGAACCCGAACGCCGATTGAACACCGATTTACGCCGACCAGAACAATCACACGTTACGGCAACACTGCTTCCGTAACTTTCTCTTCCTCCCACCGCCCATGCCAACTTCCAGGATGGACTCCTCCTGTGTGTTGCTTGTACCTGCCACTCGCAGGAGCCCTCCACTCATTTAAACCCTCCTGGGGCCAGATCTGGGGCATCTCAACTGTGGCTAAGAGGCCAAAAGCTGCGCCACGGGAACTCCATACTAGTTTCTTGCTTCGGCATCCGAGAGTCTCCTTTTCGCTCTCCACCTCCAAGTATTCTCCCCGTCGCCCCCTCCACTTCTCGCACTGGCTTGCATGCGTCTGCTAGTCATCTTCCCGGCCGAACTTACTCGGCGGCCGCGCACGCGACTCGATCGCCCATGTTGACGGACCCATCGACTGCTGGGTCCCAATCGTCGCCGCGGACACCAAACTTCGCTCATGTTTTCTTCGTGTAGCGTCCTATGTATTCTCTCGGCCCTATTACAGTCTCTTCTGCCCTCGAGACTGCGTTGCGCCGCCAAGCAATTGAAGCATGCATCCGCACGCCGGAGTCGCGACACTCATCATTCAAAGCCCACTCTGATATTCCTCCCAATGCGTCATATATTCACAGCTCGGTATTCGTCTGGGTCGGCGACGTGCGGCACACGAGTAAACTCGATCCGCGTGTGTCGTGTTCGCCTCAACGCTTTAAATTCGAGCCGCATTCCGGCACAGCTCGTCGTTTCTACGACAACTACTGCCAGTCTCGGTGTGTCCAGCGCGTCAACTTGGCGACTCGTTAGGCCCCGCACTCAGCTCCACGCTCTTTTGTTCGGTCGGGCGCAACTACGAATTCATCTGCCGCCGAACTGAGTAACCGACCGCATTGTACGTCTGGTCCAGCTCTATATTACTGCGGTATCGGTGGTGTTGGAGGTTCGAATCCTGTCGATGGCGTAACTCTTGGGGCTACATGTACCCCATTTTTCCTATGCGCAAGACGGCGCAGCGCGAATTTTGAGCAGAGTGGGAAGCAGAATCGCGTATACTACATGTACTACGACCTTCCGCTAAGCAGCTATTAATTCTCGAATACCAACCCCAGCAAAAGCTAGTATCTCAGCAAGCCATCGTGGACCGTGGCGGTCCCTCCTTGCTCGATTCCGGGTACTCTTAGTCTACTTTGTCGAGGATGCTGGAGGTTCGAATCCTCCCGACGGCGTGAATAAATAGCCTGCAGAGATGTTTTTCCCCGTGCGCAAGACGGCGTAGGGCGACCCTCTGAGCGGGGCAAGAGCTAGAGATGAATTCAAACGCTTACATCCTCACAAGCAGTCTACATGCGGTGGGGATAGTGGAGAAATAGCGGTAGTGCGCGATGGGAGGCAAGGAAGGATGAGCGAGGAGGGGAGCGAGGACGAGGCCAGATGGGAGTTGATTGGAGGAAAGTGGGAGGAGGGAAGTACGATAGGTAGGTGAGCGGGTGGGGATGGTGGGAGAACACGGAGAGCTTGAGGCGGCGCGGGACGGGATCAGGGAAGGAGGAGCTAGGATAGACACGGGGTACGGCGACCAGGACAAGTCGTCTGAATCGGAACAGGAAGAAGGGAAAGAGCCGCGGCGAGGTAGAATAGGTAAGCGACGTACACATTGATAAAATTCCGCAAATCGCCGACGGTGTGGGTTAGATTCATTCGGCAGACAATTCTGTAGATAGGGAGTCAGCATGCAAGGTCCAAGTTCGGTGAGTAAACGAAGGTGAGGCGGAAGCAGGAAGTAGAAGATAGCGGGTAAGGAAACGATGATACGCGCCGCCGTCCCGGGTACGCGGTGAGGGATATTGGATGGGGGAAGGAAAGTCGTCGGGAAGGAGGGGGCATGGTGCGACGCCAACCAAGGCCGAATGCCGCGCGAGACGACGCCACCGTAACGAAGAACGCAGAGGTGCAGCGCATAGTCCAAAAAGGGAACGCACCTCATCCCATCCGCCAACGTAACCCTCACACTCGTCGTCGGCAAACTCTGGTCCACCTCAAACCACGGAGTAATACTGCTCGCCCCCGCCCCCGCCCCGGCGCCGCCGGTCTCGCACTCGCAGTTGTCGAACTGGAACCGGTCGAGGCGGAGGACGTGGAGGCACCGGGCACGGCAGCGCCGAGCCTCATCCCCTGGCCGGAAAACGGCTTGGCTTTGGGCGTGGGTCGCGGGCGGGGCGTGTCTATGAGCGTCGTCCAGTCGATGAACATTACACCACAAAGAAGATGAGGGAGCGAGAGAAAGAGAGGCAGACGTACCCGGCATGGATGGCGGCGAGCACGTCCGCGTGCTGCGGGTCGTCGTAGCGCATAAGGGTCCCGTCCTCGACCGTGAAGCCTTTGCGCCAGAAGGTGAGCGTGCGGGTTACGCGTTCGTCTGCATAACACACGCAAGTAAGTACATGGATGGTCAGCATCGAGGGATATCAAACAAGTGTAGGAGACGCACCTTCCTCCTTCATCCCCTCATTTGCACCAGGCACGTAGGAGCTCTGCACGCCCTCTCCGCCCGCGACTACGTTTTTAGCGCGCCCAGGGGCTCCGTCGGGGTCGGGAGCCGCGCCTTCCCTGCATCACATACACATCTCGTGAGCGTCGGACAAACGAGACGGGGGAGGCAAAGACGTACTCTTCTGCCCGCTACAGGCTACAGCAGGTCCCGCACGATATTCCCGTCTGGGACACGGCTGCGGTTGGGGTTCTGCACGCTGATTACGCCGAGGGATGAATGCTTCGTGAGTATTTCGTCGATGGGGTGCGAGGACGAAGTGGGGATTAAGAGCTGGATTAAGAACGCTCTTTCCAGCCGCTGCCCGAGTTCATCGCCGATGATGACACGCACCTACGCGCGCCGCCGGTAAACCAAGTTTCCTGCTCTTCCTCGTCGTCGCTGTGTGAGCCGCTCATCGCTGTTCGGTCTTCGTGGGCCTTGGGTGTGCTGGTGGTGGCAAGCGGTAGAAGAGTGGCGCGTCGCTTAAGGCCGGTGCCAAGCAGCGACAAACCGAGCACTGCCTCCCCCTGTTCGAGTTTGGTTCAATCTTGGTTCGTTTATTGCTCGTGTACTTTCGTCCCATAGTAATGTACAGTGGCCGCAAGCTGCCGGAGTATAATGGGCATGTAGCAGCAGTAGCGGGGTGAGTTGATGGGCTCTCGTAGCTGTCGTGCACTAGGGATGGAAAAGGAAAAAAGTCGGCGCGTGAAGATGCATACACCGAGGAGGAGTCGAACCTCCCTACTGTCGCGCTCGAGTGCATCGGGTCCATGCGGCGACCACGGTGTCCCGCAGGCGTCTCCCTGAGGAAATTGCCGGAAAGCCAAATGAAAGCTTGGAATTCCTACACGAGGGAGCCAGGAGTCGGGATACGGATACCTAGTCAGCTCGTAAACTTGTGTATGCGGTGCTTGAATGCAATCCGAGAATCGAAGTCATGAGGGCCGCCGGGGCTTAACCACCACAAAAAAGGTCACCTTCGACAAGCCACGCAACCGAACCCCCACTTCCCCCACATATAGATCCTCATCATCCACATGAAGGGGGGACCACCGTGGCCTACGGATGCTTGAATTCTACTGTGAGCCGGCGCGGTTTGAGTGATCGTTTTGGGGCACTGCGCGGAATATTATAGGGATTTGTTGCTCAATCCTGCAGTGTTGCTACGCCGTTAGGTCGACGAGTTGAATTTCGCAGAGTCTCCATGGCCTGAGGAAAAAGAACCTTGACCCTGATCGAATGCAACCGAGAGGAGTCGAACCTCTACCTCCCCCAAACACAATGCCCGTGTTCATACATCGAGGGGGCGACCGCCGTGGTCTACGGATGCTTAAATCCTACTGTGAGTCGCCGCGCTCCGAATGCACGTTTGGCGAAGGGTGCGAAATATTCATAGGAATTTCTTCCTCAATCTTGCGGGGTTCGGATTATCGATTAGAACTTGCCTCGCCGCCGATTATTTTTATCTCGCCTCAAGTACCAGAAATAAATCAACCCACAGAATGCAAATGCGACCGGGGGAATCGAACCTCAGTCCCGTCTATTGAAGCTTTTCTGCCCACGACAAGGGCCACGCTCACGCAGTATCTGAGGGAAATAAGTACGGGAGGATGGATGCATGTACAAAGGTGGTTCACATGGCGGCGTGAACTGGAACCACTCACTTTAATGGAGAGCAAAAAGGTGGCACCTATAAACCCACCTAGGAACACCAGGCATAGACTAACAGAAGCTAAAAAGTCTACTCAAGAACATGTGCAGCGCTAAGGAAGAACGAGAAATGTAAGTTGTTCAATAAAAGTCTACTCAAGAACATGTGCAGCGCTAAGGAAGAACGAGAAATGTAAGTTGTTCAATTCACATTGTTTTCCTGCCCCACGTAATCTGACATAAATGTCCCTTTATCCATCGACCGCTGTAGCGCGAGGTCTTCTTAGTATTTTGCCAGAGAAGTATTCATCATGTAGTGTTGCAATATACAACTTTCTGAACTCTCGCAACCCTTGGATGAGCGAGACATGGTGACATTCTCGCGGTAACTTAAAGTCTCGGTTGGTATACCGCTATGCGGGGACACATCGTTTCGAAAACTACAAAGCTACTGAACCAACCAAGCCTTCTCCCGGCCACCTTCTACCTTATCCAGCAAGCGTAGACAGGCCTTCAATACTACATGGGCCCGAATTAAACTTAAACTCGAGCGCTGGTTCACCGTGATCCGGACGGCGGTCCTTAATCGCACCCTCTTATGAATACACAACCACATGAACCTAGTTTTGGTACCTTGGGCCCTCCTGGAACACTAGAGGGCTTTGGGGAATTGGTACCTCCCTCTCACCAGTGCCTGCCGGCGGTGAGTTCGATCCAGCAGGCGTCAGGGGACCCAGGGGCCTATCCCTGGCGATATTACATGCGGCCCCTCATGTAACAGTCTTGTTGCTTTGGCTATTACAGGGCAAAGCGAAGAGCAACAGGGTAGTACCTCAGACAGTTTTCCCGCTCAAGCCCAAAGCTTTCCGAGAACGGACCCCAATGCGATGGAAGGCATTGAGCTGGAGCCCAGACAAAATCGGAATATTGTTCAAGGTACTTCCCATCTGGCCGAAACACGGATGAGTGATAGTCAAGAACCGTGTGCAACTCAGAACGAGCATCCAGTCAACACGGTAAATAACACGAGCATCGAGGGCCAGCAAGGAGATAAGGCAGGAGGGTCGACATCGATACTCGATGATGATAGTGACTGGGAAAGGTTGAACTTGATAATAAGGAAGAGAAATAAACCACCACAAGTGCGCAAATCTGGCAAATTTATACGCTCCAGTTTGAACATTGGTTCACTAAATATCGCTGGCCGAGACACAAATATGTCTATGCATAACCGAAACCACAAATTCCAGTTCCTCAAACAAACCATTGACTCAAATGATCTTGGAGTACTGGCCATGCAGGAAACACATTTTGATCCAGAGTCTGCGACTCAGTTCAACAACATCTACAATCGTTGGTTCAAACTTTTCTATTCGGCTCACCCTGAGAAACCAACCTCCACCGCAGGGGTAGCCTTTGTCCTGAATAAAAAGTTCGTAGACACCGAGAACATTCTTGAGTATGACCTGATCGCTGGACGGGCGTCAATGATTATTATTCCCTGGCACCAAGGCTCGACTCTGAACATTCTGAACATATATGCCCCGAATAAAACTGATGACAGGGATAAAATGTGGAAAGACCTATGGGAAATATGGCGCACCAACCCCCAAATCCCGCTACCCAGTATGACCTTGGGCGACTGGAATTTTGTTGAAGATCCAATGGACCGTAATTCTGGATCAACAGATACTATTCCGGAGAGCTATAAACGGCTAAAGAACCTGCTGCGACTACGTGATGGTTGGCGAGCTACGTTCCCCGACAGTCGAGACTATACCTGTTTCCAACACAGAACAGACTCCCAGACAAACAAAACTCACGACTCGTACTCCAGGCTCGATCGAATTTATGTTGATAGCCTGCATTATCCCTCGTATAGGGACTGGAAAATCCTGCACTGTGCAGTAAAGAGTGACCATCGACTTGTAATGGTACAGATGACATGCCGACCCGAAGAGCGACCGGGCAATGGGAGATGGAGTATGCCATTATACCTGCTGAAGTCCACAAAATTTATGAAACAGGTTCAACTCCTAGCGACTAAGTTACTGAAGGATTCTGAGACACTCAACAGTCTAGAGCGGAACACAGCTGCGAATATTCAAACACTGTGGGCGCAATTCAAGTCAGACGTGGCCAAATTCGGAAAGCATTGCTCACGGTTCATCACTGTTGGACCGGCAAACCGAAGTAGCCGCCTGAGCCCGCGGCTCACTTGCTCTCACGGTTGAATCCGACCTGACTCGTATATGACTCCTGTAGTGTACTGACTCAATCATGTATGACTCCTCTCACTAGTATATAAGCTCATGTATTCTATAGCTTGAATGTAATCTGAAGTGCCCCACTTCTCCCTTAATTCTCATTATATTCCTTCAATAGGTTATGGGCCCCGACCGAATCTAATTCTCCACATACATCTACTACACGACGACTACTACCTCTGATATAACCATGTCTTTGTCTAGTGCAAAACTTGGTGATTACTTCCTACGCATTCCCAAATGCGAGGCCGACGGTACAAATTACAGTGTACGCTGCAGACGCCGCTGGACTCGGGGATCATTTGAGTGATACCTACCTTCCACCAGTCCCACCGACGCCGATGAGCTCTCCGCCGAATCAAGCCCAGCTTGACGCAAAGGATAATTACGAAAAAGCTCTGAAGGCATATAAGTCGGGGGAGGCTGTGGTGAAGCAGGCTATTGCCTCGACGATTCCAGACGCCATGTTTCTTCGATTCATGGGGGCTAAAAGCGCCGCGGTCCTATGGAAAAGTGTATCAGAAGAGTTTGAAAAGAAGTCGAAGATGGTTACTGTGGATCTGAGGCGCAGGCTCCAGGATGAGCGCTGTGCAGAGAATGGAGATGTGAGGGCTCACCTCTCGAAGCTGCAGACGCTTCGGGTGGACCTCATCGGCATGGGCGCCGACCCGGGCAATGAAAATTTCACTGCCATCATCCTCGGTTCACTTCCGCCCTCCTACGACCCGTATTTGTCTGCCATCACCGCGACATCGACGTTGCTGGCCAAGACACTCGCTCCCGATGATCTGATCCGAGGCCTCAACGAGGAGGCCGACCGCCGAGCGCTCAAGCAGAAGTCCAAGAAGGACAACCGCGACGTTGCTTTCTCCGCGGGAGATAGCAAAGGCGCCCGTAAGGGCGGCCAGAAGTCCAAGGTGGAGTGTTATAACTGCCACAAGAAAGGACATGTGAAAGCGGACTGCTGGGCGAAAGGTGGAGGGAAAGAGGGAGAAGGACCACGGAGTAAAGGGAAGGGTAAAGAGAAAGGTAAAGCTAAAGAGGATGCCAACGCCGCCAAGCAAGATGACGGCGTGTGGATGGCGCAGGCGGAGACAAACCTGTTGCTGTTCCAGGAAGAATGGGCAGGGCTCATTCAGGTCGATGGCGACGCCCCGCAGACTGGTGCGGGCTGTTGGCTGTCAGACAACGACGATGAAGACTTCTTCGAGGCCGAAGAAGATGGCACCGTCAGCGACACGGTATCAAACGGCCGATTGGACTCACAGGATACCCAAGAACACTGTTCCGAGGCAGACGACAGCGACAGCGACTACACACCGTCCGAGATGGAAGGTGTTGCATATTTTTTTCGTTGCTTGTTGGAGTCGGACAGTGAGGGCAGCGAAGATGGTTCAATGCCCGATTTGGAAGCAGTGTCGGACAGCGACAGCGAGTGCAGCTCCATGCCGGACCTGCACAATGGGTCAAGTTCAACAGACTCCAACTCGGAGGAAGGTGACGCACCTAATTTTCCCTCCGAATATTTTTCTGACGACAGGAGCGCCTCGCGCGCGACTACTCCGGATGGCGCGGACCGCCCGTCGTCGTCGATGGAAGACCTTGCAGATTGGGTTCAAATATCTGTGAATGAATGGCTCAGGAACCAAGAGGACTACGAAGAGGAGAAGATTACCTCGTCCTACGATTCAGCCATGCTCGCCAACGAGGCGGGCACTCCCGATGTTGAAACCGAACTCTACGACTCGGGCGCATCGCGCCACATGTGCCCGCACCGGCACAAATTCATCAACTTCACGTCGATTCCCGCCAAATCTATCACCGCAGCGGACAACGGTACGTTCCAAGCTATCGGCCAGGGGGATATTCGAATCAGCATCCCCAACGGAAACAGTACGGCTACAGTACTCTTGAAAGATGTACTGTATGCGCCGAAATTGGGACTCACCTTGGTCTCGATCAGTAAAATGACCGATGCTGGCTTTGCGGCGTTGTTTCGTGACGACCTCTGCCGAATTTTCGATAAGAAGAGGAAGGTATTGGGGGTAGTCAACAAGACAAATGGACTTTACAAAGTTCAACACGCCGCCAGTTCAGAAACTGCTGCCGCCGCCATCGAGACCGTCTCGGTCGATGAACTCCATCGACGGATGGGTCATATTGCACCAGAAGCCGCCAAACGACTGGTGAAGGATGGGTTAGTGACTGGGATTAAACTCGGGGGACCTACAGAGTCCAAGACTTGCGACTCGTGTGAGTACGCCAAGTCGAGCCGGAAACCCGTCGCGAAAACCCGTGAGGCACCGCGCGCCGCTGCAATGGGGGACATTGTTCATTCGGATGTCTGGGGACCTGCATCTGTGCAGACTATAAATCACCGTGAGTACTATTGTAGTTTCACGGATGATCATACCAGATGGTCGCGATTGTACATCCAGCGGACGAAAGACGAGACTTTCGATTCGTACCAGGCGTTCGAGGCGTGGCTGTCGACACAGTTCAACGTCAAGATCAAGAAACTCCACTCCGATCGCGGAGGGGAGTACTGGAGCAATGAATTTGATGCTCACCTTGCGAGAAATGGGACCGATCGCGGTTTCACGGTTCACGACACCCCGGAGCACAATGGCATCGCGGAGCGGCTCAATCGGACGATATTGGAGCGCGTTCGCGCTATGCTGCACGCCAGTGGACTCCCTAAATTTCTGTGGGGAGAGGCGGTAGCTCACGCGGTTTATTTGAAGAATCGAACCTCGACACGCGCATTGGACAACAAAACACCGTTTGAGATGGTGTACAAGAAGAAACCCGACCTTTCGAAGCTGCCTGAGTTCGGCGCGAAGGTTTGGGTCCACGATCCGAAGGGCAGCAAGCTCGATTGGCGCGCGAAGGTTGGGCGTTGGGTTGGATTTGATGAAGCGAGTAGCGGGCATCGAATTTATTTTGAGGGAAGGAGGACGATAGCGGTGGAACGAAGCGTTAAATTGGATAGGGACAACATTCTGGTACCTATTCCAGCCGATCTACTGTTTGAGGGGGAGAATGAGGATGACAATCAGCCGTCGTCTGAAAATTCAAACCCGAGTACGCACCAAACACCTAGTCCATCCACCGTGCCTCCAACTCCGACTGCAGTGAAGCAGTCCCCACCACGGACTCCTCCTCGTACTCCACCCGCCACGACGCCGCTCCCAAGTTCGCCCTCTATTGCGCAGCTCAGGCAGCAGCTTGCTCGCGCCGACCCGCTTGGTCCGGATTTTGAAGAACCTGAGCAACCTGCTCCCACCGGACGCGGACAGCGCATCAGGAAACCTTCAGCATACTTGAGGGACCTCCAAAGTGGCGCTGGAATGACCAGCAACCGGCCATCCGACCCAGCAGTACCGAAAGGGATGTCGATCCCCCAGACGGTCGAAGAAGACACAGCGGCACGAGCTGAGTTGTCGGAGGATTGGGAAATGGTTGATATCTTGGAGCATTCAATGGCTGCAGCGAAGAAGCGGCCAGACTGGGCGCATTGGAAGGTAGCGATCGACGCGGAGATCACGGCGCTGAAAGCCGCCGGAACGTGGCAACTTGTTGAAAGGCCGGACTCTACCCGCAACGTCGTCGACTGCAAATGGGTTTTGCGCATCAAGAAGAACGCCGCCGGGGAAATCGACAAATACAAGGCCAGACTAGTCGCTCGGGGCTTTACTCAAGTTCACGGAGTCGACTACTATGAGACCTTTGCTCCCACGGCCAAGATAGCGTCAATCCGACTTATTCTCGCCATCGCCGCGCGCAACGACTGGGACATTGATATGTTCGATTTCCACAGTGCCTTTCTCAACGGTGAACTCGACCCAAATGAGACTATTTACATGGAACAACCCCCGGACCACGAATTTGCGGACCGCCGCAAATATGTGCTGAAGTTGAACAAGGCTTTGTATGGGCTAAAGCAGGGCGGCAGAAAATGGTATGAGACCTTGAGCCGTTCCCTTGCTGACATTGGATTCACACAGTGTGATTCTGACCACGCCGTCTTCTACACGCGTCCTGGTGGGCATGTTATTATCATGGCAGTTCATGTTGATGATTGCACGATGACCGGCAGCTCACCTAAATTGCTTGAGGACTACAAGACGCAGATTGGATCTCTGTTCAAGATGACGGACATGGGACCTGTCTCGTGGCTCCTCGGTATCGAGATCAAGCGCAATCGTGAGGAGCGCACCATTTCGTTGTCCCAGAAATCTTACATCACGTCCATCTTACAGCGGTTCAACTTTACCGACGCCAAACCGCTTGCAATGCCGATGGACCCGAACGTTCAACTATCGACCGACCACTGCCCAACTGGAGTCAAGGAAATCGCCTTGATGAAACAGGTACCGTACCGTGAAGCTGTTGGTTCACTGATGTGGGCAGCAGTTGGAACGCGTCCCGACATCGCATTCCCCGTCGGAATCCTGTCGAAATTCCTTGATAACCCCGGACCAGCGCACTGGGACGCGACGAAGCGCGTCTTCCGCTATCTTCTAGGCACGAAGGATCTGCGCCTCACGTACGGCAAGGGGAAGAAGGGATTGGAAGGATTTTCGGATGCCGATGGCATGTCGCAGGAACACAGGCGAGCAATTTCAGGCTACGCATTTATTATTGATGGAGGCGCCGTTTCCTGGAGTTCCAAGAAGCAAGAACTCGTCTCGCTCTCAACGACGGAGGCCGAGTACGTCGCAATGACACATGCGGCCAAGGAAGCCATCTGGCTTCGCCAACTCATCGGCGAGTTATTTCGCCCACTCGAACACCCGATCACCCTTCACGGTGACAACCAATCGGCCATCGCTCTCGCCTATTCGGACATAGGACAATTCCATGCACGCACGAAGCATATCGACATCCGCTACCATTTTATTCGGTACGTGATCGAAAATAATTCTATTCGACTCGTTTATTGCCCTACTCAGGACATGGTGGCGGATACTTTGACCAAGGCTTTACCCAGTGCCAAGGCAAAGCACTTTGCGGCTGCATTGGGACTTTGTTCGGTTTGAGGGGGAGTGTTGGACCGGCAAACCGAAGTAGCCGCCTGAGCCCGCGGCTCACTTGCTCTCACGGTTGAATCCGACCTGACTCGTATATGACTCCTGTAGTGTACTGACTCAATCATGTATGACTCCTCTCACTAGTATATAAGCTCATGTATTCTATAGCTTGAATGTAATCTGAAGTGCCCCACTTCTCCCTTAATTCTCATTATATTCCTTCAATAATCACAAATGAATCTACCCGACAAATTCGCTCCTGGAAGGCACAGCTCACCATCGTGATCCATGATCCCTACATGCCGTTGGAGGACAAATCACAGGCAATATTTATGCTGGAAAAGAAAATACGTGACTGCTTGGAAGATGCTGCGGAGCAAAAGAAGGCTGTGACCGAAGCCCGCTACGACGTCGAGGGCGAGACTTTGCGAACGAAGTCATGGACAAAATCTGCCAAGGGATACCAACGGAAGGAGCTCATAAATGAGTTCAGAGTTGAACTAGGCATTCACCCACTGATCCCTCGATTTGAAACTCGCCCAAAACAAATGGCGAAGATGGCAAAGGAATACCATGACTCCATCCAACATAACGACCGACCGGAGGAATACGGACGGATGATGGCAACAGAAATAACGCTGGAAAAGTGTAAAGTTCGAATATCCAAAGCGGAATTCAACGAATTGAACAAGGAGATTAGTTCAGACGACGTAGGCTACGCCCTAAGACTCTCAAATAATGGCAGGTCCCCCGGACTCGATGGGATCCCTTACGAATTTTATAAGATGTTGGATATATTGTTCCAGAAAAGTAAAGGCTCCAACTGTGAAGCATTCAACGTTATAGGGTTCCTTGGGAAAGTTTATGCTGACATTGAGAACAATGGAATGGTGGAAGCCTGTAAATTCAATGCTGGATGGATGAGTCCGGTATTCAAGAAGGGAGATGAATCTCTAATAAGCAACTACCGTCCAATCACGCTACTGAACTGCGACTACAAACTGATGACGAAGACTTACTCCTTGACCTTGATGAAAGTGACCCCATCAGTCGTGCACTCTGATCAAGCTAGGTTTATGAAAGGACGGAAAATTGAGGATCAGGTGAAACTGGCAAAATTCCTCCTCAACTACGCTGAAGCAGCGGAGGAGGATGGAATCATTGTTGGCCTCGACCAAGAGAAGGCATATGACCGAATTAACCACGATTACCTGCTACGGGTGCTCCAACACATGGGGTTCCCCCCCAGATTCTGCAACACAATAAAAGCCCTTTACACCAATGCCGAAACAGTCGTGATGATAAATGGTGAGATGAGCGAGCCATTTATCGTAGTACGCGGGGTGAGACAAGGGGATCCACTCTCATGCCTCTTATTCAACCTGGCTATTGAGCCACTTGCCTGTTTAATCAGAAACTCCGGCCTGAAGGGAGTCAGAGTCCCTGGGAAAGATGAAGAGCTACTCATTTCACTTTTCGCAGATGACACAACAGTGTACTTATCTTCCACCAATGATCTTGAATCTCTCTGGGAAGTTCTGAGACTGTGGTGTGCCGCGTCGACGGCGAAATTTAATGAACATAAAACAGTTCTCCTGCCATTTGGCCGAGCGGCATACCGAGCAAAGGTTTTACAGGAGGGACGCATCAACGACCAAACCCGGACTGGGTCCATTGCCGACATGAGAGTTATCCCTGATGGTGAGACTTGCCGTATGCTCGGAGCATGGATTGGAAACAATGTACCATACACTACCCCATGGCCAGGGGTAGTTGAAAAAATCTCGAGCGACCTCGAGAAGTGGAAAGTATCCTCCCCGGGGCTTGAAGGGAAGCGTCACATAATCAACATGGTTATTGGTGGTAGGACCCAATACTTAACACGAGTCCAGGGCATGCCAGATGATGTCGAAGATACTCTGGTGAAAATTCAGAACACCTTCCTTTGGGATGGGAAGAGAGCACGGGTCGCACATGAGACTATGATGTTGGATACCAACCAGGGTGGTAAGCAAATACTGGATATACCAGCGCGGAACGAAGCAATTGACCTCTGGAATCTCCAGTCGTATCTGGCCCCCAGGGATAAACGGGCCACCTGGTGTTACTTCGTGGATTACATCTTTACCAAATTCCTCGAGAGGAGCTACCTCAACATAAGACCAGGTCAGATCCTGAATGTCTTCATGCATGATTTACATATCCCTATATCCAAGAACACTCCACTCCCAAATGAACTCAAACGTATGATTCTAACAGCCCGAAAATTCAACCTTAAATTTACGGCTCTGTCTATTAGTGATGATGTTAAACTAGAAATGCCAATATGGAGGCATCTTAGTGTGAAACCCGTGGATTATAAACGGGCCAATCGCCGAGACTCAGCCAAATGCCTTCGTCTTAACCACCGAGTTAGAACAGTGCACGATGCCTTGGTAATCGCAACCCGAAGGACAACAGTCTTGAGAAGACCACACACAATAAATCCATCCGGAATTGGCCGTAGGAATTGTGGCTGCCCCCCGTGCCACCAAGACCGAACAATGTTTGATTGTGCGCACCCGGGAGAATGCATTGAAACTGCGAAAATGCTCATAGACAGTCTCAACCAAAAATGGAACCCAACAATGTTGAACCGGGATTTGTGCCAAGAGATGGTCCTGACAGACGACGAGTTGGAGCTGAATCAGATACCACCCCAGCTCAATGAACCCAGAACCTTTAATCCCAACTACTGTCTGCAGAACATCGAGGATGGATTCCGCATTTTTGCCTCGGAGGATTTTATGAACCAAATATCGACGCGGAGGTACACGATAGACGGAGACGAACCAGCAATGATAACATACTTCCTACATGCAAAGTTACTACGTCAGGGCGAATTTGAACCCGAAGCCCAACTTGGTTTGACACGCATGAGCAATACAGGTCAGGAGAGTATGGCCCTGGCAATGAAGTTTGATAGATCAGACATACCTATAACATTCTCATCTGCACTCCTAGGGGGACTGCTACTAATTTTACAGAACACTCCAAAAAATACCCCACTCATGATTGGTGCTTCTGCCAATTACCTTATCCGAACCTTGGTCACTGAAAGAGATAAACACGAGAATGACCTTGGCCACGCCAACTTCCGGCTAATAAAGGCCTCTATAGCACTACTCAACGAGCGTGTGGCTCGCACACAATTCCAGAGGGTGTCCGAGAACCCAGCTGCCTCTCTTCGTGAGGAGTCAGTTCAAGAGGTCGAGATTAACACGGAAATAGACCTAATGTTTGAATCTTCGGGAATGCTGTTGACGCGGGGCTCACAGCGAGTCTTTACGAGAGTGATTCGATCCCTTGAACTGCCTGCCTACCGGAAATCAACCTTCGTTAACCTAGACCGCGTCCGTTGCTCAGTAGAAGAGATTTCGGGATACACACCAGCCGACACAACTATCTGGAAATCAATCCGATCCCCCACGATCCAACGCTTGACGCGAGAATTCCTGTGGAAATGTCTACACTCTACCTTTAGAGTGGGGGATTTCTGGTCTCACATTGAGGTGATGAAGCACAATGGTATATGTCATGTCTGTAATGCAACCGACTCCTTGGAGCACATTGCTCTAGAATGCGAATCCCCTGCACAAAAAATTATCTGGTCTTTAACACGGCAATTATGGTCGCTGAAATATCCCGACTGGCCAAAACTCAGCTGGGGACTAATCCTTGGTTGCAACCTCGTGAAGTTTAAAGGATCTAGAGGGACTGTTAGACCCGAACAAGGGAGATTGTTTGCTATATTGGTTTCACTAGGTTGGCACCTCATCTGGAAACTACGCGTGAACCGAGTAATAAAAAACCCTGATTCAACACTAGCCACCGCAAACATCCACAACCTGTGGCTAAAGACGGTGAACTCTGCCCTAGAACGTGACCGAATTCTCACAGATAAAATCAAATTTGGCCCGCTAGCACTGAATAGAAAAGATGTGCTAAACACATGGAGTGGGCTGCTCATGGACGAGGCCTCACTGCCGGATGACTGGATACTCACAAAGGGGGTTTTAGTGGGTATATGGCCGTTGAATGGTGTCGGATGACTACCGCAGGCCAGAGTCCCACACTGGTTGAATTATGTGCGTAACGGCATTTCCCCCTGGACAAACTGACCGGCATGACTGGCCCAAAACCAGCAACACAAGCGGACAGACTCAGAATGCTTCTGCAGACTTTGCTCTTGTTACTCTAAACGCTCCAAAAAAAAAAAAAAAAAAAAAAAGAACGAGAAATGTGTTGAACTAACTAAAGAGATCAAATCTGAGAAGAAGATCCTAAGTTCATGCGATGCTGAGTAGTTAAGCGGGGTTTTCCCACCGGGCAACCAAAACGGGAGTCTAGAAGGCTGAAACGGGTTGTATACGCGCGGTGTAACGGCATTAAGCCAAGATACGGATTGTGGACCCCAATGAGGAAAGGATTGGCGGTGCGCTTTGACCAATTGAAGGTGCCGAGGAGCCATGAAGTGAATCTACGGGGACCAGCAAGACACCGCGCGGTGATCAACGAGCCTGGGCGAATTGAATGATGGGTTGCGCGGCGATAAGGGAAGCCATACGATGGGGATATAGGCATAAAACGGTCACCTGAGTAAACTCGAACCGAGTTTGATCAAGTGCGTGTTCAATGCCGACTAAAAGCAGAGATGTATGAGCAGCGCGCGTGCCGCGCTGGCTGTTAAAAGACTGTGGGACAACGTAGCAGGCGGTTCCCATTGAAGTTGGACTTATGAACTTATTATAACCGAAGAAACGAGTCTTACAAACTTATTTCACTCGGAAAATGTCAAATTGATTGGCAGACTAGCTAAAGATACGCGGTATCAAGTAACTACTACGCGTTTTTAGGAACCCAGCTTTTAAGTAGCAGTGTGTACCGTGGCAAGCATACATAGTAAGTAGAGGATGTTGGCATAAGTACGGAGCGAGATGTAAAGTAAGCGTCCCGGCGCGAGCGATATATCGAACCCAAAGATCAAGCATGCCTTCCCCAACCAAGTCAAGCCCCACCCGTTCGAAGCTGGCTTGCGAGGCACCTTGCGCGCAGGAGACAGAGGTGGTCCAACTACGACCGTTGAAATGTGTGCTCAGTGTCTAGGGCTACCATGCAAAATGAGATATGTGCCAACGAATCTAAGGTGCCATGTTCTTGGTGCCATGTTCTCTGTCTCTGACTCTTCTTAACTTGGAGGTAGTGTTTATGCCGAAACCAAACTTGTGATTCAAACTCCAAACTCGACGCGCGAAGTTGGTTTCAAGATAACAAGTCCAGATCCACTGTAAGCGTACGAGAACTATCTGGCAGATAGTTGCGTACTAGACGGGGTGAATTCTGTACTGTATACCCCAAAACTGCCCTCCTTATACTGTACTATTTCGACCATAGATTCAAGTCACGGGTCACATCCCTTGGTGAATTGAACCTATTTAATGAAGGTCACATGTCACTGAGGGGCTTGAATCAGTGATCGTTTTGCCTGCTGAATTCCAAAAAAATCTCCCACACCAATTTTGACGGTTTTTGCGCCTTCTGGGGGCTTCCAACTGCAAATTGACTCCCAGCATGCTTGCTAGGCCAACACACACCAGGATTTCTTTCAGTTGAACATTTCATCAACTGAATGTTGAATGATAAAAATGTGGGTCACAGGTCCCAGCCGTGGTTGAATCTGACGAAAGGTTGAATCTAATAGGTCACAGGTCACAGCGGTTGAATCTACCGTCGAAATAGTACAGTATACTGTTTACATTGCGGCTTACACTACAACTATTACGTGTCCGGATAAATATACAGGGTATCGAGTCTATAGTCTGCTTTCAGATACATGCACAACTGAATAGAAACTCGGGTCAAATCGGTAACTCTGCTGATGGTCTCCCTGGTATATTGCGAATATGTTGCCCTCAACGTTTGACAACTCTCCTGAGCTTGATGTCAGGACAGAGGCCAAGTGCTCTTACTCTGTCTTTGGTTTCCCTCCCGGATGCTCCTCGAATCTGAGCAGAGCTGAACTCCAGCTTCTCAGAGACACTCAAAACACCGGATTTGGGTTCCTACTTGCCAAATCCCTATATCATCAATCTCTGACTCTGCCGTGTGACAGACTGATCCGAGCTTCCTGACTCCTGTGATCGATCCCGCACTAGAGTCCGAATCATCCGACACCACCACTGCCTCTCGGCTGATCAACCCGACTATCACGTGACTTGTCATGTCGCGCTTCAGCACCCAAAGTGTGGACAACACCCACTTGTACCGTCTAGTGTCTGACTCTCTTTTGACAACCCGACTTCCCCAGAGTGGATACAACATTCCTTTGGTACGTGGCTTTGCAAAAGACTAACTCTGACTGTGTAAAGCAGAGTTGGTCATTTATACTGCTGGTGTCAACTTCACGCCAGTATGTGTGTGTCTGACGCGTAAGTGCAGGAGGCTCCCAATTAGCCATTTGCAATGTGTGCCTCTGAGCAGCGACTAAGGACTGTCTCTGCCAGATTGAGTGCGTGGTTGATGTTACAAATTGCGAAAATTGCGCATTTTCACCAGTGTTCATTTTCACGGCTTATCACCGTTTTGGACTAGCGAGAACCGTCAGTAAAGACGTTAAAATCAAGGCTATAGAATTAAAGAATGTACCTTGCGAGGAGGGAGCATGACGGCCGAAGTACTAGCAACGGGCGCGTCCTCCATGAACTCTGCGGGAGGGTCTTCAACTTTCTTCTTGCGCTTTTTCTAGAGAATGAGTTAACACAGCGAGGACGAGACAAGAACCAGACATACCTTTTTGGGAACAAGCACCTCTTCAGGAGCGAAGCCCTCAGTGACTGTCACGAAGGAGATGTGCGGGGCCTGTTTGGTTTTGGTCTAGGCGGAAGGTGTTAGCGTGTATAGAGAAGATATAGCCACGGTCGACGTACCTTTTTGGTCGGCGGTGGTGAGAAATCGGGATCCTGCTCTTCCTCGGGGTTGACCTCGGGAGAATGTTTGCGCTTGGACGGCTAGGTAAAACAATGAGCAAAAGGAGAGTTGTGATCAGTGAAGAAGAGACGCACCTTGGAGGCCGAGGACTTTGAAGGCTTCTTGGGCGCCGGTGTGGGCAGCAGCTTGGACGTGCCAGCGGACGGTTCGCTCTTGACGACAGACTTGGGAGTCTGCCCGGCGGTGCCATCGCGACTGGCAGGAGGAACTTCGGAAGGATCAATGGGCGGTGGTGGAGGCAGCTCGACACGAGGTTTAGGTTTCGGTCTTGGAGTCTCGTGAACAGAGATGAAAGGGATTTTGAAACTGGACGTGGGCAGAACGACAGGTTTCTGAGCCTAGGCAGCAAGAGTTAACACCAAAAAGTTTAAGGAATAATCGGCGGCGGCATACCATTAGACCTTTAAGAGCAGGGGAAGGAGCTGCAGGCAGACCGGTGAACTGAGCAGCATATTCGGGACACGCAGCCACGAAGAGTGCCAGCACTGGCCCTAGGTCAGCCCGGCGATTGTACTGATGTCGAGATCCCAGCCGGGACGAGCACTCGAATAACCCGGTTCAGAGTCCCGTGCGGTTCACGAGGCGGATCCGTTCTAAAGACCGTACCAACGAGTGAAGGCCGCCGTGCGTAGTCAATACGGGAGGTAGGGTGAAGGTCCCAAAGACGGAGTGGTAGCAACCGAGGCACCAGACGCGCGGAGGTGCCGAGGTGCAGAGATGAAGGATATAAGTGAAGGCCAGGGCGGAGTTGAGAAGACGCTTCGTTGTTGCCAGGCCAAAGTAGAGCTGGTATTAGACGAGGTAGAATCTACTGTACAGGTAGATTCTACTTGGTTTTTATACTACTTGCTAGCTAGGAGTATGATCGAATTAGTTACCGCAGTAATTACCCATCCGTCAATCGGCAGGGGTAATTAGGCGTTTAGGCAATTAGGGTGCTGGTTGCCTGGCTTGGAAGCGTAAAGGAGCGTGTTTCGGGATATCCATCCCCTTAGTCGTGATAGGGCATGTCTCCGGGTTATTCCGGGAATAACCCGGTTCGTCTTCTGCGTTTCGTTCGTTTGGTGGATTGATCCGTGGTTCGTCTGTCTCTTCTGGATTATCGAGGTCGGGGGGTTCGTGGGTAAAGTGAATGAAAGGGTTAAGAACACCTGAATTATGACAAAGAGGTGGATAGCGCGGTAGACACCCTGCAGAAAGATCTGAATGTCCATGGGTGGGTCGGGACAATACACCCGGAATTGCGCCTAGGAAATGAGGATTGAAAGTTAGACAGGGGAGCGTTGAAGATATAGCTGTGGCAACATACTAGGTCCGGTCGCAGGGCTTCAATGGCGTCCGCAACGTCCTGAGGTTCGGCGGAGAACACGGCTTCCTGGTCAAAGAAGGGAACTATGTTGCAAAACACCTACAGACCCCCCACCTAGTTTACCTAGAGTACCACTGCGTAGCCTTCGGGCCAGGTACAGGGTATATAGAAATATGAAATGAAATGAAATGAAATGGAGGTGATGCGAAGGCGAGTCCATGGGACGCGAGGACTGCTGGGGTCGACGAATTCAGGTTGCGCGGAGCTGGAAGGGCGGACCACCAGCCAGATCCCGAGGCAGAAGCCATGGAGGAAGGAATAGAGAAAAAGAGTGAAAGAAGAGAAAGTGGATGGTCAGGGGAAAGACAAAGGGGAATTTCAAACTCCGACGCTTGCACGTCTCACTTTAAGTGAGCTGCGCACGGGCCAGTCGAGCTCAAGACGGTTTCATGGCGTTCAGGGCTCAGAGGAATATCAAGGGACAATGGAAGTCTCCCAAAAATATGCCTGGGTTCTGCGGCACGTGGTGCCGTAACATAAATCGTCTGCAGAAGGACAAGTTTGAAAATTCACCTAGTATCTTCTCCTCCCGAGGACATATATGGTTGAGGCAAAGAGTGTTAAATGAAGCGCGGTCGATGGTGAAGCTAATACACCGAGTCCTCAGCATATAGAGAATGTCTAGGACATTTGATCTATTTCTGCTTTGAGAAAGCATCAGGGAATCAGCCCCCAGAAATTTCTTGCTATTATGACTGGAAATTGCAGAGAATTGTTCGAATTGTTGAGGTTGTAATTATTGAGACAAAATATGTTCTACCCCAAAATAATTGCTCAAAAGTTGCTGTAGAGTTGTTGCAAAGTTGCTGCACATTTGGCAGGAGTTTTGGTTCAATTCGTTCGAATAGCTAGCTGGAACCCCACAAAAGATCGGCTTAAAAGAGCTTGAATTCATTGAGGACAGACTACAGATACATGGAAAGAACTACGGTAACTAGTGAATTGGTAACCCAACACGCCGGAACATTGGTGTCGACACTCATCCTGCACAGGCGGTGTTAGGCTACGGATCGAGAATTCAAGGGAAAGCAACGACGTACTGGGTGGGACGTTGTGGATCAAACTCGTGCACCAGCACAGCGTGAAAGTGAACACGAATCTGGGGGCGCGTGGAGTTCCACTTGTAGTGGGTACGGAAGGAAGCACGACATACCGGGAGTACGGCGGCGGGAACGGGAACGTCGATGTCCCCAACGCGCAGCGACCCGGGACCGGGAATAGGCAATGATGGCCTGCATCTGTACATATTAGGATTCAGAACGGGGGAACCATTGAATCGAAGGGAAACAACGGACGAGCAGCGCCGGTAACATAGCGTCGCAGTCGGCGACCGTCTTGAACTCGTTGCGGAGGGCTCCGACAGCGTGCGCGCGTGTCTTGTCGTTGTTCACCGCCAGGACAAAGGGATGTTGATGTTTTGTCTGTGGGGAGACAGTAGTCAGAAGACGGGATATGAGGGCGAGAGGGATGGTAAGGCAAATTCGACGACGGACCGATGACCCAACTTCCAGCACAGACACCTCTCACAGATCACAATAGAGGGTGGCAATAGAGGGCGGGATCTAGAGAAGGGTGAGAACAAGGCAGAGGCGGAAAGTCGAGACGTCAGAAGTAGTAACGAAGGGGAGAAGTCAGCCGACGCGTTGCGTAACACAGCGAGAACGCACCGTCTACAGGGACTTCAGCATGTTTACCAAGAACAGCAACCTATGAGGCTGTTGGCACACTGGGATGAGGCGCCGAGCTGTCGCGAGTGAGCAAGTAGAGTGCAAGTGGGAAGATAAAAGGCATGCCTAGCTGCACCTAGAGGCAGGGGGACCAGTTGAGGATGGCCCGGGACTGTGGTGGAGTGCTGAGGGCCAGTTGTGAGGCGGTGGAGCGGATGGGCCGGGAGAATGGGGGAGACGAAGGGGGGGAAGATGGGGGGAAAGGAAGGAAGATGTTGACCGTTGTTGTGACAGGAATCAAAACGAACCATTGTTTGCGGACACGTGGAGCATTTTTGATCCACGGACTTGTGTTACGTGAACAGCCTGTCTCGGCAAGGCCTTAGAACAATTTCGACAAGGGTGGCACCTGGTGGCAGAGTTGGAGCGACGACCGTTCGTTCCGCCTCGTTGCAAAATACCACTGAGATTCGTAATTCCTGTTCTAACTCTTAGGTTTCATTCTGTTCGGAAACATGAATCCAATTGGAATTAAATTCGGACCGCCAACCTCAATTTTTGAAGGGTTGAGTTCAAGCAGGGACTCACTGCATGCTCAAGTTGGGACCGGAACTTGAATCAGGTGCATAATGTTTGGAAAGTACCTCGAGAGTTGGCGCAAAGTTGGGCAGAATTGTTCCGTCGGTTGTAATTTCCCGCGCATTCATGCCAAAGTTGCGGAGAATTGCAAAATGTTGCTGAAAGTTTTCTCTCACCATAAACTTTGGACACTAATTGCATAGAATTCCTAAGGAGGTTTTTCCTGATGAGGGTGTTTTGGCTGAATCGAACCCGCGGAAGCATCTGTCACTGAGTGTAGATCCTGACCATATGCGGCTCCAAAGTTGAACTGTGGGAAAATTGAGTTGAACAATCGAGGAAACGACAACAGAGCGACTTGCAATCTGTGGACATAAATACCAGATACAAAATAAAATGAGCGCACCGAGGAAGATGCCATTCCTCGGGCTATGAAACTGGAAAGCGAATGGCGCCGACCACAAGCGGGGACGGTTGAGATTTTGTAAAGGGGAGATGAAACGACACAACACCTGTGTAACGACATCTGGCTAAACTTTGCGCTTTTTAGGGTACTACACTAGTAGTGCACCGAGGACTCGCTTTAGCCTTCTAATGGACTTTAGTTAGGGACATTAGGCCTCTGCTCGGTGGTATAAAGGAGAGCCAGAGTGAGCTCCGGCTACTGGCTGTAGTATGTTGAACAATGCTAGGCGCGGTTTACAAGTGTTACATTGCAATCATACACTAAACAAGGAGGAACTATCAAAGTCTGGTAGTCTGCAAGGGTCGAGGAGCCTGTACGAGGATTGGACAACTACACAGAACGAGTTGGGAGTTGCACGGTACTTCAAGGGATATATTCAGTAAAAGGCTGATTTAGTCGGATACTGGAGATCTTAGAGATGCTCTATATGCCTGCGCTGAACGCCTTTAGATGGAGCTTCACGAGAGAAACACAATGCAGCTTTGCGCGGCGATATATCGATAATTGGCGGTGAGATATACATATTGAGAAGGAGTTTTGGCTGGATGGAGATGATACCCCGTTGCGATGTTGAGTTGCATAGATGACCGCGCCGTGCGGATCTACGCCGAGGAAACATGACGAAGGTGCTATGAGCTAGCGAGGTACCTAATGGAGGCAGCCGCGACCATACACAGACCATCAGCACCCGTTTATCCGGGTTGATAATATACTATTTCGACCAAAGGTTCAGGTGACGGGTGACGGCGACCCGTGAACTGAACGATTTTGGTCGTGGTGACAGTGACGGACAATTTTTCCGGCCCAATTGGGCTGAAAAGCGCCAAAATTTTGCGTCCGGCACTTGCCGGACGTCCGTATATGGTAGTTTCTAGTGATTGCCGATCAATGAACAGCTTGTTCAGTGAACGATTGTGGTGACGGGTGACAACCCGTGAACCTTTGGTCGAAATACCTAGTACAGTATACCCAAAGTAGACTGAGGGTTGCATCAGACTGATGACTGCAACCCCAGGCCGAACTGACGAATAAGCCCGGCAGCCAAGGGTGCACCGGCGTTTAAAAAAACTATATAGGGCCGATTTATTTTTTTCGACCTCGGCCGGGGGACTAACTAACTAACATAACGTTCCCACGGGCCATATATAGTAATTTGTTACGTTGTTAGTTGCCGGACAACGTTGAACTTGTGTTTTTGTGGCAGCAGTCGTTCTCTGGCCGTAGTGTACTGGCCTACAATTGAGACCCTATAGATCCAGAACATGTTGGCATGGACAATGAACTCTATGTGGGTGAGTTGGTTGAGAACTTGATGCAGGGAGCCTGCCAGGGAGGCACAAGGCTTGCAGATTGAGATAGATGGGCGACGGAAATTTGCAGGCAATGTTGTACCCAATGTTGTGAGTACAAGTTCAGACCCAGTTGAATTCCACATACCTATCTAGTCCCGTAAGCATGCCTGTTGCATTTGATTGTGTCGCACACAAGAGATTAGTGTTGGTGGTGTCAACATGGTGTGCAATCTTGGTCATTGTTGACCCCAGGGACTTGGAAAGCTAGTTTACCAGTCCCAAAAAAACTTCGAAAATTTTCCTGGCCCGTTTTTGGCTGTTCTGAGCAAGGTAATTTTTATTTTTTCCGGCCTGGTGGCCGGACGAACTAACCGGCCCTTAGTCACCGGTTTGAATGCCGGTGCACCGTGTTTCCGTGTTGCCCAGGCAGGATGTGGCTCTCTTTCTCTGACTCAATCTCGCTTATCATGTATAATGGACTCAGTAGTATAAAAGGACGTAGAAAACGCTGAGGAAGACCAGTTCATCCCCGCTCATCGTTTAGACCTTGACGGTGTGGGTGTGCTCGGGCCTTCCAAAGCAGAGATAAAAGATTACTTTCCTCTGTTCTGTAAAGTCTGTAGAAATCGAAGTTGGATTGTTGGCTTCCTTGGAGTTCATCTCTTAAGTTACATTCAGTATAAGTTCGCGTTGGGAACAGTGCAAGCGGCTCAGCTGTTTCACGTATAAATCAGGACCGTATAAACGCACCAAGTGGGAAGACTTGAGTATCGCAAAGGCTGCGCGGCTACTGTGGGAAGGGGCTTTCGCATTTGCAACGCTAGTTTCGACCGCAACACCAAGTGTGGCGCTTGCTAGGTTGAACAGTTTGGGAAGTCAGCTCGGCAGATTGAGTCGGTAGAACCGTTGGATAATTGCAAGTTGCGCTTGGGTCCTTATAAAACCAGTGTACGGAAACGTTCTTGTGTTTTCAGGGAAAACAAGTCCGGCGAAGTCAGTGACAAAGGTCCAGCTCGCCGAGGAGTAGTTTAGTGGAAAGCAGTATAGCCCTCGTGTTGCCCTAGGGAGTCCTTGGGATAAGGGATTTTCAGAAACAAACTACACAAACTCCGCCTAGTGCATATTTACACTTTTCCTCGGAATTGCCTATATATCACTCAGTATCCTCATACCCAGACCCAACCAGTTCATTATACGCCCGAGGGTGTATTATTTCGAGACAAGGAGTGCAGCAGAGTCGTCTGGAAGTGTTCCTCGGCGTTAGTTCAATCATAGACCAGAGATTAGTTGCATAAAGAGTTAAAGCCAGCAGTCGGATACTACGGCTCGGACCCGAACTCAACCAAGGAAAGCGCCTAGTTCTTGGGAGTATAAAGTGATTTGTGTGTTAGTTGTGGGGTGGTTGTGTGTTGCATTAGTGTGCACGCTTCTTAGCATATATAGCCCAAGTTACTCATAGGCGTTACTGCCCCGTTTCACCGCTGCTTGAGCAGGAACGACTGAATATCTGCGCAAACGGTGATGCCGCAGGTGAAGTTTTTGAGGACTACGGGGAGATGTTTGACTAGAGCTTCCACGTTAACCGCGCACATGATATGCAACCCTCGGATTTGAGTCAGGCTCGCGAGCGAGCATGTCGCTCGGGGCCGATGACATAGCGGAGGTGGATTGTTCGAACCTGGACTAAGGTGAGCTGGCTTTTCGAGGAAAGGAGATCCCTCATCTTCTTCCCTAAGCTTGGTGAATAGTGGGGAGTGCGAAAAATAGAGTTGCGCGCGCAAAATCAAGGAAAGGATTTCGGTAGAGACAGTTTTGGAGGGTTTTGGAATTACCCCTAGAGGAGAGGGCACCAAGAATCTCGTGGAAAATGTCCTGGGGGACGCGAATTGAAATCGGAGGTGATGGTGAGAGGGAATGCGGCCAGTCCCAAAAAGGAAATCCAAACTTGTTTATCGCCAACAAACGCCTCGCTAGCCTCCTCGTCTCGCGCCCGCCTTGCTCCTCCCTCTCCCCTCCCACACGTCTCCTCTCCCGTGTCCGCTGCTGGGCTCTCAGCAGCCATGGTCAACCCGAAATTCACGGTGACAAGCACCACCTACTCCGACTCGGACAGCGAGGAGGACGGCTCCCCGGAACTGAGGAAATGTGCAACAATGAGACGGTGTTAGTCGACGGCCGCCTGAAGCACAGCTCACGCTATATCGATGTCCAAGCCTCCCCCGGGAAGCACTGACAACCACGCTCACCGTCCCCGGATGTATTCTACCCGGATGTCCCGCAAGACTCCTTCCTCCCCGTGCAGACTGGAGGTCTACCGACTCTGCGGCTGGGGAAGACAGATTCACATTCGATGACGGCCATCCCATTGAGAAAGGGCCGTGAGATGCCCGCAAATCTGTGAGCCCTCTCCTCTTTTTTTTTTGTCGAGGGTGAAAATGCATTCACCTTGCGGTTGCGCAGGATCGACCGCTCGAGGTTTGGACGGAGGAGGACCTGGAAGATTTCGCCGACCAGATCCTCTGGGGTGAAGGTCGGGGCAACTATTATGATCAGGTGTGATGTGCGGAGTGCAAGGTGCCGGGTGTCCAAGCACATCAATGTCAAGATTGCTTCACCAATGCACTGTTCTGCCAACCGTGTATGGCGCGATTGCACAGGGACCATCCTTTCCATGTTGTCGAGGTGGGTGCTGTTGCTGCAATGCCAAAGATCCAGCTGATAATGACAACAGACCTGGAATGGGGATTGTTTTGAGCTGACAACCCTCCTCGCGTCTGAATTCTTGTGCCGGATCTCGACTCTCGTCGCATCCGTTACATATTTTGAACTCCTCCTCTATCTTGTCGTCACCCTGTCTGGCTCCCGTGTGTCTGATCAACCGCCGCCGCCGCTCCGCTTCGACACTACCAACCGAGGACGATGACTACTGACTCGACCCGCCACCATCATACACGTTCCGAGACTCTCGCAGGTGTGTTCCCAGCTCCTAAACTCCCTCGCAACACCCCTTCCACCACTCCCTCGCCTTCTGGCTCCCCTCGGTGCACGGTGAAACGACACAACACCTGTGTCACGACATCTGGCTAAACTTTGCGTTTTTTAGGGTACTACACTAGTAGTGCGCCGAGGACTCGCATTAGCCTTCTAATGGACTTAAGTTAGGGACGTTAGGCCTCTGCTCGGTGGTATAAAGGAGAGTCAGAGTGAGCTCCGGCTACTGGCTGTAGTATGTTGAACAATGCTAGGCGCGGTTTACAAGCGTTACATTGGAATCATACACTAAACAAGGAGGAACTATCCAAGTCTGGTAGTCTGCAAGGGTCGAGGAGCCTGTACGAGGATTGGACAACGACACAGAACGAGTTGGGAGTTGCAGGGAACATAGACATGGTCTTCCGAGGGATATATTCAGTGAAAGGCTGGTTTAGTCGGATACTGGAGATCTGAGAGATGGTCTATATGCCCGCGCTGAACGCCTTTAGGTGGTGCTTCACGAGAGAAACACAATGCAGCTTTGCGCGGCGATATATCGATAGTTGATGATGAGATATATTGAGAAGGAGCTTTGGCTAGACGGAGATGATACCCAGTTGCGATGTTGAGTTGCCTAGATGACCGTGCCGTGCGGATCTACGCCGAGGAAGCATGACGAAGGTGCTATGAGCTAGCGAGGTACCTAATGGAGGCAGCCGCGGCCATACGCAGACCATCGGCACCCGTTTATCCGGGTTGATAATAGAAATATACCCAAAGTAGACCGAGGGTTGCATCAGACTGATGACTGTAACCCCAGGCCGAACTGACGAATACGCCCGGCAGCGTTTCCGTGTTGCCGAGGCAGGATGTGGCTCTCTTTCTCTGACTCAATCTTGCTTATCATGTACAATGAACTCAGTAGTATAAAAGGACGTAGAAAACGCTGAGGAAGACCAGTTCATCCCCGCTCATCGTTTAGACCTTGACGGTGTGGGTGTGCTCGGGCCTTCCAAAGCAGAGATAAAAGATACCTTCCTCTGTTTTGTAAAGTCTGTAGAAATCGAAGTTGGATTGTTGGCTTCCTCGGAGTTCATCTCTTAAGTTGCGCATTCAGTATAAGTTCGCGTTGGGAACAGTGCAAGCGGCTCAGCTGTTTCACGTATAAATCAGGACCGTCTAAACGCACCAAGTGGGAAGACTTGAGTATCGCAAAGGCTGCGCGGCTACTGTGGGAAGGGGCTTTCGCATTTGCAACGCTAGTTTCGACCGCAACACCAAGTGTGGCGCTTGCTAGGTTGAACAGTTTGGGAAGTCAGCTCGGCAGATTGAGTCGGTAGAACCGTTGGATAATTGCAAGTTGCGCTTGGGTCCTTATAAAAACCAGTGTACGGAAACGTTCTTGTGTTTTCAAGGGAATACAAGTCCGGCGAAGTCAGTGACAAAGGTCCAGCTCGCCGAGGAGCAGTTTAGTGGAAAGCAGTATAGCCCTCGTGTTGCCCTAGGGAGTCCTTGGGAGAAGGGATTTTCAGAAACAAACTACACAAACTCCGCCTAGTGCATATTTACACTTTTCCTCGGAATTGCCTATATATCACTCAGTATCCTCATACCCAGACCCAACCAGTTCATTATACGCCCGAGGGTGTATTGTTTCGAGACAAGGAGTGCAGCAGAGTCGTTTGGGAGTGTTCCTCGGCGTTAGTTCAATCATAGACCGGAGATTAATTGCATAAAGAGTTAAAGCCAGCAGTCGCATACTACGGCTCGGACCCGAACTCAACCAAGGAGAAACGCCTAGTTCTTGGGAGTATAAAGTGATTTGTGTGTTAGTTGTGTGGTGGTTGTGTGTTGCATTAGTGTGCACGCTTCTTAGCATATATAGCCCAAGTTACACATAGGCGTTACCGTCCCGTTTCATCTGGAGCCCACCGCGAGGGTCCAGTTTTGATTCTTGTGCAAATAAAAATCGGATATTGTTGGATATACATCGAGTGAAGGCTTGTAGACCTCCGAGGCTACACAAAGAAACGAAATACCAGAGGGTATATTCTTCTTGAGGTCAAACTGTCGAGAAGAAGTTCATCGCTAGGTTCTGTACCTCGGCGCGGTAGAAGAAATCTACAGGAGGAAATATTGTTGAGCGAACACGACCAGATGAGCATTCAGGAATCGGCCAGTGCCCGAGGGATTATCCCAGAGCCTATACACTTTCCACCTGCTCCACCAGGACGTGCGCGGAAAACTAAGAACTCCAGCCAAGGCAGAAACACAGCGGGGGAACCAATTGCATCTACCAGTGCAAACCCAGACCCTTCAGGATCGTCCCAGTCGTTAACAGATTTATCTGTGAACCCAAGTCCGACCTTGAATTCACCGGAGACACAACCGGTTCAGACTTTGCCAAGCGCTTCGAACTCGTCGCTAAGTCAGAATACAAATCCTGTACAAGGGAACGTAGTACAGCCAGACGCGGTATCACCTACCACGCCTACAAATATACCAGTCGAGCCAACCAGAATAAATATGTCAGACCTACCCATGCCCAACATAGACGCGGTGAAATTGCCACCTAACTTTGGCAAGAATTCACTGCGCTTCTGTGGAGAGACCGAGGTGGAGGAACTTCCCGCCTATTTGGAGAACGTTGAAACCGTATTTAAGAAAGTTGGAGCGGACACAGACTACAAAAAGAAATGGGTTGCACTTTACTATTGCACTACAAAGACAAAGGAGCAATGGAGGGCGTTAGCAGCTATGGCCGATGGCTATACTTGGTTGGAATTCAAGGCAGAAATAAAAGCTAGCTACCCAGAACTTAAAGAGGCCGAGCGCGGTTCTTTGCGAGGTCTGCAGAAATTTGTCGAACGAACCAGCAAGCGACCAGTTAAAATCAACGACTTGACGGCCCTATTGGCTTACCATCGGGAGTTTCGCTCCAAGATGCTAAAGTTGACAGAACCTACGTCGAGGATTTTAAACCGAGAAGCAGTAACCCTTTACCTTAAAGGACTCAGCGCCGAGTTGCGTGCGCAAGTCAAAGGGGTTTTGAGAGTAACGCCGAGGGAGACCTTGGGTAGTTATAAGAGGGCATTGGCGGCTTGGGAGGCGCAGAAACCCGCACCGGCCACACCATATGTGGCGCCCGCGGTGGACGAAGACGACAAATATGCATGGGCAGATATACTTGATGTTGCTGCAATAATTGTAGAGGAAGAAAACTCCAGCGTGTTCGAGTTGGAGATGGTCTCCTCTATTACTGAATCCAAGAAGTCTGCCAGTACGGTGCTGTATCAGAAAAACGAGGCGGAGAGCGAAGGGAATTCTAGTGCGTTGAAAGCCATGTCGGAGAAATTGGCCAAGTTGGAAACTGAGACGCGTGAAAAACAGCGTAAAGAGGCCGAGGAGAAAGAGGCTTTCCACAAGGAAGTCAGAAATCAACTCGCAAATGCTTTCGCTACCCACATGGACAAGTTTACTGCCGACCAGCATAAGGAATGGCAGGGAATGAAGGCCGCGCTGGAGGGGAATCGTTCAGATCACTCCATTCAACCGCGGGACCATAGACCTGCACCCCCGAGCTTTACTAGGTCGCGAGCTAGCACCATGGAGTGTTTCTATTGTTATGAACCCGGGCATTTTATCTCAGCTTGCTTGAAAGTTGAGGAAGATGTTAAAAATGGGATTATACGTAGAAATGGTGGGCGCATTCAATTTTACGATGGAATGAACGTGCCTAAGGAACCACCCAATAGGTCTCCGAGGGATAAAGCGCATGAGTACTTCAATCGCCGCACCGTTAGCCAGAACTACGAGGAAATCATGGATCAATACTTCGGTGGAGACGACTCGAGCAAACCTGATTCTCGACCTTCATCCCCCGAGGGAGACGGCGAGTCCATAAGGTTAATCCTTACGAACGTCGAGCGTTTAGCCCGGGCATATGAGACGAGATCTAAGGGAAGCAAGGGAAATCAAGGGGGTTTTCAGTGAATCCGAGGAAGGTAGTTTCACCTAAGAAACCGCCCGAGGACCAGCACTTAGGACCTCAGAAGCAGAAAATTGCCATGCCTCGGCGCCAGATGGAAGTAGTGATCGAGTCAGGTGGGACTAAAACCACCAAACCAAATAAACCGGTAGAACAGGTAACTGTAGAACCGAAGGCCGCGCGCAGAGCCACAGTTGAGGAAGCGGAGGATTCAGATGATGAACGCGATTTGGCGCCGCCTCGGAAGGTAAACGATGAACTACCTTTCCGAAAAGTGGAACCTCTGCAGGAGGAACCCTCGGCACTGGTCTACCCGCGTAAACCTGTACCCACCGAGCTTACCCCGAGGGCTGCCATTAAACGACGGAAACGTGAGCCCCGCGACACTGAACAAGAGGATCTGGCTACATCAGAACTTCTGGAAGAAATACGTGGAGTAAACGTTTCTGTGCCCATTGGCACCTTGCTGGATAGCAATCCTAAATTGCGAAAGGCATTCGCCGGAGAAAGCCCCAAGCCCAGACGTGTTCGGTTTGTAAAGACCACAGACGGAGACGTACTGGCCTCAAAAGTTTCAAATTTCCATGTTTCACATGTTGAAGAAACAGACAACGAAGACTCGGGAGGAGAAGATATATACCCCAAGGAAGAGCCTGAACAGAACCAAGTAGAACCCACGGACCTGTATACGTTTGGAGATGGTGGACATGCGATAGATGTATTGATGTTCGACACTCTTCCTGAAATTGTAACCACGGCTGGACATGATTTGGCCGAGGGAAGCATAATTATGGGAGATCCTGTCCTTCAGTACTTCGAGGCATTGGGACCCAAGGTTAAACCCAAGGGAATCAAGCTGGCCACCGCCGTGCTATCAGGGAAGCTGCGTTGTTTGTTGCCAGTCATTAAAGGAATAAAAGGGGAGGCGATAATAGACAGTGGTTCACAAATCGTGTCCATGAGTTTAGAAACCGCACTGCGTTTAGGCCTTGAATGGGATACGAGTATGACCATTATGATGCAGGCAGCCAACGAGGAAGTCCAGAAAACACTGGGCCTCGCTAAGAATGTGCCATTTAAGTTTGGGAGGATGACTCTATACTTACAAGTGCACGTTCTAAAAGCAGCGCCGTATGAGGTACTACTAGGTAGACCTTTTGAGATCCTAGCAGAAACCATGGTGTCAAGCAAGAAGAGCGGCGAGGTTGAAGTAACGTTGACGGATCCATTCACGGGTAGTAAGACTACTTTAACTACACACCCGAGGGGGTTCCTAGCGGCACAGAAACTGGCTGAATCTACTGCGAGCACCAACGGCTCAGCCAAATCCACTAAAATCCCGGAGGATTTTTAGCATTATTCGATGAACTCGAAGATGAGGGAGAAGTAATGACGGCCTGGGATTATAATGAGAAAGGAGAGCTAGTATGCGTAGGATATGGGATGCCACGGAATGGCAGGACGGTTACGAGAGAAGATCAGAAAGAGGCATACTTGTGCGCGTCGCAATCGGCATTTGCTGGAGATAAGAAGGCCTCGGCCCTATTCCAACAGTATCTTGGGAAAAACGAAGTTGAAGAAGGCATGAATGTATTCTGCTTTGACCAACTGGGAAGCCCAACGAGACCGAAGAATTCGAACCCTGGGAAAAAGAAGTGCCGCCGCGGCATGAAGTCGCGTAAGTCGATACTAATGAAGGCCCAGATCGGATCAGACGCCGGATGTACCCCGAGGGAGCCTGCAATAAGGCAGATGGAGTCAGTACCGGAAGTTCCAACAGTACCGCGGCAATATAACATGGCGCAAGTGGGGAAACCAAGGGAAATGAAGTTTCTCGCGGGATCAATACAAGCTTCCATGTCGGGAAAGAAGTACAAACCGGTTGCTGATAAAATCAAACCAATCCTCGGAGAGTTGCCAGCCAAGTATAGAATAGTGCGCAATATAACGGGGGATCCTCTGGCAAACATGCCAAAGTTGAATCCACATCCCGGGGAATTTGTGCCTACAGGCAGATATACCGCGGAACGGCAGAAGGAGTTTCGTGCGAATCATGAAGGCGAGCTTATGAATGAGGCCGAGCTTAAACTGGCTGATGAATTCATGATGTTGCACAATATGCATTTCGCATGGGATGATTCCGAGAGAGGACAGTTCAAGCATGAATACTTCCCTCCAGTGGAGATTCCGGTTGTAAACCATATCCCATGGGTATGTTCACAAATACCGATTCCCCCGGGGCATTTCGAAGAATTCTGCAGAAACATCAAACTCAAGATTGACAATGGTGTTTATGAGCCGTCCAACTCATCGTATCGTTCGCCGATATTCGCAGTAATCAAGAAAGATGGGAAGTCGTTGAGGATTGTACACGCGCTGGAAAGGTTGAATGAAGTTACAATTCAGCATTCAGGTGTTACACCGGGGACCGAGCAACTAGCTGAGCACTTCGCAGGCCGCGCTTGTGGTGCAACGCTGGACATGTTTGTGGGGTACGATAATAGAGACTTAGCGGAAGGATCTCGGGACTATACCACGTTTCAAACGCCTTATGGTGCGATGCGTTTAGTAAAATTACCGATGGGATGGACCAATTCGGTTCCTATATTCCACGACGATGTTACTTATGTTCTGAGGGATGAAATTCCACATGTTACTATTCCCTACATCGATGATGTTGCGGTCCGCGGGCCTGCAACGAGGTATGAGACCGAGGATGGAGACTATGAGAGAATACCTGAAAACCCTGAAATACAGCGTTTTGTATGGGAACACTTTCAGAACCTGAATCGAATTGTGACCAGAATGGGATATGCTGGAGGCACGTTCTCGGGCAAGAAGCTCATACTGTGCGCGGATAGATTCACGGTGGTCGGCCACCTTTGCTCATACGCAGGAAGAATTGCGGACCCTGACCGGATCGCGGTTATTAACAACTGGGGGCCATGCGCCAATTACTCTCAAGTTAAAGCGTACATCGGCACTACTGGAGTATTGAGGAGCTTCATTGAGAAGTATGGAGACATAATCTCACCTATAAATGATCTCACCAAGAAAGAAGTACCCTTTGTTTGGACCAAGGACTGCGATGAGGCGCAAGCGAAGATTAGAGCAGCATTGAAGGATTGCCCGGCGTTGAAACCACTCAACTATGAATGGGATTCAGAAATAGTGCTTCAAGTCGATACGTCCTGGAAAGCCGTTGGTATAATTATATATCAGTTGGATCCCGTGGACAAGAAGAAGAAGTACTTTGCGCGGTTCGCATCCATCTCGCTAGGGAAAGTAGAGGCCAATTATTCTCAACCTAAGAGAGAACTATATGGGTTGATGCGGGCTTTGGAAGCCATGTATTATTGGATCTTTGGAGCGCGGAAGTTGGTCGTTGAGACAGATGCCCTGTATATCAAGGGTATGTTGAGAAATCCAGGCATGGGACCTAACGCGACGATTAATCGGTGGATTGAGAAAATCTTGATGTTTCATTTTCAATTGAAGCATGTGCCGGGAGCAACCTTTGCACCAGATGGATTGTCACGAAGGGATACGTTTCCAGGGGATGAAGTTTTCGAGAATTCAGAAGAAGGTTATGATCAGAATGATCCTCCACGGGATCATGTAGATTCAGACGAAAGTCGGCCACCTTTGGAGTTCGAGGAATTTAAACATCTCATTGACACCCGTGGAGGTTATTTACAAACCGAGGGTCTGGCAACAGGCATTGAGGACTTTGAGAATGATATCCGCGGTGTGGCAGATATGGAACGAGACCTTGCGCGCGAACGTAGAAAGGTTTATTTGGACGCTGGGATGGAAGTACCTCAGTATTTACAAATGACCGAGCCTCTGATTCCTGACTTGGAGTTAAAGTGGAATCCAGAGAAGCGGGAGCCTTATAATGAGGAAAGGCGTTCCGAGGGGAACAGAAAACGTGATGTTAAACTACCTTTGATTAAAACGTGGTTGCAGAATCCGTTGATTAGGCCCGAGGGAATGAATGACGACGCAGAGTATCGTTCGTTTATGCGATATGCATCCCATTTCTTTTTAAAGGGGGGGAGGATGTATCGAAAAACGCTTGATAATGGGATGGCACATCGCCTAGTGGTAGATAAAGTTCACCGGATGTACATGATGCGCGCCTCGCATGATGGACTAGGACACCGGGGAGTTTTTGCGACTAGGAGCCAACTCGCTGAGCGTTACTGGTGGCCAGGTATGGAGGAAGATGTGGAATGGTATATTAAAACCTGCCATTTGTGCCAAACCAGGCAATCCACGCTTCTGAAGATACCCCCAGTAGTCACTCATACACCGAGCCTGTTTCACACGGTTCACGTTGATGTTATGGTGATGGGCCAAGTATCCAATAAGTGCGGTCTAGTAGTAGATGCGAGGGACTCACTTAGTGGATGGATAGAAGGTCGGCCGTTAGTGAAAGATAATGCGCAACAGATCGGCATGTTTCTGTTCGAAGATGTGATTTGTAGATGGGGCTGCCCGCAGAGGTTGGTAACTGATAATGCACCTCAGTTTATCGCCGCGGTGGAGTGGTTGAAGGATAAATATGGCATACCTAACATACAAGTGTCGCCATATAATTCTCAAGGCAATGGCAAGATAGAAACGGGGCATTTTCCGATTAGACAAGCGCTGTACAAAGCAACTGGTGGAAATCCGTCCAAATGGTTCTGGTTCTTTCATCTGGTGCTCTGGTCAGACCGAGTCACGATTAGGAAAGGCTTAGGCTGTTCCCCGTATTTTATGGTTACCGGCGCGCATCCAATACTACCGTTAGATGTGGAAGAAGCAACTTGGCTGGTGGACTTACCAGCGCGGGTCTTAACCGACTCTGAGCTGATAGGTTACCGCGCACAAGCCCTCGCAAAGCATATTCAACACATTCAGGCTATGCGGGCGAGAGTTGACCATAACAAGAGAGTGTCAGTCCGAAAGTACGAGCGATATCATGAGAATGCTATCAAGAATTATGACTTCAAACCTGGAGACTTAGTTCTGGTACGCCATACCGGGGTTGAAAAGTCATTGAACGCCAAGATGGAACCGAGATACATGGGCCCTATGGTTGTGATTAGGCGCACCCTCGGTGGCGCATACTTGGTGGCAGAATTGAACGGGGCAATGTTTCAGGATCGGATCGCAGCATTTAGGGTAATCCCTTATGCAGCGCGCAAGTCCATTCCCATCCCTGCTAATATTCACAAGCTCATTGACATTTCGCAAAACACCTTGGAGGATCTAATGAACGATAGCACGGTGCTTAAGACGAAGAAACAGGGCAAGAAATACAAGGGCAAAGATTTGATCTTTGATAAAGTGCATCTTAGGGTGACACCCAAGGATTTCGAGCAACCTGAGACTTCAGAATCGGAAGTGGACACCGAGGAAGAAGATGAGACGTTTGGGTTAGATGAGGAAATAGTTCAAACAGGACCTCGGCGGTCTAAACGAAGTACGAAGCGGGTATAATGTGTTACATGACCAGCGAGGGAGTAAAACTGGCAGAGTAAAGTTAGTTTAAGCCCGAGGAGGACATTGAGTGACAAAATACACACAGCATAGGCCCGGAAGGCAAGTTCTGAGATGGCGCAGTAGAATGGCGGATCTGGTTCACGCGTTCTTGCACAAAACGAAGAGCGTGGCGGTGGTATCCGTAAGCCACGAACTCCATGTTCAAGGCGACTAGTTCTTGGAGGCTGGTCATGGCGTTAATGCGTTCCTTAATCTGCTTTCGAGTACGATTAAAGTAGCAGCGGCGCAGATATTCGAAGGCCAGAGGGACTGAGGGCATGAGTTGGTCCAGGGTATATTTATCACGACCGAAAGGGAAACCTGGCGGACGGCGTTAGATAAATCCCGGGCACAAGAACCAGATGGACGCACTAGCTTCAATCGCGGCACGGGAATGCACAGTGTATTGGCGGAAGTACTCTTCGGACGCGTGCAAGCAGTTGGGCAGCAGACGTCGCTCGCACCAGTGGCAGCAGCGACCCCAGGAGAACACCACGCACACATATTCATCCTCGACACAAGCTTCGCAGTTGTTGATGACCTGGGCAAGTATAAGCCGAGGAAATGTTGCAAAGGAGGAGGGAGTACCTTCTGATCCTCCAACATGTACAGGCAGTACTCCACCATTTCGTCCCGAGGAAACATGGTCAGAAACGCCGAGGGAGATGTGAGTTAGAGAGAGGGACGCCGAGGAAAGGGGTCCTGAGGTCGGCATACTTATACTCGTGCAGAGGGGGCAGTGATGTCTCAGATCGTTGGAAATTCAGATCTTCAACCGATTGACTTGTCAAAACAAATGTATTGGCTAAGTACTGCTAAACGAGATACGATCGAGGGAAACTCGGGGCGGTTCCAGTGAAGGAACGTGGATAGAAATAAGTCCATGAGTAGCTACTGTTGAAGAGCCAAGGATGGTTCTGTTGAAGAACGAGTGGCGCGGTTATACAAACCGCAAATTTGAAGCTAGGAACGGAACGAGCGTGGATTGGATATATGGGTTTTAACTGTATAGACATCCCATTAGTGGAAATTCTTAGACAGACGCCGAGGAACACTCACGCATCACCATCTTGGAGGAAGCGATCCAAGTTAGCGCCCTCGCGCTGCTTGCGAGTGTCGGCGAGCCGCTCAACGAAGAAGTTGCGCAGGTTATAGAAGTACTGCATGCGGTAGGCGGCGGCCACAAGGTCTTTGGTGATTTCCTTCTCGCGTTTACGCAGAAAGTCCGGGTCGCTGGAGATAATCTCGGTGTTGTCAAGGATGGCGGAGACGCTATCAATGACCGACTGCGAGACATCTTTAGTGTTGCCTACGGGGCTGTTAATGAAGCATAGCGCGGCGATAAAGGAAGACTTACCATGGACCGGGACGTCGGCTTCAATATCAGTATTGATGGACTTGCCAACGCGGCGACGTTTGCGAGAAGGCTCCGAGGGCGGAGTAATTTCCGCTGCTGGCTCCTGGGAACAAAGGATTAGGATGGGCAGGCAAGTTAAACGGAATATAAACGCACGAGGGGAGCGACTTCGGCTTTTTCTTTCTCCTTTTCCTTTTCCTGGAAAAAGAATGAGTTAGAACGCGTTGAACCCGAAGGTTTAAATCCGTACCGCGCGCCGAGCAGCCTTTTTCTGAGCTCCCGGAACTAATGAGCAAATGCGCGGCGTTAAAGGTGAAGAATGGGACATACACGACGCGATTCCGCTTTGGCCTCTTTGTTAGGCGCGGCGTCAATGGGGTCATCGATAATGATGACATCCTTGTCCTTGCTGAGGATAGTGATGTTCGCACCAGAGTCCAGGATGGGCTTGACAGGGCAAAGAGCAGAAGCGTGAGCGGGGGATGTACAGTAGAAACAGGTAGCCACCTGAAGGAGAGTGGGATGAGCGTTCGACGCCAGGAGTTGAAATTCAAAGACATACCTGAACGGGAGTCTTCTTGAAACGAAGACCGGCGGGAACGGTGCCAATCTCCGAACGGGAACCGGAATCATCCACGTCCATCTGCTTAAGCAGGTTAGCGAGCCAAAGGAGTTTCTGGGATAGCAATACCTCGTCAGTAGGGGAGCCAGGACGAACGGCCTCACACACGCTCTTGGAATCCTCGGAATCCTCTGAGTCGGAGGGAGGGGCTGGAACATCGGCGGCCGGCGCTTTAGCCTGAGAACGCAAGGTTAACGACCGAGGAAATACTGAAAAGTAGCAAACGAACTTGCTGTTTAGCACGGTTGCGTTCCTCGGTCTTCCTCTGTTTAACGGCGCGCGCGTCCTCGTAGAACTTGAGCATGTTCGCAATTTCGGTCATATGCGCCGCGGGGGGTCGGAACCCATTCTTGGTGGCGGTAGTGACGTATTCGCGGAGGGAGTAGATAGCCTCCTTGGTGGGCTCGTATGCGGAAAGGAGGAGGGACTCTTTGAAGGGTACGAACGCAGCCTTATGCCGAGGAAGGTTATCAGACGATAGTTAAGGTCACAAAGCATAAATATACGCACGACGCGGTCCACAGCGAAGTCAAGGGAGCGGTGCGCGGTAGTTGCAGTGACAGACGGAAGGTTGCTGAGAGTAGTATATTCAGCAACGGATTCAAGAACAGCCGTAGATGCCAGTTGAAGCGCAGATGGAGGCGCATGCCGAGCAGACATGGTACGGAGGGTCAGAACAGGACAAGGAAATCGGGGACGACCTTCCTCGGGGTTTATATACCTTAGCGCGGTGAAAATTATGGAAAATCATGTCTTGAAACATTTGGGTCGACAAGTGGGCGACTGGTGGATTGTTGCTTGAAACAGCGCATCTCTGAGTAACAACAGAACAAACCGGGGACGGTTTGGGATTTGTAAAGGGGAGGAGGCTGTAACGGGTAAACCAATATCAAGCGCGAACGCATGGGTCAAAAATTTATTTTTGAATGCCATGATATCGACCAAGGTTGACAGATGGAGACAGGAATCATGAGGGCAGGATGTCTTTAATATACTAGCTATAGCGCGGCTGAAGGAAACTGGTAAAACAGTAGAACTCAGTATGTAGCTGCAGTATAGTATGTCATCGAAAGCCTCGCCATAACACCATCTGCTAGAACTTATGGATATAACTCAGAGAACAACGCCGAGGCAGGCGACCATCGGGTCCAGTAATGGTTCACGAGGGGTGATCGGTCAAGGAAAATTTCAAGGAATTACTACCCGCACCGGAACTTTGTCACCGGTAACGCGTGACATCCTCTGCCGCCGGTTGCGACGATATTCTTTCAAGTTGTTGTCATGGAAATCTGCCAGATCAGTAAAGACCCCCTGTCCTCTCTTTATTTTGTTTTCGTGACGTCCCACGTTCGACTCCCAAGCAAACCAATTCCCTCGCTCCACGCAGTGGGCCACAGCGGCGAGCGTAACACCACGCAGTGGGCCCCGCGGCGAGCGTTAGGCACCGCGCAGCGGCCGGGGTCTGGGGTGGCACCCCAGCCGTCCGGGCCGGCGCCCGTAATTCAACCTCATTTTTCCCACTCAACCGCGGTGGACCAAAAAAATACGAATAGATTAAAAATGCTTGAAAATTAGGAGAGAGGCCGCGCCAGCGAAAGGCCAGCGCCAGCGAAGAGGCCCCGCGCCAGCGGAAAGGGCAGCGCCAGCGAAAAGGAGGGGTCTGGGGAGCTTTCCCCAGAGAACACCGGAAATCGTGACATCACATCAAAAGTCACATCACACTTTCCGGTGCGGGTTGCCACTCCAAATTTCAATGATGTTATAAACCGCGAGATTGTTTGATGTTCAAAAAGGGTTAAAAGTGGCGGCATCCCCAGATAAACATGAGGAAGCTAGATATATCCCGAGGAACACCAGGCATAGACTAACAGAAGCTAAAAAGTCTACTCAAGGACATGCGCGGTGCTAAGGAAGAATGAGGAATGCGTGGAACCAACTAAAACGATCAAATCTGAAAAGAAGATCCTAAGTTGGTGCGATGTTGAGTAGTTAAGCGGATTTTCCCACCGGGCAACCGAAACGAGGATCTAGAAGGCTACAACTGGTTGTTTAAGCACGGTATAACGGCATTTAGCCAAGATACGGGTTGTTAGTCCAAATAAGGTGAAGATTGGCGGTGCGCTTTGACCAAAAAGTGCCGAGGAGCCATGACATGCACTTATGGGGACCAACCAAACACCTCGCGGTGATTAGCAAGTCTGGACGAACCGATTAATGGGTTGCGCGGCGATAAGGAAAACCGTGGGCAGAAGATAAAGGTGTCTTAACGATCACCTGAGCAAACCTGAGTTGAGTTTGATCAAGTAAAAGTTAAACACGAGTTGTATGAGCGACGCGCGTACCGCGCTGGCTGTTAAAAAGACTGTGGGGCATCGTAGCAGGCGAATCTTCTTGAAGTTGGACTTATAAACTTATTATAACCGAAGAAACGAGTCTTAGAAACTTAATTCACGCGGAAAATGAGCACTAAAGTCAAATGGATTGTCAGACTAGCTAAAAGATACTCGGTATCAAGCAACTACTACGCGTTTTAGGAACCCAGCTTTTAAGTAGCAGTGTGTACCGCGGCGAGCATACATAATAAGTAGAGGTCGTTGGCATAGGTAGTGAGAGCGATGTAAAAGTAAGCGTCCCGGCGCGAGCAATATATATCAAAGTCCCAACCCAAAGAACCTGCCACCCCAGCCAAGTCAAGCCCCACACGTGCTAGGACCCGCGGTAGCATTCGATGCAGGTTTGCGAGCAGCCTTGCGCGGGGAAGTCGGAAAGAAGTTGGTTAGCTGACGCTGCACCTTTGGCCGAGACGGCGACAAAGGAGACAACAACGTTGGGGAACCAAAAGTTTCGGTGGTGGGCGCGGGCGTCGAAAGTTTGGGCAGCGAAGGGAGAGGTGGTGGAGACGCGGGGGGAGACGGCGTTTGCGCTTTGAACGGCGGCGTTGGCTTCTTCGGTGGCGGCGTCGGAGACTTTGGTGGCGCGGGAGACGATGGAGCAGCAGGTGGCGATGGAGCTGCAGAATGCAGAGAGGGTTCCACCTCTGGATCGAACTCCACGAGGGGAGTGGGATTGCGGGGTGAAGCAGCGGCCACTTGTGCCATCGTTGGCAAAGTCGGATGGATGGCCAACGAACCAGACGCGGTGCGCGGGATGGAAGCCTCCACGGCGGGCGGTCCAGGGAATGTTGTTGAAGACGGGGGAAGTCGTGCCACGAGAGAATTCAACGTATTGTGGACGTCAAGATTAGCCTGCGAGAACGTCGAAGGCGATGTATCAACGGCGGAAGGCAGCGAGGAGGAAATGGCGCGATGCGCAGCGGGTGTTTCTTGCCTCGGCTGCTGGCGCAGAACGTTAAGTTGCCCCGGAACGAAAACACTAGCCATCGCTCCCTCCAACTCCTGCGGTTCCATTGTATCGTCGAACGCGTGATACGACGCCGGCATACCATAAGTGTGGTAGGAGTTGCCAATGGAGTGCTGCTCGTCGGGGAGGTGACGTTTCACGGCGGAAACGGGACGCAGCTCGGCGTGCGCCAAGACGAGGCGCACGGCCGACATGTCCATGTTCTCCAGAGCAGTGACCATGCGTGCGACGTCGGCAGGATCCTCGAAATAGCGAATGAGAACATCGGCGGGCAAGGTGCGGCCTTGATTCTCAAAGGTCGCCAGCAGGGAATACATATGCAGCTGGGTGTCGTAGAGGCTGCGTGCGTGGAGTTGAGCCATTAAGTTGGAATGGCGGCGGGCGTTGAGGAAACTAACGAAGTCCTGGTCGAGATCTACCGAGGGATCATGTTAGCATTTAAATGGTGATAAAATGATACACGGGGACTCACGATCTGGAGCTAACGCGAAGTAAGGACGGAGGCCGTCGAGGAGAGCGATGATCTCGATGGGTTCCATCGTGCGCGAACACTTGACCTTATGCTCGCGGCAGTCGGGGCAGGTGACACTAATAGAATCTCCACCGCAGTCGTCCCCACGCAGGAGGCACTGGAGGCACTTGAGAAGCGCCGAGGAGGCGAAGCTGGGGGTAAAGGCGTCGGTGACGGTTGCCGCGGACACATGGAGTATGGCGGGGACGGGACGCTCGCGGCCCTCAGCCCAATCTGTGAAGATAAGCCAGTTAGACGTGCGTCACAACAAGGGATGAGTTAAGTTTTACCTCCAGTAGGGATCATCGCACTTGGGTACGCCTGAACACGACTGGAAACGCCCTCGTTGGAGAGGACAGGCATCGTGCGTGCTGGGCGAGGCCGCGTGGCGAGAGCAGACCCAAGGGGAATGTTCAAAAACTCGGATTTGATTGGGGTCTGGGGGCGCGGAGAGTCGGGCGGCGAAACAGCAGGAGACGGCGGAGATGGTGGACGTGCGGGAGGCAGTGGAGGACCAACCACGACCGTTCTGGACTAAGTGGACCGTCAGTAAAGACGATTAAATCAAAGTTATAGAAACAAAAGACATACCTTGGGCGGAGGGAGCATAACGGCTGAAGTACTGGCCACGGGCTCGTCTTCCATGAACTCCGCTGGAGGGGTGTCCACTTTCTTCTTGCGCTTTTTCTAGAAAGATGAGTTAAAACCCGATTCCCAAACGAGAGGTGGAGGCATACCTTTCTGGGAGGAGCCTCCGTGGGAACGACGTCCTCGGTGGGCGCCTCGAAAGAGACGTGCTGTGGATGTTTGGTTTTGGACTAGGCAAAAGTTAGTTAGCATCGAATGCAGCTGTATAGTACGGCGGAACATACCTTTTTGGGTGGTGGGGGCGTGGCATCATGCTCCGGCTCCTCCTCGGGGTTGACCACCGGCGAATGCTTGCGTTTGGATGGCTAAAGATAAAATAGTAAGCAAGGGAGGCTTACAATCAGAAGAGCGCGAGGACAAACCTTAGGGACCACGACTTTCGCTGGGTTCTTGGGCACAGGTGTTGGCAAGAGCTTGGAAGAGGTCTCGTCGTGAAGAATTTGGGCCTGAGTACGACGTTGACGAGAGGGCCTCGACGCAGACGGTTCGCTCTTGGCAGCAGACTTTGAAGTCTGCCCGGCGGTGACGTCGCGACTGGCGGGTTGTTGTCGGGTGCGCTTGGGAGGCGGAGCCTCGGGAGGTTCGATAACCGGTGGTGGCGCAAGCTCAATGCGAGGTTTAGGCTTTGGCGGAGCCTTTGGGGTTTCGCGGACCGTAATGAAAGGAATGACGAAGTTCGATGTGGGCAGAGTAACGCGTTTCTCAGACTAAAGAGAGACTATTAGAAGCTGGAGAGAAAATAAAGATAGGGAGACGCACCAGGAGTTGGGCCAAATCATCGGCTGGGGGCTCAGTCATACCCTCGAACTGCGACGAGTACTCGGGATTGTTCGCTAAGAAAAGGCGGACAACGCGGTATATCGCCTGAAGAAAGAGTTGCAGATCCCGCGGGGGATCGGGGCAATACGCGCGGAATTTAATCTACCAGAGTTGCGAACCAGTTAGAGCGGTACAGACAGGATGAACAAACGTAGAGACTTACCAGGCTGGGATGTAGGGCCTCGAGGACGTCGACAACGTCGGCAGTGTTGGCCGAGAGCAGGACGTCAGGGTTGAAAAATGGGATCACATTTCGGAAAGCGTCCTCGCGGATGCGGATCCAGGCAACTCGCGAGCTGTTAGCGTTCACGAACTGCGGTTGCAAGGCACTCGTGGATTGGACGACGGAGGAGTGGGCCTTGTGCTGCGAAGTAGAGCCGGAAGCCGAGGTGGAAGCCATGAAGGAAGAAATAGAGGAGTAGAGTGAAAAAGAGAAAGTGGGCGAAGAGGGGGAAGACAAAGGAGATTTTCAAACTCCGACGGTTGCATGTCTCACTTTAAGTGAGCTGCGCACGGGCCAGCCGAGCATAAGACGGTTCCACGGCGTTCAGGGCTCGGAGGAATATCAAGGGACGATAGAAGTCTCCCAAAAATATGCCTGGGTTCTGAGGCACGTGGTGCCGTAACATAAGTCGTCTGTAGCGGACAAGTTGAAACTCACCTAGTATCTTCTCCTCCCAAGAACATATATGGTTGCGGCAAAGAGTGTTAGATGAAGCGCGGTCGATGGTGAATCCAACGCACCTAGTCCTCGGCGTATAGAAGATGTCTAAGACATTTGATCTATTTCCGCTTTGAGAAGGGGTGTTTAGGCTGAATCGAACCCGCGGAAGCATCTGTCACTGAGTGTAGATCCTGACCATATGCGGCTCCAAAGTTGAACTGTGGGAAAATTGAGTTGAACAATCGAGGAAACGAAAACAGAGCGACTTGCAATCTGTGAACATAAATGCCAGATACAAAATAAAATGAGCGCACCGAGGAAGATGCCATTCCTCGGGCTATGAAACTGGAAAGCGAATGGCGCTGACCACAACCGGGGACGGTTGAGATTTTGTAAAGGGGAGATGAAACGACACAACACCTGTGTCACGACATCTGGCTAAACTTTGCGTTTTTTAGGGTACTACGCTAGTAGTGCGCCGAGGACTCGCATTAGCCTTCTAATGGACTTAAGTTAGGGACGTTAGGCCTCTGCTCGGTGGTATAAAGGAGAGTCAGAGTGAGCTCCGGCTACTGGCTGTAGTATGTTGAACAATGCTAGGCGCGGTTTACAAGCGTTACATTGGAATCATACACTAAACAAGGAGGAACTATCCAAGTCTGGTAGTCTGCAAGGGTCGAGGAGCCTGTACGAGGATTGGACAACGACACAGAACGAGTTGGGAGTTGCAGGGAACATAGACATGGTCTTCCGAGGGATATATTCAGTGAAAGGCTGGTTTAGTCGGATACTGGAGATCTGAGAGATGGTCTATATGCCCGCGCTGAACGCCTTTAGGTGGTGCTTCACGAGAGAAACACAATGCAGCTTTGCGCGGCGATATATCGATAGTTGATGATGAGATATATTGAGAAGGAGCTTTGGCTAGACGGAGATGATACCCAGTTGCGATGTTGAGTTGCCTAGATGACCGTGCCGTGCGGATCTACGCCGAGGAAGCATGACGAAGGTGCTATGAGCTAGCGAGGTACCTAATGGAGGCAGCCGCGGCCATACGCAGACCATCGGCACCCGTTTATCCGGGTTGATAATAGAAATATACCCAAAGTAGACCGAGGGTTGCATCAGACTGATGACTGTAACCCCAGGCCGAACTGACGAATACGCCCGGCAGCGTTTCCGTGTTGCCGAGGCAGGATGTGGCTCTCTTTCTCTGACTCAATCTTGCTTATCATGTACAATGAACTCAGTAGTATAAAAGGACGTAGAAAACGCTGAGGAAGACCAGTTCATCCCCGCTCATCGTTTAGACCTTGACGGTGTGGGTGTGCTCGGGCCTTCCAAAGCAGAGATAAAAGATACCTTCCTCTGTTTTGTAAAGTCTGTAGAAATCGAAGTTGGATTGTTGGCTTCCTCGGAGTTCATCTCTTAAGTTGCGCATTCAGTATAAGTTCGCGTTGGGAACAGTGCAAGCGGCTCAGCTGTTTCACGTATAAATCAGGACCGTCTAAACGCACCAAGTGGGAAGACTTGAGTATCGCAAAGGCTGCGCGGCTACTGTGGGAAGGGGCTTTCGCATTTGCAACGCTAGTTTCGACCGTAACACCAAGTGCGGCGCTTGCTAGGTTGAACAGTTTGGGAAGTCAGCTCGGCAGATTGAGTCGGTAGAACCGTTGGATAATTGCAAGTTGCGCTTGGGTCCTTATAAAAACCAGTGTACGGAAACGTTCTTGTGTTTTCAAGGGAATACAAGTCCGGCGAAGTCAGTGACAAAGGTCCAGCTCGCCGAGGAGCAGTTTAGTGGAAAGCAGTATAGCCCTCGTGTTGCCCTAGGGAGTCCTTGGGAGAAGGGATTCTCAGAAACAAACTACACAAACTCCGCCTAGTGCATATTTACGCTTTTCCTCGGAATTGCCTATATATCACTCAGTATCCTCATACCCAGACCCAACCAGTTCATTATACGCCCGAGGGTGTATTGTTTCGAGACAAGGAGTGCAGCAGAGTCGTTTGGGAGTGTTCCTCGGCGTTAGTTCAATCATAGACCGGAGATTAATTGCATAAAGAGTTAAAGCCAGCAGTCGCATACTACGGCTCGGACCCGAACTCAACCAAGGAGAAACGCCTAGTTCTTGGGAGTATAAAGTGATTTGTGTGTTAGTTGTGTGGTGGTTGTGTGTTGCATTAGTGTGCACGCTTCTTAGCATATATATAGCCCAAGTTACACATAGGCGTTACCGTCCCGTTTCAACGGGTTCCTGTAAATCCCGCCCCGTGCCACCCGAGCTGTCCTACAGTGACGTGGTAGCGGCGTCCCTCTCGCGAGGTGTTTCCCCTGTTGCCCCCTCAGGCCAGGGTGATGTTTCTGGCTCTGCCAGCCTCAGCTCCCTCCCCGAGCTGCCGTCGCTGTCCAGAGACGTTGACTGGGGCTCTGCCCGTTCCCCCTCTCCCATGAGCACTGTTGTGCATAGTGCTGGCCAAATATGAATACGATACGCCAAATCGCGTATCGTATTCATATGCGTATTGTATTCACCCTCAGGGACCCGTATCGTATTTGTATCGTATCGTATTCATATTTTTGCGTTGAATATGAATATATTTTTTGAATAGGTCAGTTCAATCTAGTGCTGGCCAAATACGAATACGATACGCCAAATCGCGTATCGTATTCATATGCATATCGTATTCACCCTCAGAGACCCGTATCGTATTTGTATCGTATCGTATTCATATTTTTGTGTTGAATACAAATATATTTTGAATATATTCTACTCTGTGTGAATCTTGATAAAGCCCGTATAATTTACGCCCTTGGCCAGCCCACACTTCAACCACTCCTTCGTGACAATGTCGACCGAAGCCATGTCCGTGGTCATTGAGGAGTGAGCGTCAGACAACATGCTTGACACTCGAGAACAGTCGAGGAACCGCCAAAATGTCCCGCGTGACACGGTCCACATATTTCAACGTGCTGCAGTTTTCCTGGAGAAGCTGGGCCTTACCTTCCACCACCTCAACGGGTCGTCAAAGTCCGGTGCGACGGGGGAGATGTTGTCGAAGTAAAGTTCAACTTCAGTTAACCTTTCTCAGCGGCGGGAGGTGATGCTGCCGACTTGGCCTGCAGGGCCATGGCCATGCTCTTTTTGCAATCAGATTTGCAGTATATGAGCTGCAGCACCCTAATCTGATGTGCACTGGAACAATTTTGGCCGACAACCCATCTCAGCATTCTGGATAGGGGGTTCAAATTTGAACACTCAGTATTCAAATATATTTGAATATGCTGGACGCCATATCGTATTGTATTCATATCGTATCGTATCGTATTCAGCCGTATTCATATTCTGAAGGGCGCCCTGACCCCGTATCGTATCCGTATTTGAGTGAATATATCCAAAATATATTCATCTGTATCGTATTTTTGGCCAGCACTAGTTGTGCATGGGAAGACTATGTCTGTACATAGTAATGGTATTGATCACCGTGCGATTCCGCTGCCGCCGTCGTCCGCGCAGTCGTCGGACTCCGTGTCGACCGTATCTAAGGCTACTAAGGACATGAGTCGTGAGGAGCTTGTGAGTCTCGCTCATCGTTATGAGTCTATGGCTCGTGATGCCATGGCCGAGGCCCACCGGAAGCTCAGTCGTCCGTTCGATGCTGAGCCGTCTTCTGGTTTGGATGGTGGCATTCCCTTGCGTGAACCCATTCCGCTCAGTCCTGCTAACTCAGTGGGTGAAGGACCATCCCGTATCAAGGGGAAGGGCCCTGATCCCCGTAACTGGGGTGCTGCAGGTTTTCCTGCTGATTTCTCAGAAAATTCTCGGAGCAAGATATTCAGGCACAGCATGAAGCGTTGAATAACTTCGCCGAGGTTAACCGTGGGGTTAAGCAGGAAAGGTCCAGTGAGTTCGTGCTAAAACACCATGTTCCAAGTGTGGAACCGAATGTTCCAAGTACGGAACCGAATGTTCTAAGTGTGGAACCGACAGTACCTGTACTGAGAACACCCATCGTCTCCGAACCCTTGCCTAAAAACAAGGGTAAGAACCAGCCTGGCCAGGCGAATGCAGAACGAATTGCTGCGCTCGAGAGTGAGCTCAATCGACTGAGACAATCGGCCGAACCCGTTCAGCTCGTTTCGATAAAGCCTTCGAGCAAGGCTAAACGAGTCGTTGAACAGAACATCGCAGATGTGATTCGTCGCGATGCGCACGAGAAGAAATCTAGCTCGAAGAGGCCTAGTGTGGCACCTCCGAGTCGAATCGCTGCCGGAAGCTTCCTTGACAATGCTATCCGTGGTGCTGCCAGGTTGAGCCACAACCCGTCCTCGTCCGAACCTTCAGATAGCTCCTCGAGCTCCGGCTCTGATTCAGAGCCCAGCTCCGAATATTGGGCGACATACCTCCACCTCTACGCGCCAGATGGCCGTGTCTGCCCGAGGCCGCAGCAAACATCGGATGCTCTTGAAGCCGATCCCACCGACGAAGTACACCGGTGATCCAGATGCGGATGCTTTTCATCAATTTGTTCGTGAAGGTTCAGCATTCATCGACATGGGTTGTGTACCACCTCAGGACCAGGTATTTTACCTGTCGTACCTCTTGGAGAATAAAGCTCGTGACTTTTACAATCAAGTCGTTGTGCGAGACGAAGCTGCTTACGCTCTGGAGAGGTTTTTCTTGGGTTTTTCTCAGAGTTGTTTGAGTTCTGCTTTCCTGTGGACTTTCGTGACAAACAGCGAAGGCGCCTAGCTCGTTTGAAGCAGGATGGGAGAACAGTTGCAGCTCATGTAGCTAAGTTCTCTCAGATTTACAACACCATTGGCTTGGACGAAGGCCAAGAAACGGTTGTGAAACTCTGGAACAGCCTGCACACGGACATTCGGCAGGAGATGTATCGTAAGGACTTGGATCCTGAGATATCTACCTGGGATGAAGTTGTCAGGGGTGCAGAGCGTGCAGAAGTTGTGCGAAATCTCGAGTCCGAGATGGAGTCCGAGAGTGACGAGGATAAGACTCCGTCGAAGCGTGACTCGAGACACACCACAGACCGTGCTGGAGTGCGTGTTGACTCCAAGCACCGAGGTGAAGTGATGCGCACTTCTTCTGCTGAAGTAACAACCAGCGAACCCAGGGAGAAGCACAGATCAGCGAAGCGTCGCAACGAAATGCTTACGCAGGGTCTTTGCTTCACCTGTGAACAACCTGGCCATTTGGCCCGCAACTGCCCCACAACAATGAACGTGAAGTCCGATGTTAAAGGCAAACCTCCTGGATTTGGGGCCCACGGCGTTCAAGTCAGCTCCCCCGAGTCCGAAGCTCTGTTCGAGAGCACCAAAGTCCTTGACACCCTGCCAATTGGCGCGCTGATATTTGAATGAACCCGCGTTGGGATTGTCCCGAAATGCCAGTGAAGATGACTCCGAGTCCGTCCCAGAGCACACAGGCGGGACCAAAATTCATGGTGATGAGTTTTCCACCACGAATGTCTCAAGTGCTGAGGGCGAGACGAGTATGCAAGAGGCAGGACAATATTCCCACGGTTCGTTTTCTCCGCGCGCGCTCGAGAAAATTGGAGATCGTTCCATGCAACAATCTGGAGGGCGTATGTGAGGGACCGATTCTTCGGTATCCCCTTGGGGGTACCATTTCACCAAATTATGCTTATTCTATGCTTACTATGCCCATTGCCTATGCCCATGCCGCGCCGCCGCACTTTTCATCACAACTATGCACTGCCTCTGTTCCGTCGTATATAAACCTGGCTGTCAGTAGTCGCTCCTTGGGTCAATCCACCACTTACGCCAGTTCCCTCCCGTCCGAATTCTTGTGCCGGATCTCGACTCTCGTCGCATCCGTTACAAACATCTTGACAGTCTGAATTGGGACTGCACACCGACAAGTGCTGCTCAACCAAAGTTTTTCAGGTAAGGACCCAGGACTTTTGTAGGAGAAGCAAAACTCACTTTGTGCGGGTCGCGAAGAACCATTTGCGGAATAAAAATTGGTGTCCAGCACATATATCACGGAGCCCAAGCTCAAGCCCGGGTTGCGGGCCCTCAAAAGTTCTGATCACGACCCTGAGCCCGACTTGGGCCCTCCCCAGGGTCGGTCTCGGGTTGGGCTCAAACAACCTTGCCGCCAGCTCATCAGCAGATGGCCGCCAGTTCCGGGCGGCATGTGCTCTACATTTGGGCTGCACCTGGCGACCAGGTGTTGGCCAAATGACGACCTAGCAGCTCAATCATCGGTCCGAGCCCAGTAAGTACTGTAGTGTTTTGACCAAGTGTTCACATCAAATTTTTTATTTTTTTTCCTGTGTGTGTCAAAATCACTTTAAATCAACCGAAAATTTATCAGCCATCCTGGAGACTGCAAACTCCCAAATTGATGAATACTTGGTCGAACCAGTACAGCATGTTGAATCAATCAAATGGTGATTCACCGAATACACTGTGCAAATAAATAAAGGCAAATCGAGTACTTTATGGGCCGCTAGTCCATACCCCAGCCAGTTGAGCCTTGACAAATGCAGACTATTGCCGCCACAGCACATTGCACGAGTCGCCTCTGTCCGCTGTTCACGGGTATATTTGGCCGCCATCGAAAAGCACCAGATCGCACTATCACCCCATCCAACTGCAGCTGCAATTGTGGCTGGTTTGCTATCCCATTTGGCGTGGCCATGTACACAACCTGCTTCATCTGGATGGAGTGCCAGTGAGCCTTTTGCAAACACCAGTGGAGACAGGAGTCTAGACCACCTACCGTTCCGCTACGGGCCTCGTGAGTAGGCCTCCCGTCCGTGGGTGATAGTGTTGTTCTCGTTTCCAGAGAGACAAGCAAAGACTCAAAGTGATCACCCTCGCCTAAGTCAACTTGGAATACCCATGACTGAACCACTGCGTACCTAAAAAGGGAGTCAGGAAGCTGAGATAAAGCAAGTGTGCAAGTGGATGAGGTCCTACGCTCCACGCCACTGGGATCCTATCGCTGGGTCAAGTCGTGTAATGTTGACTACCAGGCTCCCTAATAGCCCTTGAGTTTCTGAATCCCTGAATGATACACGGCTGCTGTGGCTGCCACCAGGACCGAGGGTCCACACGTCCAGCTCGCGGCTCTCCAGCCTTAGATCGTGTCGAAAGGGGGCTTGCTGCCACCGTACTTTGTACCAATGGCTGTCAACATGCTCGAAAACCAATGGCTGTGGATCGGGGGTGTTATTGTTGGCCATTAGTGAAGTGGGTGGGTGTGGTGTGGTGGTGGGTGGCTGGGTATGGTAGAAGTGGTTGTTGAATGAGATAACCCAGTCCCCTTTTAAATGCGTGGGCGCGGGTTTCCCGGATACGCAGAGCGGTCAAAGGGCCAGTTTGGCACACTTGAGACAGGTTGTAGTGCAAGGACGCCGTTTAGTCTTCGGGCACTTGAGCACCGTCCGCAATAGTGTGGCCAATCCCCGCGTTGTCTGGAGTGCCGATGTCCCCGAGATCTACATTGTGAATAGTTGAAAGCCCCCACAAAGCTGTTTTAACTAATTTATTCACCGTTGGCCACATTCACGCAACATGCCCAAAATGGTGCTGCCATTGATGTCTGGCCTGTGGCCAGCCGCGGACTGGCAGCACTCAACGTTCCGGACATTGCATTGAACCGTGTTTCGGTCTCGGCTGTCACCAGCTTGGCCACAAACACTTGCAGACAGCTTCAAACTTAAGGTGGGAGATGATGAGATGAGAGCATATTAAGATCTGGGTGTCTCCATTGCTTTGGCATCCTCAGTGAAGTGATGTCCTTAGTATAAATGTGTCCCCGAGATCTACATTGTGGTCGGAATATTACAGCACATTTATACTAAGGACATCACTTCACTGAGGATGCCAAAGCAATGGAGACACCCAGATCTTAATATGCTCTCATCTCATCATCTCCCACCTTAAGTTTGAAGCTGTCTGCAAGTGTTTGTGGCCAAGCTGGTGACAGCCGAGACCGAAACACGGTTCAATGCAATGTCCGGAACGTTGAGTGCTGCCAGTCCGCGGCTGGCCACAGGCCAGACATCAATGGCAGCACCATTTTGGGCATGTTGCGTGAATGTGGCCAACGGTGAATAAATTAGTTAAAACAGCTTTGTGGGGGCTTTCAACTATTCACAATGTAGATCTCGGGGACATCGGCACTCCAGACAACGCGGGGATTGGCCACACTATTGCGGACGGTGCTCAAGTGCCCGAAGACTAAACGGCGTCCTTGCACTACAACCTGTCTCAAGTGTGCCAAACTGGCCCTTTGACCGCTCTGCGTATCCGGGAAACCCGCGCCCACGCATTTAAAAGGGGACTGGGTTATCTCATTCAACAACCACTTCTACCATACCCAGCCACCCACCACCACACCACACCCACCCACTTCACTAATGGCCAACAATAACACCCCCGATCCACAGCCATTGGTTTTCGAGCATGTTGACAGCCATTGGTACAAAGTACGGTGGCAGCAAGCCCCCTTTCGACACGATCTAAGGCTGGAGAGCCGCGAGCTGGACGTGTGGACCCTCGGTCCTGGTGGCAGCCACAGCAGCCGTGTATCATTCAGGGATTCAGAAACTCAAGGGCTATTAGGGAGCCTGGTAGTCAACATTACACGACTTGACCCAGCGATAGGATCCCAGTGGCGTGGAGCGTAGGACCTCATCCACTTGCACACTTGCTTTATCTCAGCTTCCTGACTCCCTTTTTAGGTACGCAGTGGTTCAGTCATGGGTATTCCAAGTTGACTTAGGCGAGGGTGATCACTTTGAGTCTTTGCTTGTCTCTCTGGAAACGAGAACAACACTATCACCCACGGACGGGAGGCCTACTCACGAGGCCCGTAGCGGAACGGTAGGTGGTCTAGACTCCTGTCTCCACTGGTGTTTGCAAAAGGCTCACTGGCACTCCATCCAGATGAAGCAGGTTGTGTACATGGCCACGCCAAATGGGATAGCAAACCAGCCACAATTGCAGCTGCAGTTGGATGGGGTGATAGTGCGATCTGGTGCTTTTCGATGGCGGCCAAATATACCCGTGAACAGCGGACAGAGGCGACTCGTGCAATGTGCTGTGGCGGCAATAGTCTGCATTTGTCAAGGCTCAACTGGCTGGGGTATGGACTAGCGGCCCATAAAGTACTCGATTTGCCTTTATTTATTTGCACAGTGTATTCGGTGAATCACCATTTGATTGATTCAACATGCTGTACTGGTTCGACCAAGTATTCATCAATTTGGGAGTTTGCAGTCTCCAGGATGGCTGATAAATTTTCGGTTGATTTAAAGTGATTTTGACACACACAGGAAAAAAAAAAAAAAAATTGATGTGAACACTTGGTCAAAACACTACAGTACTTACTGGGCTCGGACCGATGATTGAGCTGCTAGGTCGTCATTTGGCCAACACCTGGTCGCCAGGTGCAGCCCAAATGTAGAGCACATGCCGCCCGGAACTGGCGGCCATCTGCTGATGAGCTGGCGGCGAGGTTGAACAGTAAATGGCCACACTGTGGGGCCACTTCGAGCTGGCGCAAGCTGCCGAGTGCGCCTGGCATTCAGGTGGTTATTTGGATGAACCTTTTTTTTCGCTTCTTTACTTTACTGCACTCAGCTCTCGCGTGGGTGCGCGTGGGTAATCACAAATGACCTTGACATTGGACTTGAATACATACGAAATGGGACTAGACATCAACGAAGATCAGTGTGCACAGACTTGCAGGAGACGTTGAGGACTTCGGAGCCTTGAGATGCCAGATAATTTATTAGCCTTTCTTAAGATGAAGGGTGAAAAGACCGCCACTTCATCTTAAGATACAACAAGTGTGGTCTTAAGATCCTATACATCTTAAGATACATTCTATCGCATATTCTATATACTATGTACTGTACTCGTGGCAATCGACATCTTAAGACCCACTTACAACTTAAGACCCTCTCGCGACTTAAGATCCTCTCGCGACTTAACATGCGCACCGATGTGTTGAAAGAAAGATATATTCAGATTCATCTTAAGGTTCAGATAGGTATTGAGTCCCCGGTTCGACTTGAGATCTATGCTCGTCTTAAGTTCCACGAAATAACTTGAGAAGAAATAAGGAACGTACTGTGAGACCAGATTCGCCCTCGTCTTAAGTCCTACGAAACGATTTAAGACCTAAAATTATCTTAAGTTCAAGGACACAACTGAAGATCGCGACGCAAGAACTTACCGTTTCCTTGGCTTCTTCGCCTCGGCGCGCTTGACTGGAGTCCTCTGCACGTATTGCCAGCTGAAATAAAGAAACCCGTCAGTGCGTTGACGCAACCAGAAATTGTTTGAGTCTTACCTGGGCTTGGTGGCACGACTGAGTTCTTCAGCGAGGGCATTCTGACGAGCCTTCTCTGCCTCCTGTGAACGACAATTAGACCACAGCGAAAGAATCAGGGAGGAGGGAGCTTACTTGGGGTGTCTGCCGCAGCCTCTTAGCGCGCGGAACCTCTGCCGCCTCGGGGACATCCTCCGCCACACGCTTCTGACCCCGATTCTGCGCGTCGTCGTTCGCCTTCGACTTCGCCTTCCCCTTCCCCTTCCCCTTCCCCTTCAGCTCCTTGGCGGCGGCGGCGGCGGCATCTGCGTCCGCCTGTGCCTTTGCGTCGGCGTCGGCGTCCGCGCGCGCCTTCGCGTCGGCTTCCGCCTGTGCCTTCAGGTCGGCGTCCGCGCGCGCCTTCGCGTCGGCGTCCGCGCGCGCCTTCAGGTCGGCTTCCGCCTGTGCCTTCGCGTCGGCGTCCGCCTGTGCCTTCGCGTCGGCGTCCGCCTGTGCCTTCGCGTCGGCGTCCGCGCGCGCCTTCGCGTCGGCGTCCGCGCGCGCCTTCGCGTCGGCGTCCGCGCGCGCCTTCAGGTCGGCGTCCGCCTGTGCCTTCGCGTCGGCGTCCGCCTGTGCCTTCGCGTCGGCGTCTGCGTTGTCCTGCTCCTTGTGGTGGTCGTCGTCGTCGTTGTGGTCGTCGTCCTGCTCCTTGTGGTGGTGGTCGTCGTCGTCCTTGTGTTCCTGCACCTTGCGGAAGAAACCAGGAGTCGCCCCCCGTGCCCCCGACGCTAGGACCGCACCCAGCTCATCCCACTGCGCCCGGTCGAAGTTCGCCAACCCACTCGAGGGGAAGGTGAACGCGAAGCGCTGGGTGTCGTCGAACTCGTCGGGGTTGTCGGCGATGGCGGCCCACGGGATGTCGGTGGTGGCGAACACGATCTCTGTAGAGATATTGAGTTGATGTGGGATCAGAAGGAAACACGGACCACGCACCATAAGAGCTTGTCAGGTAGCTCTCTACTGTCTCCTTAAGGAGCGAGCGCGAGATATCATCCAGCTGCTCGACCGCAAAGGGAAACGGCGGTACGTCAGACTTTGTCGCGGAAGCTGCATCCAGTTAGAACCTATCGTCGTCCAGCAGAACGCGGCTCACCTTTCAAAGCTGGGGCAGCCCATTCGTAAAACGCGTTGAGAAGCTGTTGAACAAGGTGCGGGTAACGTCGTTCGAAGCTCTGGGGTAAGTTGAGAGTCGGGGGAACGGCCTCCGTCCTGCTCAATGTGTAAGTTATCGAGACTGGAGTGAAGGGAAACAAACGACTTGCCAATCCATCTGCATCTTGGTATCGACGTCTGCCCAGCCAGTGATGATAGCCGTTATGAACGTGCGGAATTTGCCACTGCCGTTGAGTTGTGCGCTCACGTTCTTGAACGCCGTCGGTACAAGGGCCTGCCGTCTGAGGGAAGATTAGTTTCAGATCCAAGACGTATTATCAGGTACGACTTACTCTTCCCAGTCGACATTCTCTGTACTTGCCGCCACCGTCTCCCAATCATTGTGATCCTCTTGCTCCCATAGCATAGTCTCCGCTCTACGAAACTTGCCACCGGCGTTGCTCCCCGGCAAAGTCTTCGAAAGGGCAAGGATGTCGTCGCGATGGGCATCACGGAAGCTGTCGCGACCGGTGGTCGATGTCAGACCGGTCAGCTTCAATGTCGCGGCGTTGAAGGCGGCCTGATCGTCCGCGGGTGGCACGACAGCGACGCCGGTGTTGCTCTTCTTGACTTTGTTGTTAAAATACTGGCGTTTGTTGGAGATGAGTCTCTGGATAGTCTGGTATATTCGTCAGACGGCCATCGCAACAACGGTGAAAAAAAAACTACTCGCCTTTCGCCACGCTAACCTGTGGTATCCACGCAGAAGGTTGCTGCGTACCGCGTCGTCCTCCTCGTTTTCACTGTCGTCGTCGTCGTCGTCCGCGTTCGTCTTCTCGGGAACACTCTTGGGGTTCTTCTTTTTCCACGCTGCGAGGAGGGCGGGGATAGTGGCCTCCTCTGCTGCGTCGTCGGCGTGCGGCACATGCTGGAAAGGCTTGGCCTGGAGGGCGTCGTTCTGCAGCTGAGTGTAAAAGGCCTTGCGAGCTTTCTTCTTGTTCCCGGCAGCCGTGAAATCCACGTCGCGGAGAAGGACGTCGTGAAGGTAGCTGCGCTGCCCCTCGTTGAGCTTGGGGAGCGGAATTTCCTGGCCTTTTGAGGTGGCACTCCCGGACACCTCTGGCAAAGGCATCCGGTCAGGAATGAGGGAGGCGTCGTATGGGGAGTACATCTGTTTCGCTTTCGGTTGGGTTGGTTTCTTGGGAGGCATACTGGGAGAGATTGCAGGCGACTAGCGATGAAGTGCGTTGAGCGGGTGGAAGGAGTACAGGTGCAAGTGCGACTCACGTTTACAAGTCCAAATAAGCAGCCACCCGAGCCCCATTGTTGTGAGGCCACCGGCCCATTTCGCGCCCAAAAAGTGAGTGGCAAAGCCAAAAACGGCAATTGCAGCAAAGCGACGACATCTCTCTTCGGTATGGAGGCCCCGCCATTGTCTCTCTTCCTCTCTATAAATCAGCGGCGGTGAGCGACGGTCGCAAAACACCAACTCAGAACGCACCTTCTCACCACTATCCATCTCCACCACTATCCATCCCCACCCTCCATCCACGATGTGGACCTCAGCCGCTATTTACCGCGCCATCGACACTGATATCAACAACCGCCACCGCTGTGCGCTTGTAAAGAGCTTGGAGCTCCACCCCCTAGAAGAACTCGAGACGGCTCTTGGACCATGTCCCCGCCGGCTCCAGATGGTTATGGGCACGAACTTTACCCAAAGTCAATTCGGCAGCATCAGGATGAGTGTTGTCAGTGCTTACCATTTGCCACCAAATCCCTCCGACTCACATCTCACTCTGCAGCAGTTGCCCGACGGTCGATGGGTCCGCCGTCAGACCGGGCCTCCCCACCCTGGCGCGCAACGTGCTCTGCACGCCTTTCTCGACGTGTTTGATGCCTACTACAAGAGGCAGGGCAACGACTTCGTCGTCCGGAACCCTGCGGCCAGGGATGGACTCCAGCTCGCCCAGCAGGTCTGGCATGACTTCATCGTGCCATACCGTGCTATCCGCGGCATGGGCGAGCGTCCGCCGTGGGCATTGACTCCGTATCCTGGGTTTCGCAACGTCAATCTCGCGCTTGCGCCTGTTCCTGCCCTTGTCCCCATCCTTGGCCCTCCCCCCGCCCAAACCCCTCCCTCTACACCCCGTCGCACCAGGCACCGGTTTCCCGCCATGCCCACCCCGCCCACCAGCTCGCCCACCAGCTCGCCCGCCAGCTCGCCCTCTCCCGCGTCTCCTCCTTCCAGCTCTCCCGCGGGCTCGTCCTCTCCCGCCGCGGGCTCGTCTGCGCGCGCCGCTGGCTCGTCTGCGCGTGTGGTCATTGACCTCACACACATCGACGACGATGAGCCCGTGCGCGTCGGGCGAAAGCGCAAATACGCGCAAGTGGTGCACTTGGGCACCATCGACATCTCTGACGACGAGGAGGAGACGGCGCATCCTCGCAAGAAGGCGAAGCAGCGCCAGTAGATATCTAAAGGAATATAGTTAGTTTGATAGAGCGACGTGTAACAGAAGAAACGAAATCACCTTACTTCTATGACCCTCACTGAACCAATTGAGTCCCTGCGCTGCGACGAATTGACGACCTGTAACACATTATTTAGTCTTGACTTGCGACGACTTGTAGAAATAGAAGTCACCTTCATGCTCTGCTCTGTGTGCGCGTCGATATCGCGGTCCACTTGCAGAGAAATCTGTGAGGGGCAAATTCTGCGAAGCACCGACTAAGAGTCGGGCAGGCACCGACTGAAAGTCGGGCAAGCTTGACTGAAAGTCAAGCAAAATTTCCATCCTACACCTCGAGCCTCGGCGCAGACCGCACGAGTCTCAAGCGAAGACGCCCACGCAGGAATCGACGCAGACCATCGACCCCCGCGGTCTCCGTGTCCAGTGAGGTACTACAAACGACTTGAATGTAAATTAAGATAAAATACAAATTTTAATAACTATTGTAAGAGAGCCCATTCGACTACGAGAAAATGACCATGGGGTAAAAACCCGTAAGTGAACTGCGCCCCCTCGTCCCCGCCCGTCCCTCAAGCCAAAACAGGGCCCGACTAAAAGTCGGGCAGGCTTGACTAAGAGTCAAGCCCAAGAGCCCCCAGACCGACATATGAGTCGGTTGGGGCGTCCATGGGGTCCGTCGAGGTCCTGTTCTTGCCTGCTGTGGTTGTCGTCGTTGCTGAGTCCGTCGTTGTGGAGGTGGTAAAGTGGGGAGGTCGACTTGGAGGCGGGAGGCAGGAAGGTAACGCGTGACGATCACGCGGCACAGCCCGCAGCACAGCTTCGTATTGCTTTCTCGCGCCCATCACCTCCCTCCTCCCTCCTCCTCCCCTTCCTCCACCTCAACCAGCCTTTTAGTCTGGTCTTATTGTGACTCATACGTCGCAATTCAAGCTTATTTCGACTATATGTCGAAAATCAATTCCACCTTCCCGCGGAAAAAGACCATTAGCGAGTGGAAGAGGACTCGCGATGATCCTCGAGCTCCCACCCCCGAGCCCCAGCTTCCCCAGGCGCCCGACCTCCTCCGCAACCGAGCCCCCGACGCGTCGCTCGGCCCGTTCGATGGCAAAGTTGGTGCAATCGTTGAATGCAACGGAGACCATTACTTCATTACAACGAACACCGACTACATCCCTACCCTTCCATCCATCCAAACTCCCCACAAAGTCTACCTCCGCTCCGACATGCGCTACGGCACCGACGACCCAACGCTCTGGCCCCAGCAATGGACAGAGCAATTCTGCCACATGCCGTTGATCGCCAAGAAGGGATCGCGCCCTGAGCTTGCGGCAATGTGGTGGGACCCGTCGCGGCGGGACTTTCTTTCGGGGAGCGCAGTCATGCGAGGACTGGGACGGTTGCACTTCCGCCGACTGTCGCCCATCATCGCGGTCGTCGACGAGGTCGTCCAGCGATGTCAGACTGTGCGAGAAAAAAGTCCTCTCATCGGGGAACTCATCCAGCACATCCTAATGTGGCTGGAGCAGCTGCAGACTCTCCCCACCACGTTTCCCAAGATGGTTTTCGCCCTCACCTCTCTCCAGCGCGAGGTCCTGGAACTAGATGCGCTCCACGAGTACATCACGGTCTACAAATCTCGTATGAGCACCTATGTTCCAGGCGCTGGCGTCCCCGTCGTCGCACAGTCGGTCGGCGCGTTCACCACGGTCCCGAGCGTCGCTCAGCAATTGTGGTGGGCGGGCATTCCATTTTGGCTGCTTCGCCCGACGTTCACCTTCGACACGGAGAACATCTTGGAGGTGGTGCCGCTCACGGAGCCGGTCTTTGATCTCCCCGACCCAGATGAGCTTGGGGCAGGTGCGTCGTCCGTGTTATGCATACACCAATCATACTAATGCGCGTCGCCAGGTGCACCCCCCGTTTTATACAGCGGGAACAGCACCCTACAAAAGATCGACGCCATACATCGTGCAGCACTGTACACCCCTTGGTATCACGATCCCTTCGAAACCGGCTTCGACCGCGCTGCGTCTCCATCGCCGACTCCTGTCGCGAGCACCAGCGCCAATCCGATTGCACCGCCGCCCCGTGCGTCAGTCTTTTTACGGCTATAATTGTCTTTTTAAAAGTTTTTCAGCCACTCAATCTCTACAACGCAGTTTGCAACAGCAGCACCAGCCTCGATATCGGCCATGTGCGTATTTTTGACTCCTCGGCTGCCAGTGTTCCTGACGACGTTACAGATGGGGGTGCGAGCAACAAACCACCCGCCGCTGAGCGGGGCCCCCAAAACAACCACGACCGCGATAAATTCGTGCTCTCGCAGGAACCGGAGATGCCGCCCGCAATCGTCTGCATGACGAACGCGCTCGCAAAGGTCAATCGCGCAGTGCTCCCATACGCTCACTCTGGAAAGGACATTAGATATGTCCTTCCCGAGCCCGCGCTCTTCGCCAACATCGACCCCAGGCGTCGCGCCAAATGGCTTCATCATTGGACACTCGTCCGCGATGCGTTCTTTTTCATGCTCACCCAGTCCCCGCGCCTCTTCGCACCGCAACAATGGCGAGACATCCTCGAGGGCCGCATTGTCCCAGAAGGCAACAAGAAGGACTCGAGAGAGTACAGACGCCGCCAAGAGGTCCAAGACGCTCTCCGCCCGGCGTTGGATGCTTCCAACGTCGACCGCATCCAGGGCTTCCCGGTCCCCGCTGCCTCCGTTCCCGAGTTCACTCTCGAGGCAACGCGGGAGATTATCTGGCAGGTGGCGGAGACCAGTTTTCGTTTCGGGTTCTGCGCTCTTGACCGACGAGCATCCCGGCAAGAGCGCGCGGCGCGGGTGCGGGCCTGCTTTGCAGGCCACATGATTGTTGGGACTCCGCTCGAGTTCAGCCAACGGGGCTGGGCATCATCGACACTGGAGGAACGGCATCGTTACGTCAGGCGCACGGCGGAATTAATGCTGGATTGGCGCACCAAGTCCCAGTGCCCGAGCATCATTCGCCGCGTGGAGGATCGACATCCGTGGTCGACTGCCCAGGTGGAGGAGCTCGAGGTCGCCGTGTGCGAGTACTACACGCAGGCCTTCTGGGAACATTTCGGCCGTGCGGCGGTGATTCCTATGCGACTGGACCACGAGCTGAAGAAGGACGAAGGCCAGGAGGAGAAGGGCGAGGAGGAGATGGAGGAGGGGGAACTGTAGGGTATATTTTCGCTGTCCTTGCTGTCGACGCAAACTTGCTTGTACTGATTGTCCTGCCGCGCAAAATATTTTGTTTATTAGCTGTATGTCCTGTAAATATTCTACAAGAGCATGTAAACCAAGTTGAACTGAAATAGAATCTTTTCGTGCATTTAAAGGACGCTAATCGAGTAAATAGAACGACCATTGTTTTCTTTTGAGTCCTAGGCGCTCAGGCGGCACACAGGTGCCTCTTAAGCGCCCATCAAGCCGAAGCCCGACAAGTCCGACAGGCCTAGATCGCAGGCTGTGCCGCGTGATCGTCACGCGTTACCCTCCTGCCTTCCACCTCCAAGTCGACCTCCCCACTTTACCACCTCCACGACGACGGACTCAGCAGCGGCGACAACCACAGCAGGCAAGAACAGGACCTCGACGGACCCCATGGACGCCCCAACCGACTCATATGTCGGTCTGGGGACTCTTGGGCTTGACTCTTAGTCAAGCCTGCCCGACTCTTAGTCGGGCCCTGTTTTGGCTTGAGGGACGGGCGGGGACGAGGGTGCGCAGTTCACTTACGGGTTTTTACCCCATGGTCATTTTCTCGTAGTCGAATGGGCTCTCTTACAATAGTTATTAAAATTTGTATTTTATCTTAATTTACATTCAAGTCGTTTGTAGTACCTCACTGGACACGGAGACCGCGGGGGTCGATGGTCTGCGTCGATTCCTGCGTGGGCGTCTTCGCTTGAGGCTCGTGCGGTCTGCGCCGAGGCTTGAGGTGTAGGAAGGACTTTGCTTGACTTTCAGTCAAGCTTGCCCGACTCTTAGTCGGTGCCTGCCCGACTCTTAGTCGGTGCTTCGCAGCATTTGCCCCACAGGTGTCTCATAGATTTCTTCAAGAAGTGCAAGTCCTGTTTGCAAGTCCCGTTTAGGCTGGCTCGCTTTGGTGCGTCGTAAATCCCATTGTCCTGACCCAAATCTAACTCGCACCCAGCGACCACCCCCCGTCATTCGCCACCCCTGCACCCAGACTCTATCCACCATGAAGGCCACCGGAGTGCGCCGACGGGACCGCGCAGCCCCATCGCCAGTGGCCAGACGCGTTGCCACCAACGTTGAGACATACCAAGTGACCTACGACAGAGGTAAGAGCTCTTCGTACTGATCACACAGCTAGGAGCTGACTTTTGCTGTAGGCTCCAGCAGTCGAACCACCCAGTCGCACTACGTCCCAATCACCCCCGAGTCGCGCGACGTCCCAAATGCCGACTTGCCACGCAATATACCCGTTGACGAGCCAATGCCACTGGAACTGTTTCTACCGTTCCAGGAGTTCCCCGATGAAACTCCAGGTGCTGTCCCCGCGTACGAAGCGACAGCGCCGTCTCCTGAAGCAACAAAGAAGACCCGACAGGTGCGTTAAGCAAACACAAGGGAATTCGTGAACTAATACTACAATCTGGCAGGCTGTGGCTCACATGCAGGAACTTCGCGACAAAGAAGAAGACTTTCTCCGAATCCTTCTTTCCTTGCATTACCACGTCCAACTCAACACACCGTGTACCTGCGGCTCGGGCCGACAGCGCGTCGTTGCGTGCACAGAATGCATGCAGAGCGAGTTGCTCTGCCGCCAGTGCTGGGTGAACAAACACCGTACCATGCCCACCCACTGGGCGTTCGTTTGGAACAAGCACGATCGTTTCTTCGAGAAGCACGACTTTTGCCGGGTCAAGAAGAACATCGTCATCGCATTGGGCCACTACGGTGAAGTGTGTCCCGACGCCGAGCTCGGACAGTCGTTCACGCTGGTGGATACCAATGGGATCCATGCCACCTGCGTCGCGTTCTGTCGGTGCGAAACTGCCGACGAGAAGCGTGGCAAGCCCGAGTTCGAGCAGTTGACGGAAGCGGGCATATTCCCGGGGAGTGTGACGACCCCGAAGACTGGCTATACCTTGGGACTACTGCGCTACCATCGCGAGCAGCGGAGCCAGGGGAAGGGGTCCGCCTACAATTTCGTCCTCGTCTTGCAACGGATGGCCGACCCTTTTTTTGCCACGACTGCAGTCCCGGTGAGTTGTAAACGTGCGAGATCATATTCAATAACTAAACGAGGACTTTCAGGACATATACGCGAACTTCCTGGCGATCTCTCGCTTCTACGAATCGCTGGAGATCCTCCTCGAGTCTGGTCAAGCACACGGGCTGGATGTGCCTCTCCCCGGAGAGGTCGATGTTCCCTATCCCAACCGCCCCCAGGGATTCACGGGTGCGGTTTGCGCTGCGTGTCCAGAGCGCGGGGTGAACATGCCCATGGTGGTTAACGTTCCCCGTTACCTTCGGTACGTGGGTTGAAAGAATACAGCTCGCGCGCGCGGTACTAACTCGACGCCCAGGCACACCATCGCCCACCATGTAACGCTCGACGGAAATTTCAAGGCCAATTTGTTCTTTAAACGCGACGATGGGAGCGACATCAGCCTCACCGACGGCAAGATGTACTTTCCCAAACAATCTGAATTCGACCACATCGCGGCCACATATGTAATCCCGGTGGAGGATACGGTGAGTTTCTTGCCCGTGTTTTCGTTGCGGCGCTCATTCTGTCAATAGGAAGTACCTTGCAAGAACCACATTGGTTCCATCCGGCACCAGGGCCATACAAAGTTTGGGAACACCGCCATCAGTGGAGTGGTGGCATGCGCCTGCGACCATTCCGTTCTGGGCTCCCTGGTCGACATGCCCAAGGGTGAAGCGTATGTGCTCACTTCAGCTCTTGCTCGCGTCGTTGGTGACTTATGTATTGACAGATTCGCAATCGTCGTCTACGCGCTACGGGAGCTGCTGCGACACATATACTCGCTGATGCAGAAGGAGTCGCGGGGTCCGCTGACCATCAGCTACGACAGCTGGTGCTCATTTGTGATCAACCTGCTGAAGCGCGCGAGGGAGCTCTTCCCCGAAGAGGAGTGGCTCGAGGCGATGCTGGCGGATTCGGAGGGACAGATCCCGGCCGACCATATCAACGGCCACGGCAAAATCTGCCAGGTGATCTGGCAGGCCGTCTACTTCGCGTGCAGGGCGCACTTCCACGGAGAGACGGCGGAACAGATTTGGGCGTTCTTGAATCCCCTCGGGTCGTCGACACGGCAGATGACTGGTGCCGCTCGTCATGACATTATCAATTTTGTCATGCACGCGTGGAACGTCCTCAAGTATCTTCGCCATGGTACGCGACATGCTCTACGTGTTGCAATCTCACCGCTAACTGGGTGTCTCTAGCCGAACGCCTAGCTGCTGAACGCCTCGACGCGCTCCGCCTTTTCGAGCTCCACATGGCCGTCGTCATGCACCTTAGTCGGCAGCACCCGGAGGACGTCGGGGCCTGGTCGCGGATGTCGCGCCTCTCCAGCAAGTCGGCGAGTGGCGAGCCTCAAAGCATCTATCAGCATGAAGGAACAGAGGGTAAGCTTTTTGTCTGTTCTTTGGTTCTGGAGCTGACCGAACTTGTCTTAGTACTTAGCGTCGAGACCGTGCTGGCCAGTCTGGTCATGGCGGAGCAGCAGAGATTGAAGCAGCAGGAGGGTCATGACGCAGGAACGCCGGTGGCACAGTGGGTGCACGACGGGATGGTCATCGATCGTGAGCAGTGAGTGCTTCGTCGGAATAGGGAAGAGAAGTTACTAATGGCCCGTGCTGCAGACATCTGACGATTGCCCTCGTCAAAAACCATCGTGAGCACGCGCTGCAAGAAACATGGGACACCATTACCCGAATGCGCGACACCCTGAACATCAAGCTCAAGAAATTTAGGGAGCAGCAGCGCGCGATCTACCCTCACGTCAAGCTGTCCGGACTGGACCCCAATGAGCCAGAGGTGACGGCCATCCAGCTGCCGTCCTATCGCGCAAGGCACGGGCACCGCGCTGTCACCGCCCATGATTTACAGCTGCGGGATGCGGAGATTCAGTTGCGCTCTACAGCAGCCGGGCTGGGGATTCTTGCGGTCCAAGACGCGTCGTTGGCCTTATCCGCGGTGAAGAAAGCGCGCGACTTCGATTACCGGGGGCAGGCCGGCAAGACGCGCTCGGAGCGGAACCTTCAAAAGGCGGTGCTCATGAAGGACTTCGAGATCACCATGTACAACACCGCGCGCGCCGCCCTCATCGACCTCGGCCACATGGCGAAGGACGATGTAGAGTCCTTTCCACCGCTCAGCACCCGGGACACACGGAGGAAGGAGACGCATCTGCATTGGGCGAAGGGCGATTCTCGGGTGTTTGACGGGACGGCGTGGTATCTGCAGAGCGGGACGACGATATCCCAGGCGGCGTTGGCATCGAAACTGCCTTCTGTGCGAGGGGATCAAGACAGCGACGAGGACGAGCCGCGGTTATTGGCGGGGACCAAGACACTCAAGCGGGCAGGTACGTGGCTGTCGTCGTCACTGTGGATCGTGAAACTGATTCATACGTTAGGTTGTAAGCGCGGCCAACGGTCGCCCAAACGTTTCAAAGACATTATGCCGGAGGTGGAGTCGGAGTCGGCTGCTTCATCATCTGAGGCGGAAGATGGTGCGCCACCCGCGAAGTTGTCGAAGCCGGCGAAGGGGAAGGGGAAGGTGAAAGTCAAGAAGCCGGACGGGTGGATCTGGCTTCGAGATCTGACGAGGGGGCGAGCCCAGAGCGGGGAGAAACTTGCAGCGTACAAACGTGAAAGTGAGTGGCATGTCTTCTATTGTACGCGCTGTATATTGACGACATGAAGGTGACCGAGTGCAGTGGTTCCGCGCGGAGGCGGAGATGTACCGCTGGCTGGAGCAATACGAGCGCAAGCATGCCGAGTTCATGCGGATCATCGCTCGATATGAGCGCGACGCGGCGGTGTGGGCTGGGCTGGCAGCTGTCGAGGAGGAGCGGAACCAGGGTGTAAATGGTGCAGCCACCTTTGCTCGGATGCAGGCCGCAATGCACCGGCGACTAGAGCATAACGCGCGGGTGGCGTTCAAGGACGCTGATTCCGGCGCACATCACGACTGGGTGTGTGCCTCGACTTTCGACGAGCTCGTCGTCAAGATCGATGCGTGGCGCGATGTGGTCTTCAAGTGGATGGACGACATGGTGAGCTCTCAACTCAACTGAATCCATCCCTCATCGTTACTCATTCCATTCACCCAGGGGATACATAGGGCGTACAAAGATTTCTAACCGGGCCAGTAACGCATATGTAATGTACGTCTCTCAGTCTTGCGTCTTAATTCATAACTCAAGTTTCACAGAGATAGTCTGAATACGTTGAGCCGACTTTGAGACGGCGGGCGAAACTTAAGACACGGAGGACTCCAAATCGGACTATCGGACTCAAGATCCGGGTCGGACTTAAGATCCGGGTTGGTCTTAAAATCCGAGTCGGTCTTAAGACGCAGGTTGGTCTTAAGACGCAGGTTGGTCTCAAGACGCGAGAGGATGGAGAAGGACGCGCGGGAGGGCGGAAGGGGCCCGCGATGACCTGCAGGTCTTAAGATCTTAAGAGGTCTTAAGACGCAGGACCTGGTATTAAGACGCGCGGGTTAAACTTAAGACCAACCTCGGTCTTAAGACGCGGGAGGAGGGCGGTGTGGGAGGGGTAGGGGCAGGAACCACATGGATTTCAGGTCTTAAGATGTATAGGGTCTTAAGATGTATTGTTCTAGTACTTAAGATTAAGTGGCGGTCTTTTCACGTTCATCTTAAGATAAGCTCATTTTATTTCACGAGATGCATGCAGTTGAACGGACTCGGGGACTTGGAAGACAGTATTCCGTCGCTCGACAAGACTTGCAATCTTGAGGGAAGGCCAGGCAGACGACGAAACAGGACTTGAAATCAAGGCACAGACTTGAGATTGAGATGTGGACTTGAGTGGACTTGAGATTGATATGCGGACTTGGGATTGAGATAAAAGACTGAAGATGGACATGAAAGACTTGAAGTTGAGATGAAGGACTTGAGATTGAGACGAAGGGACTTGAGATTGAGACGAAGGACTTGAGGATCAGAGCGGCGACCAGGAATCTTTACCACTCCTCCCCGTCGACCTCAAAATGTGTGTGTCTCCCGCATTGAGAACTCATTAGTACATCACCAACCCGGAGATATCTGGGATGCCCAGATCTGCAAAGTCCGGCCACATCAGCAAAATGTCCCGCATCTGGGACGCGTCTGGTTGGTCTGGTACCAGGCCGCCATACACGCCACACACCCACAATAGGGTATGGAGCCATAAGCTTATGTCGAGGTCTATATTTTATCTGGAACCACAAGTACCTTATGATATCACAATCCGCCCCACAATCGTCCCATAACTGAACTTTCACCAGTTTATACCATGGGTACATTATTTCATTGGTCGCTCAGACGGCCCTCGTTCATTCACACAATACAAGAAACGCGCAAAAAATGATGAATTATATTAAACGGGTATGTAACGAGGCCGGCGCGAAGCTTTCGGCGACAAGGGATGCGTGGACAGTAACGGCGGAGTTTGCTTCTAAAGGGAAACCAATGAGTCAAGGAGGGCGATGGTAATGAAAGACTTACAAATTACTGCTCCTCCTCGGGCTCCTCCTCGGACGACAGCTGAATGTCAAGACGAGGGTCGGGACCGTCACTGGACTCATCAGCGACACCCCACTGAGCATTACTGAGATCAGCAGATACTTCGACGTCCTCCCACGTCGCGTCACCGAATCTGCTGATGACGGTGAGATACTTGCCCGCTCGATCGGCCCATGGCACTGCAACAAAACTGTGGGCCGACTTCTTCCCGCGCCGCTCGACGCGTTGTTTAATCTTGGTCCCAGTCCTCCACATAGTGTAAGCGCGCTCCACCTGCAGCGAACATTAGCATCCATCGCGAAAGATGATGGGAACCGTACCGCGGCAGTAGCAAGGGCAAGTGCGCCGTTCTCGTTGAGGCGCTCCTCGGGGGGAACAACCGACGTGATGCGGAGGTGTTGCGCGTAGGTGTAGCCGACGGATCGCGAACGGTAGGCGCCGCGCTAGATGACGAGGTGAGTTACATAGAAAACGGGTGGATAAAGATGCGTACCTTCTTAGGTGCTTCACGGTACACAAACGCCATCTCGTGAAGCTCCCGTGCGACGTACTGAGCAATGTTCCCCACAGGGTTAACCCCCGGCGCAACTTTGTTCATGTTGCCGGCGAAGAAGAGATCGAGGTAATTGACACCACGTTTGCCGATCTCACTGCGCCAGGTGCGAATGGCGCTGGAGGCCTGAGAATTGAGATGAGATTAATGTATAAAGAGTGATGAGGGACGTACCACGCTGTAGACGGCATCGTTAATAGCGATGTCGGGGAAGACTCTCGCCCAGATGTGTTCGACAGTTGAGCGATAATCCGGCTGACTTGCACCGGCGGAAAATGGGTCGTCGAGAGAGCCCGCCCAGTGGATGAGGTGGCCGAGGAAGACGCCCTGCCACTGCTTGAGCTGGTCGTGACGTTCGTGGGGGTGGAAGGGAAGGTTGTCGTTGGTGTACCTCGGCTTGCGGGTTCTTGCCGGTGCCGGTGGCGTGAGGTCCGCGGTGACATCGGTTAAAGTTATTCCCATCTTGGCGGGAACGTGTTAGCAGGAGCGCCCACAAACGAACGAAGACTCACCCTCGCCGTCCCAGCTCTCCTCGAGAACGTCGCGGTCATGGTCGCCTTCGCCTCGGACGCCGCTGCAATGCTCTCTGGGGCTTCGTCCTCAACCGTGCCGCCGTAGTAATCATCCTCGGAAGTTTGCATGTGGGAAGATTTCGAGGACGCGCGCGACTTGGACTTGGTGGAGGTACGGCTGCGACTGCGCGCATCGACGACGACGCTGGCGGCCTTCTTGCAGTCCGATTTGAGGCCACCAATTTCGGCGGGTTTTGCGCGCTTGGTGGTGACGCTGAAAGATGGTAAGTAGGTTGATCATGTTGTCAGATACGAGCGTACGGCGGAGGGTCCATCTGCGCGGGGGCCTTGCGCTTCGAAGTGCTGCTATTGGTGACCGGGATGGCGTCGCGCGAGGCGCCAATCTCGGCACGCAGAAGCCCCTTCGTCTAGGAATAGTTGAGTACCCGTTCGTGTGAAAAATCCCAACTCACCTTCGCGCCAGTGGCTTTTGGTGCCGGTTTTACCTGTGGATGACGGTGAGACGACAATGCATAGAGTAGGAGGAATGATGACTTACCTTTGGCGCAGAGCTAGCCGTGGACTTGCCTTTTGGGGCCGGCTTCCTCGCGCGGGTCAACATGTACTCGGCATAGGCGGCCTCCAACTTGAGGTCGGCGTCCGCATCATCACCCATATCAACGCTGACTTGGACCTCAGGGTCCTCGTCCTCGTCCTCGTCGGCGTCGCTGGCGTGGGCGTCGTCAGCGTCGTCCGTGTCGTCCGCGTCGTAGTCGGGGTCGCGGTCCTCGTCATCTCCATCACCCGCAAAATCATCATCGCCGCCGTCGTCGCTCCCGAGAGCCATTCCGTCGGAGTCGCTGTCCATAGCCGAAGGCGGAGGCGCCTCGAATGTATCCTCCATGTCGTCTTCGTGCTCGGGGGAGTCCACGGGCAAGGTTTCGCGGGAACTGGAGTTGACGAGGTCGGGCCGAGCCGCATGAAGTCGAGTCTATGGCACATATACTGTACAAAAATTATGTTGGCTTACAACACCAACTGGAAACAGGGATTTTGGGTTGCAACTGGTGTCAAGTCCCGAAAACGGTCACAACTTTGTACCAGGTCTGCACCTTCACAAAAGGCTTGCTTTATCAGGTTGCTTCTCTGAAGGACACATTTTTGAACTTCGCGGTAGAAAAACCGAACAAATTGTGATGGCGGTGATCCTATCGGCGGAACAAAGTGCGTGCCGACCCACTGCCGACTTCCTGAAATGGAACACCGATGACTCTGTGGATTCAGGTGGTCGGGATGGTTATTTCTACATGGAAACGGTTAATACAATGGTTATGAACCACTCTGAGGATATCGAGACTCAAACCCCGCCCATTCCTGAACCCATTCAGACTTCGCCAAAATTTGTGGGCTCCAGGGAGGAATCTGTGTTTTCATGGATGGGAAACGGTACCGTTCGAGGCCACTAGTGGAGGGATAGCATTCTGAGGCATATGAGCACCAGCCGGAGCCGCATATGTAGCGTAAACGGGCAGAAAACACTCCTGAAGGAAATGGCTGATTGCCGACGCGTTGGCCGCTGTGATGTATCCGAGCCAAACAGGCACAAGCCCATGGGGAGGTGTCACCCGCCTCGAAGATGCAACCCATGGTCGAAGATGTCATCCACAAGAATTAAGCTGCAATCCACGCAAGATTGAGATGTAAGTTGCAGTCAAAAACCCTGCAAAAAAATGGTAATTTTTGGACAATATATCGCCCATACGAGTCTGTGCATCGTGAGTATGGGTGCGTTATGACAACTGGAATTTACCTCCTCGTCCTCACGCTGCATCTCGTCCTCCTTAGCTGCGACCCGCCGAATGGATGCAGAGCGAGACTCTTCTACGACAGACTGCTTCTCGCGCGCGGCAGCAACCTCGGTCTCCTTTGCCTTGATCACCTGGGCGGGGGTGCGTTTTTTGCGTGGCGCATCGATGAGGCCAGGTCTGTGGTCGCTGAGGACGACGCCGTCCTTCCCACCGCGGGTTCGACGAGGTCGCTGGCTGGCCAGAGACATGGTGGTGGGTGATCAACAAGAGGTTGCTGATCACGTTTCGGTTTGGTTTGTTTCATTGCTTCAATGTTTCGTCGCTCAAACACTCTGAGTCAGATACCGGATGATTAACCGCCCATTTAACCGCCCAACCGCCCAGCTTACCGCCCAACCGCGCAAGGAGAATCACAGGTAAGTTCGGAATGCGGCCCCCGCCCTGCGCTTATCCCTGAAACTTCAGTAGGTACAACGAGAGAAATATGTCTGTAAGGTCCAATGAAATATGTTTCATGCGCGGTCTTGGACCGTCCTCTCATTCACCGCTGTCCCTGATATTTGCTCTCTTCAAATTGTGAGTCCGCCCCGTCGTGGCGCGCGCCGGTGCGCTTCAAGGCGAAATTGGCATCACGCAAGCAGACATTACTTTGCGGGCGCCGCCCGGTCCCACTTCATCATCCTCATTACCAGACAATTTTGTGCTGAATCCCGACAAGTCCTCGCCAGCGCACACAGCTACTCTTTCCATGGCTCCCAAAACATCCACTTGCCTCCGAATTTTGCTAATATTCTTCCTTGCCCTCACCTTCTGCTCAATGGCTGGATCTCGCCGCCGCGGTATCGCCACCCGCATTCCTTGCCTCTTCCAGGACTGCCCGAAGACCTTCAAGAGCAGACACGGGCGGACCACACACTGCAATACGGCGCACACTAACTCTACCGCAATCACTCAGCCGACTGTCCAGCTCACCCCGCCGTCGTCCCCTGGCGGAGACTTTGAGTTCGGCCCACCTCGCGCGTCTCCGACTCCACCACCTTCACCCCACAACGCACCGCAATCTCGCGCCAAGAAAATATACCATCCAAAAATGACTGGTGCGTCAATTTTGGGCTTGATGTTTTCTCGGTGTCTGAGCGCGTCCCAGGCATCCCCTGCGACCACACTGGAGCGCCGATACCACCAGGCTCACCTCCTCCGCCTCGATCCACCACCGCCGACGATGACTGGAGTCCATTCGAGGACGAGGTGCAATTCAAAATTGCCGACTTCTTGTTCCGCCGCGTCGAGATGTCGCAGGGGAACATCGACCACCTTCTCGAGCTCTGGGGCCTGTCCCTCATGAAGCACGGCGACCTCGGTCCATACGACAACTACCAGCAACTCTACGCTGCTATCGACTCCGTCGGCGTCGGCGACGCGCCGTGGAAGTGCTTCAAGACTGCGCCTGTGGATCCACGCCCCGATGCGCCGGATTGGGCGCAACAAGAGTACGAGATTTGGTACCGCGACCCCGACGTCGTCATCCGCAACATGCTTGACAACCCCGACTTCGATGGGGAGTTCGATACGGCGCCCCATGTCGAGCTCGATCGCGATGGCCAACGCCGATGGAGCGACTTCATGTCTGGTAATTTTTCTTGGAAGCACTGTGTACGTCTCATCTAATTCTTCACCATCCCTGCTTAACCTCCTCCCCTCAGGACGAGATAATTCGTGACCATCCCACCTGCGCCGGCGCTATGTACGTGCCGACTATCCTCGGCGCCGACAAGACTACTGTGTCCGTGGCCACGGGCAACGTCGAGTATCATCCTTGTTATCTATCGATTGGCAACATCCGCAATAATGTACGGCGCGCCCACCGCAACGGCGTCGTACCTATCGCATTTTTTGCGATCCCGAAATGTCTGTCCATCTCTTTTCTTTTAAACCTCACACTTACGCGTCAGCAGCGGAACGGAAGTACGATAACGATCCCGCCTTTCGTAAATTCAAGCGCCAGCTCTATCACTCATCCCTCTCCGCCATTTTATCGACCCTCAAGTCTGGGATGACTACGCCGGTCGTTCGCCGATGCCCAGATGGTCACTTCCGCCGGATCATCTACGACTTGGGCCCTTTCATTGCCGACTATCCTGAGCAAGTACTCCTGGCCGGGACGGTTCAAAACTGGTGTCCGAAGTAAGTCATCTCACCCTCCATCGGCAGTCGTTCTCATTGTTTCTTAGATGTACTGCGCTGCCGTCCAACTTGGAGGGGCCGGCCGGTCGACGATCTCACGACCATACAGATGCGCTAATGGATGAATTCGGGCCGAAGGTGTTGTGGGATGAATACGGTATCGATGTGGATATTGTAGTGCGTACCGTTCATCCTCAGGACCTTCGGCCATTGCTAATTTCAGTCAAGCCATTCACGTACGACTTCCCTCGCGCCGACATACATGAGCTCCTTTCTTCGGATCTACTCCACCAGGTCATTAAGGGGACGTTCAAGGATCATCTTGTGGCCTGGGTGGAAGAGTATCTCAACATTGTCCACCCACCGGCCCAGGCGAACTTGATTTTAGACGAAATTGATCGAAGGTACGCACTCAACTACCTTCTCATATATGTACTAACCTTGTGGTCTAGAATTGCGGCGACTCCCCAGTTTCCTTGTCTACGCCGCTTCAAACATGGCCGTCGTTTCAAGCAATGGACGGGGGATGATTCCAAGGCATTGATGAAGGTAAATCAATATCTCCCCAACTATAGCGCAACGCTAACGAATATTCTCATGAAAAATTAGATCTACCTTCCCGCCGTCAAGGAGTTCATCCCACCGCAAATGGTGAGGTGCTTTAGTTCGTTTTTAGACTTCTGTTATATCGTGCGACGGCCGGACTTCTCCGAGTCGAGTTTGGGTGCGGTCGATGCCGCCATTCAGCGCTTCCACGAGCACCGGGAGGTCTTTATTACCACCGGGGTTCGTGAGGGTTTCTCGCTGCCGCGTCAGCATTCGTTGGTACATTACCGACCAAATATTGAGCTGTTTGGTGCGCCTGGCGGACTTGATTCCTCCATTACGGAGTCACGACACATTACGGCTGTGAAAAGACCATGGCGTCGCTCGAGTCGATACAACGCACTCGGCCAGATGCTGCTGACGCTTCAGCGCCTGGATAAGCTGGCCGCCGCCCGCACCGACTTCGTCGATCGCGGGATGGTTGCAGCTGATCGAATGCCTGCTCCATCGGCAGACAAGGCCAAGGATGGGGAGGATGACGACGGTGGGGAGGTGGATGATGCGCGGGTTGAAGGAAATGTTGTTCTTGCTCGCCGTCGTGGTGCGTATGCTTTCATGTTGGCCTTTGCGTGTTTTATTGATACCTCATTCAAGTTCTCAGAGCGCGGATACCCGTCCTCACCCACTGCCTTGGCTGCTCATATCCACATCCCCTCCTTCCCTCAACTTCTACGGGCTTTCCTCCACAATCAGATCCATCCAGACTCCTCCTCGGAAGGGTCTACATCCGGCTCTGACGCCTCCGAATTTGACGACCCAGATATCATCATCGACTCCCCGCTCTCCGTCTTTCACTCCGCCGTCGCCACCTTCTACTCTCCCAGTGACCCTTCGGGCATACGGGGCATGCGTCGCGAACGTATTCGATCAACGCCACGCTGGCGCAAGACCGGTCCACGACACGACTGCGCCTTCGTTGTTGAGAATCAGGATGCAGTTGGATTCCGGGGCATGAGTGTCGTCCGTGTTAAGCTTTTATTCTCCTTTCAATTTGACGGCGTTGATTATCCTTGCGCCCTCGTCGAATGGTACAACAAGATCGGTAAACGACCAGACGAGGATACGGGAATGTGGATGGTCCGGCCGGATGTGCGGCGGAACCGGGCGCGGGATCCTGTGATGTCCGTTGTTCACTTAGACTCGGTTTTGCGAGGGGCGCACCTAATACCCGTGTATGGTTCTCGATATCTTCCGCTTGGATTCCGTCATACTTGGTCGCTAGATGCATTCGAGGCTTTTTTTGTAAACCAGTACATTGATGCTCACGCCAATGAAATAGTCTTTTAACACTCAATTTGTGACCTGTACTTTATGGGACAAGAAAATAAATGACCGTATGGACGCCTGGGCGCGTCTGGGACGGCGGGAGCACAGCCACTCCCATACCTCTCTAGACGCGGCCAGGTCATCAGACGCGCCAGATGCGAAACATTTTGCTGATGCAGGTGCCGTTGCCATCAGATTAGATGGCGGCACCTGGCCCGCCGTTCCCTTGCATGGACAACACCTGGCCAGGTATTCCCTTCCCAAGGGAATGCCAGATTTCTGTGTTGACCCAAGCTGTGAGTGTTTTCCGAGGGAATATATAGTGCTCTCCGTGCAACTGCCCACATGTGGGCTGCAGTACCGTATCTGAACTCCATTTGAAAACTATATTCATCTCAAGCTTGCTCAGAGGGCTCATTGTTAGGCAAAACTTTCCAATCCTCCTCTGGGTCGCTGGTCGTGTCCAAACCTGAGTTGCCACGGGGGTCCTCCGGTTCCTTGGCGGGTGGCACATCCAGTATGGGTACTCTCGCAGGAAACTCCGAGTCGTCGTTGTCTTCATTATGTTCTTGTTCACCACTCGGTCCCGCTGCTGCCGGTTCCTCTGCAGGAATTTGAAGGCACTTGCGCTTGAAGCCGCCACGCAAGGTAGGGTTGAGGCACTACCGACACACCCACAGAAACTCAGTGCGCTTCAGTACGCCAGTCGCACCAGGCACATTCCAAATGATGTTCGCATGGAAAATCCCGATCACCTGCCCGTACAAAAATGGGCGGGAGTGTCGTCTTGAGGAGCAAGAAACATGAGATCGGAGTGTGTGTGAGGGTTCAGAGAGTCTTGACCGCGACACACGTTGTATGTTGTAAAATTAGGGGCAGTCAGAGTAGACAATTTACGACCGATTCACGTCCACGATTCACGAAGGATTCTCGAATTTAAAAACCGTGGGAGAATCGCCATAAATCGTGAATCGCGGTGAATCGTCGAAGCGCCTCTGGCGGTGATTTACCTGCGATTCACGATTTACGGACCCTTCAAATCGGAAAGTTAGCTACATCTTTTGTGATGATATTGAGCCCCAATCCTTGAATCTATTTGCCCTGCTCCTGCTTCTGCCTGGTTTAAGCCAGAAAATGAACATTTGATGCAGAGGGACATTCAAGGACATGAAAAAAAGGCCTCGCAGATAATCACATCAGATAAGAGGAATATGGTGGTTTATGAGCTCAAACTCACTGAATCCATGCTAGAATCAGCTTAGAATCGGATTGAAATCGGAGGGCGGTCAAAGTTCAACCCGATTCTCCCACGTTTCTGGGACATTTTTAAATCCAGAATCGACCCTGAATCGTTGCGTGAATCGCGCCTGAATCGGCCGTGAATCGTCTACTCTGACTGCCCCTATTGACGCGGAAGATCTGGTGAAAGTAGATTCTGTCGTTCCGAATCACGACTTGGGTGTGCTCTTCCGGAGAAAATTCCCGGGCATCGGCGCTCAGGTCGGGGTGGAGAAGGCGGGTATGGCACATATACTGTCCAATAAATAAAAACTAGTTGAAATGGATGAGATTCCATTGAAATGGCACCGTTTGCGCAAAATATTTTCCAAATGACATTGAACAAGTTGTATATTTTTCAGATGACCACGGCGTGAAAAATCACCTAAATGCACAGTTCCACAGGAATAAATCCGCTGTAAGATTGAACATACCGGGTTAAAATGACAACCGCCAGGAATGAGCCTGAGCCGTGGTTAGATTACCTAATGTCGACTAGCCGAGGATCTTGATTGTCGATCCCAGTTTTGACAGCTTCAATCTCATCGATCTCACCTTTATCCACCATGACCGACGGCGCCAGCGGCGATTCTATCTACCACTTCCTCACGGAATGCCACACAATCAGCACCGAGGCCCAGTTTATCGTGGATTTGCTTCCCAATGCTGAGACGGCGGCGGTGGAGAGGGTTACACATCAGCTGGACGCCATTCAGGATATCTTGGTCGGTCTCCAGGATCCTCATCTCGGCGACGGCACCTTGGACGACCTCGTAACATACGTAGCAAGTCTTCTTCGCCCACTTGAGGCCTTTTTGGCCACACCTCCACCACCGGCACAGACTCATATTCCCCGCCAGCACAGAGGTGGTCGCGGCCGTCCGGCGTATGTCTTGGACTTGCAGCGATCAATCCTTCTTCACGACCTGGGGAACTCTTGGAGTGAGGTTTCCACGGCCATGGGCGTCTCTCGTTCCACAATCTATAACCATCTCAACGCCGCTGGTCTTTCCTCTGCGCGTCAAGAGTGGTCTGTTCTGACCGATACTGAGCTGGATGAGCTCGTGTCCGAGATCTCACTCTCGCATCCTTTTGTGGGGTCGACAATTGTCATGGGCCACCTAGAGGCACGCGGAATCCATCTTCCAAAGACTCGGATCCAAGATAGCCTACGTCGTGTCGATCGCATCGGGGTGCTCGTTAGGTGCGCATCTTTTGTGTTGTTCTTTCCTAATCTGATAAATCGGAAGGTGGTCGGGGATTATAAAGTGCCGAGTATACAAGGTCCGCGGTGCCAACGCTCTTTGGCATAACAACGGAAACGAGAAGCTGCGCCCCTGGGGATTCTGGGTACATGGTTGTATCGACGGCCATTCACGGTTAATCATCTATCTGGAATGTCGCTCAAACAAGAGGTCCAGTACTGTCGGGCAACTGTTCCGACGTGCAGTGGCAGAATTCGGATGGCCAAGTCAGGGAAGGGGTGACTTCGGCCTCGAGAATAATGAGATGGAGCGCCTTCTCATTCAGCACTGGGGCATCAACCATCGCGCGTACTTGAGGGGTCGGTCAGTGCTCTAACCTTCAATCCTCGACCCTCCTCTGACGGTTTTACATTTAGATCCCTGCACAACGTCCGAATCGAGCGACTGTGGCGAGAAGTTCGCAAAGACTCACTCGAGACGTTCCGCCAAATATTCACCTATCTCGCTGCGAACGATCTTCTCGTGATGGAGAATCAGCTTCATGCTGCCTGCCTTTTCCTGGTATTCCAGCCACGCATTCAGGCCTCCCTTGATCGTACACGCGATGCGTGGAATCACCACAGGATTCGGACTGCGGGCAACCGAACGCCGATTGCGATCTTCGAGTTGAGCAGGGAAACAGCTATCCGACGCGGCTACTGGACCGGTGACATGGGGGATGACCTCGCAACCGCTAGCGACCCACTTTATGGCTACGACGGGGAGGCCCCAATGCCTCCTGCGGGGGCGGAAGATGGGGATTCACCGTCGACTGCCCCCACGGGAATTCAAGCCGAGAGAGAGGCTGGCATCTGCTTGAATGATGATGAAGAGTTGGATGGTGTGCGGGGGCTGAGGCATGATTTCGATTTCGATGCGGAGGATGGAAATTGGGGGATTGATGTCTATTGTAAGGCTGTAATTCTTCTCACATCCCGTATATCCGACTCGCCCTGAAACAACTATCTCCCCGGATTATTAGACCAATGTTCCCTTGTTGTTGGGTCAGTGGACTTGACACATACTTTAGAAGTGCACAATAAAAACTGCAAGGTCAAAAGCTGCAAAAGCTGCATGAGTGGCATCTTTAGTCACTCCTCTGGTCCGCATTGAAATCCCGATCACCATCTACCCCTAAATGCTGTCCAGAGCAGCTTACATTGCAATGCCCGTTTATCGCATCGAGTGCCAAACGAGAGGGAAAAGAGAAGCCTGTCAGGAAGGCAAAATTGAACCCAGCAACGACGCTGAGATCTGGCCATCAAATACACGTGATCGCGTGTCTGCCACTTGAACACGTCGTAGAATAATGCACACAGGTGCTGCACATCCATTCAAGTTGCAATAGGTGAGCTATTGGGCCTACTGAACTATCTTGCAACTCCATAACCCTTCCTGTAATGTCCCCCGCGAGGTGTAACTGATTTCTCTGGTCGGACTTAAACAGTGCCTATTTTGTGTTTTTCCGAGGCAATTGGCCCCTTGCGAGCCAACGAATTATTTTTCCGACTACTTGATGAGGATTGGGCTTGGTGTTCCACTTGTCCCTATTTTTTTTCATCCAGTTATGCCAGTCTGTAATCCGGTCAAGTTAATACACTTACAGGCTTACCCTTTGTTCCACAGAGAAGCTCATTGTTAGAAATTTGAGGGTAAGAACAGACTCACCGTTTGAGTACTCCCTACGTTGAATGTAAATATTTCAATCACACCCCCCATCCGTGCGACGTGAAAAGTGCAACCGCAACAGAGTTGTTGACCTTTGCTTGTCAAAGACGTCTGATTGACTTTGCCTTCCGACTCATTTGGAAACCACAGATGGGGGAGTCTTCGAGGAGGCCTGTGGAGCCACCCACATTCAAGTCTGAGTGCTGCCAAGGACTAGCGAAAGTTTGGTGGATGGCGGCCACCGGGTTGAAATTTAAACACCAACAGTCACATTTGTGACTTGACGCGGTTTGGACGTGTTTCGACGCGTTTGCGGATGGAGGAAGTATATTGGATGAGGTAGGTGGGTAAGGGGCTCCTCCTGCTGTTTTAACTTAGGGATGCAGCTCACACGCCTTCCAATAAGACAACGCACAGTGTTTGATATTTCAGATCACAAGGTTCAACACGATACGTGAGTGCATCTTGGACTAATCGTAGAAAGAGTCACATTCACACGAGAGAAAACCAGCTGAGACCCCCAGCATGATTGAATTGAAAAGCCACTACCTATTTCTTTCTAGGGAATTTTGCAGTGAGTGCTGCCGCGATGATCGCCGTAACCTCTTGCCACTCTGCGCTCTGATTAACGTTTTTGTCGGGATGGTATATCTAATGAGAGGCCTTCAGTTGCAATTGGCATAATAGAGAGCACTGAAGACGTACGTTAAGCAGACGACGGTACTGCTGTTGCTCGGAGGTTGACGGCCGTGTCAAGTCAGCAGCTCCGTTTCGTCTGGTCACGTCGGGATGAGGGAAACGAGCTAATACCTTGGGCACCAACTCGTCCCATCTCATCCCTGCAAGAGCACCTGCCTCACGTGTATTTTTCTGGTGTGGTGTTTCGCGTCGTGGCTTGGGGCGACTCGGAGGCGGAGGGGAGTCGACCTCAACATAGGTTGGCTTTTGTCGACGGGCTCTCGCCGTCTCTTGGGTTTTGGAGGACCGGCATCAGAGCCAGAGGCTGGCAAGGGCGGTGAGCAGGATGAATCTACTGAATCAGAGAAGCTGACATATATCAACGGGATGTCTCTTGCTTCTCCGCGTCTTGATATTGGGTCCTTCTTTAGGTGCTTTCCACCATTCGTCGCCTGCCATCGAGTCCGTGTTTGTCAAGTCTAATTTATGGGTTAGTGTGATTCATTCCGCAACAATTGTCTGATCACCGTCATCGCTATCCGAAACAATATCGTGCCACCAAGGAAAGTACTCATCCATCTCGGAGTCGTTTCTCTGTCGACGATGCCCACTCCTGAAGAATGCAGATGATTTTACGTTCGAAGGGTCATGACAGATGTCCTACTTTCTATTACGCGTCGATCTGGCCCTCGTGCTCCGTCCCGTGCTCGGTCCCGCATTCTGCGATAGATATTTTCAGTACTACAACCAGGGCACAGACGCGTGGAGCAACACACCGAATTCGAAGTCGCCGGACTGGGAGCTCGTGCACCTTCATTGGGCTTCGTCTGCAACGCGAGATTGAGTGCTGGAGTTGGGGAAATGTACAACATTGTACGCACCTTGAGGCGACTGCTAACCTTACGACCCAAGGCGAAACAGCATTTGGACAGAATGCTGTAGACCTCGTCGTAATCCTCGCGTTCAACGTCGTCCAGGAAAGGGACAATAACACGGCGATAGAAATATTCCAAACCGAATTCCCCTTGAGTGACGATCGCCGCAAGCATCTTCCTCGGATCGGACGAGTTCCCAAACGCCGCTTCAAGGCTTCTGGTGAGCATCAACGACGAATCCCAACGAAGACTGAGCTTTTCAATCTCCGTAATCATCGTCGCGGTCGCATCACCGACCTGGGGAGAATAATTCAGCATGTATCGGGTGATGCAAATGTTGCGCGAGAACTCACGGGTAGGATGCGCGCCGCGGCAGGCGATGTGATGAGGACGAACAGCTCCCTGAATCCCGCCTTCGGATCAAATAGGCCACGGGATACCTGCGCTCGAAGATGAAGCAAGCAGGCGAGGAGGCTACTTGACATCTGCCCGATCTCGGACTCGATTAATCGGGCATGCATCGTAAGCTGGCGGTTACCACGCAGGATTGCAAGCCCACGATAGACTGCGTCAAATGCGGGAATGACAGTCGCAATCCCTCCCGGCCCAACCGCGAATAGGGTGTTGAACTTTTCGAGCCCCGCCTGCGGATCGGTATAAGCGGTACCTGGATCTGGAACAAACGCCGCCAGGATACGGATGCTGTCCAGAGGTATTAGGACATGCTTTTTGAGTTTATCCAAGCAAAGGTCGACCGAAATGTGATTGTTGTCGGCGAGATCGAAAATTTCCACGATCAGAGGAAGGACCTCGTTGAAGGATTGCAGGTGGGGCATCGTCGTTGCCTGCCACTGCAGATGTGTGGTCAATAAAGGCTCGTAGACGATGTGACAACTTAGGCCATACCCAAGGGGAGTCCCTCGGACTCTCGGGTTTGGTCATATTCTGCATCAAACGCCGCAACTGCTGGTGCGCGCGGGGGTATGGGTCCCAGTCGGGTGTCTCTCCACCCCAGCTGTCATTATCCTAGCGATTGCGAGTCAGTCACCCTGGCCTCGCTGAACAGTAAAAGGAAATTAACCTGGTCCATGAAGTCCTCTGGGTCAGAGTCGAACCCGTCTTGAGTACCACCGCCGCCGGCGCCGCCCTTCATAAGATTAGCCAACCTCGAGGTCAACAGTCTGAGTCAAATAGCACCTGATCCTGCTTATTCGAGTCGTCGGATGAGTTCTGCTAAAGTTAGCATTTGTGTCGGACCGCACGACGGAGTTATTACTTACCTCCTTCTTCCCCTCGTCACCGTGCGCAGCAGGCGTTGACTGGAGATAACTTAGGTTTCTCCAACGGAAACATCGGGACTGGTTTACTTACCTGCTTCGGCTTTCCTTTACCGGTGTTCGGCGCGGGGGTAGAGGTTGAATCATCCTCCGCACCTACCGTTGACTGGCGCGACTTCAAGTCATCCACCGCCAAATTGTCCTATATTAATTTAGGTAAGTTCACTGAGTATCTGCCGGATGCACGACTCACCGGAACAGCGCCACTCTGCGAAGCTTCATCACCACTTTTGTCCTCGCTGGTATCGCCGGTACGGGACTCCAGGTCCGAGGTTGGAACAGTCGCGTGGATATCGCTGCCCGGAAAATCGAGATTGGGGCCGAGGGGTCAAAGGGCAATGTAGACGATGTTTTTGAAGCCCTTTGAGCCCGGCGGGGTGGTCAAACTAGAAGCCCTAGAGGGTAAGTTAGTATTTTACTGTCATGGACCATCGTGTGTAGGGATTGTTGCTCACCGGTCTGATGTGTTGGCCGGCGAGACACTGGCAAATGAGGCATTGCACCAGTGCTGCATGCGCAACGGACTCGGCGGGGCCTGGAACAAATATCCCACATCCAATCCCACACTTGGGGTTTGTGCAGCCCCCTAGATCCAATGCCTCCATGATTGGGAACAGATGGAGGGCGGGAACGATGGGGGAGTCAAGAGAAAAGTTGCACGATCCCGCAGCCATCATTAAGTAATCGTTTCATGACGCACGCGCCGTCGGCATGGTGAGCCTGAGCCCCGTAAAGCCAGGTCAATTCTATGTAGTGCAACTTTCTCAAAGTCATTTCACAGTATTATCTGCCAGCGATCACATGGGCGCGTTTTTGAACAGATGTGTCATTTCAACTTTTTTTAGCGACGTGATCATTTTGTGACGGAGAGCTGAAAGCTAGTCCGGCACACGAGGTTTGAGGGTGGTGAATCCGACGAAGTAACTGGCGTAAGTGTAAGATTGACCGAGGAATCTGATCTACGCTACAGGTTTATATACTGAATCACGGTTTGTATCTGTTTGAATGATAGTAGGGATCGTGGTAATATCTGGACTGAACGGAGGTAAAGGAGTGTCGGCGTCTGCGGGCGCAGAGTGAAGTAAAAATGGTATGGTAATGAGCGCGAGTGCCGTAGCACGAGAGAGGAAAAATAAGTCCGTTACATACGCCCTCCAGGTCGCCGCATGGGGCGACCTCAACCCATGTTCGTGTCTTCGCTCTGTGCCGTCGACGCCCCAGCCGCGTGCGATTCCAGATATTTGAGTAGGTCAGTTTCGGACATATTGTCGAAATTCTGAGGGACGGGCGGCATATCGAGGGACGTCGAGGCGATTTGAGCGGGATTAATGGTGGTGATGGGAGGAGTATTGGCCGAGGTGGACTGAACCTGAGCAGCGTCAAAGGTCGGGGCCGGAGCCGGGGCCGAAGTCGAAGCCGAGGCCGAGGCGACGGGTTCGCTGGTTGAACTTGCGCCTGAGGCGGGGGAGCGTGGTTGGGAAGGTGCTGACGCGTTTTAGCACCATTCCTGCGTCCACCGCGTACAGCCTGACCACCGTTCCCCGCACCCTGAGTACGGGCGAGGATGGCGGCGCGGACCTCCGACTCGTTGCGAGACTTCGCATACGGCTCGCCGCTGCGAGCCTGGCGCTCGAGCTCGCGCTTGCGACGCGCTTTCTGCTGCTGGATCCAGTGGCGCTCCTTCTGGCGCTCAATGGCCTCGCTGCTCTCTTGCGAGACGAGGGCCATACCGCCAGGAACGCGGTACTCGCCAATCTGGTGAGGATGCACAGACCAGGTCTCCCAGGTAGGAATATCAAGCTGCGCACCGTCTCCGCTAGTCGGATAGACCTGCTGCTTGGCCTGGTCATCGAAGTATGCCCAGACGTCATTCGACGAATCGAACGCGATAAGGTGCATGGCAAACTGCGGATAACCCAAAGGGTCAGGGCCGCGTTTGCTCTCGTGGTTGAACCACAAGCCTTCGTTGTGGGTAACGAAGAGCGCGACCTGCTTAGCAGAGACGGCGACGTAGGTACCAGTGTCCTGGCCCTGGCCAACGAGTACAAAGAGCTCGCGGCTCACGCGTTTAACGGCGTGATGCTTGGCATTCCAAGCATTGAACTTTGGGTCCCAATACTGAGCATCGGGAACAGGACCAGTGAAGAAGTCACGGTCTGAGGTTGGAGCAGTGTAGTCGGAGAACTCGTACATGGTCGAGAGAGAGATGGGGGTGGAGTTGCGGTGTTCTCTATAGCTTATATCGCTGGCAAATTCCGACTCTGCGTACTCCATCTGGATTCCTCCGACAAATAGTTCGGGATCCGTGGGAGGTTGTCCTGCACCATAAGGTAATTCCCTGATATCCGACACCCCCACAGCATCCAGATATTCGCGGAAACAGGATAAGCGAGCCGCCTGGTCATATGGCATCCAGGTACGATCTCCGCTTGCCCACTGCACTTCAAAAATTGCAGAGGTTCGTCTGCCATGGTGGCCAGTGATTTTCTCTGCAGGCCACTCATTGTCTTCGTAGTCTGCAGTGATCCCAAGCTGAGAATCCAACCGCCCGGGGAACCGACGGTCGTCGTTGGGTACGTGGATCCGCAGCAGTGCAGCATGAAACACATCATGCACACCGCGTTGCTTCAAATTCGAGGGAAGCTCCAATTGGAATGAACCGTTCCCAAAATCTCTTAGTACGCGGTAGGGCCCGATGTACTTGGGAATGAGTTTACGGGCAAGGCCCTTCTCAAATTTGATGTTCTTCGTAGAAAGGTAGACTAAATCTCCTTCTTCGAACGGTGCATCCTGGCGTTTGCGGTTCGCGGCACGGGTCTGTTTGACGCGCGCCGCGATCATGCTATCATGCGCCGACATGATTGCAAGTCGGCGTTGGAGTGCGAAATTCGCAACACCGGGATATTCTCGCGTCCGATCGGGGTTCCAAATTAAGGAACGGGGCATATGACCTGTGTTCAGGAAGAATGGGGAATACCCCGTCGTTTCAGACCGCGCTGAATTCATCGCAAACTCAATTGCGGGAAGCTTGGCAACCCAATCCTTCTGATTGGGTTGAATGCATTGGCGGAGCATCTGGGTCACCGTGCGGTTGGCCCGCTCTGTCCCACCGTCGGACTCCGGATGATATGCACTAGACATATTAAGCTTGGTTCCGATTAGCTCGTGCAACCGTTTCCAAAAGGTACTCGTGAACAATACATCACGGTCGCTCACGATAGACTTCGGAAGTCCGTGCAGCTTGTAGATGTTCTCAAACATCAGTTCAGCAAGCTGGCGCGCGGTATAATTGATCCGACTGGGGATTAAATGTACCATGCCTGTTAACAGGTCGATTACGACGGTGATAGAGTTGAATATCCCGTCGCGGTTCTTGGATTCTGGCAGCGGACCGACGAAGTCCATGCCAAGAGTTTCCCATGGCTTCGAGGGAGGATTGAGCGAGTGTAAGAGGCCGTAAGGCTTCTGGGTACTCGATTTACTACGACGACATGTAGTACACGTCTCGCAGAAACTCCGAGTGTCCTCAACCATCTGTTTCCACCAGACATGGTCTCGCAGATAATCCAAGGTTTTTCGGACACCGAGGTGAGCCAAGATTGAGTGAGCCTCCGAGATTATGATCTCCCGGAGGTTTCGACCTTTGTAGGCGATAGCAGGGATGCACAATAAACGCACATCCTCTTGCTGCAAATAAATCAATCCGTTTTCAACCTCAAAGTTGCGGAAAGCTTGCGGCGTCTCAAGAATATTCTTGAAGAAGGGGTCACTCCCATACTGGTGAGCAACAAGAGACACAACATCTAGGCCTCTCCAGCCACTGTTCACGACTTGAAGCAAGGAATCATCCATGTTTTCAATGTCGTCGACGGTGTGGTTGAATTTCTCGGCTGTATCCGAGTTGCCGGCAGGTTGATCGCCGTCGGCTGTATCGGGTCTGCTTTCTGCCGCTGCCTTCGCTGGCACTTCGTTCGGGCTCGTCGCCGTTTGGGCTAGCTCCACGCCGGCAGGGGCCAATTTACGACTCCTGGTGGGCATCTCCTGTGTTGGGCTAACCACAGGTGTCTTTTTCTGTTTGGCTCGGGCAGGTTTAGACTCAAAATTCGATTTTGAATTCTGGTGAGGTTTCCCTGTATCCCCGCCCTCCTTTGCCTTGGTACGGGGTCTCAAGGCATACCGCTTCGAGTTCTCGCCCTCCAGAACATCTGTGCTGGTGACCGACCGCTGGGAGTTCCGTAATTCCCGTGCCATTGACCTTGTGACTCGGTCAGTCGCGAGAGCGGCAGCCTCGCCTCCGGCGAAGACGGGCATTGAAATGGCACCCAAGTTGAGTACATCCATATCGATGACATCGTGGTACGTATATTCTGAACGAGCGCGCACAGTTCCTGGCGCCTCATTTGAATATATCCGCGACAGCGCGTCTGCAAGAACATTTTCTGTCCCCGCAACATACTGGATCTCAAAATCAAAACTAGATATTTTTTCGATCCAGCGGGCCTGTCGCCCGGAGAGATTCTTCTGGTTCACAAGGTGAATCAGCCCTTTATGGTCTGTGATCCAAGTAAACCGACATCCTTGCAGAATGTCTCGATGGCGGAGCATCGCCTCCACACCCGCGAGCATCTCAATCTCGTGGACGGGGTAGTTTTGCTGCGCCGAGTTTAATTTGGCTGAGAAAAATGCGGCAACTTTCGCAGTTTTCCAATCTTCACCCTGACAGACAACACCAGCAATGCCAGTGCTGCATCCGTCGGTGATCAACCAAATTCGAGGTGCGTCTTTACCGTATTTCAACGGCTTTCGACGATGATCACGGCCCTCGTGAGCAATTCGTTTGCAGTCTTCAAACGCACGCTGATGCGTGTAGCTCCAACGGAAAGGTACCGTATCCCCGGTGAGCCCGTGGAGAACTCCCATTGGGATCCGCACGCTGGCCAGATCATCGGCGAGGTACCCAATGGATCCAAGAAATCCCCGCAGTAAGTCGCGGTTGGTTGGTGTTTTCCAGTTTACAACTGAATCCACCTTGTCAGGATCCACTCGGATACCGCCATCGTCGACGATTCGGCCCAGAACCTTGAGTTCTGGCTGGAGCAACTGCATTTTATTCGCACTGAGGTACAGTGTTTCTCGCTTGAGCACATCAATAATTTTCTTGACATGCTCAATGTGTTCTTCCAGGGTGTTGGAATATATGATTATATCGTCCAGGTAGACGTCCATAAACACCCCGATGAAGTCCGAGAACAGGTAATTCATCAGCGATTGGTACGTCGCCGGTGCATTACAATCTCCCTGTTGCAATACGAGACTGACCATATTGCCATCTGGCGTGCTCACAGCGGTTCGATCAACATGTTCAGGTTTGATCCTGATTTGTTCGTACGCATCCTGCCCGTCGATTAACGAGCGGTAGGGGCAGCGCGAGACTCGCCGCAATATACCTTCTATATCTGGAAGCGGCGAGGTCATTTTGCGTGTGTTCGCATTGCGTGCACGCAGATCTACTACGACTCGAAGTCGCGGCGGGTTCGACTTGGCCTTGGGAATCAACAACATCGGCGCTGTATTGCCGGAGTTGGTAATTTTCCAACGGCCGGTACTCAGGTAAGTCTTGCGCTTCTCGTCCCACTGGGCACGCAAGGCTTCCGGGCAACGCGACGGCCGCCAGGGTAATATTTTCTCCTCATCAATGAGCGGTATCTCATGGTTTATTGCACGCAACGGAGGTAGCGATGTTTCTGACGCGACTTTACAGATAGGCTTCGCATATTCCAACAACTCATCGCGAACCACCTGCATAGCGCTTTCCTCAACCTTCATCGAGTTGGTGTAAACCTTCGCAGTTGCAACTCCTTCTAGAGGTAAGGTGTTAGCGCTGCCTATGCACACGCGGGCGGGATTGAGACCAATCGTCACCTTATGCTGATACAGCCAGGACGTTCCCAAGATCATGTCGTATCCACTCAGATTTGCGACGTAGAAGGTGCGTCGAGCGCGGATCTCCTGATATCGAAAATCCACACTCACTGAGTGGTTGATTCGCGAACGCGAGCCTTGAACTGCCAACTGAAGGACAATTGGGTCGTCTAATTCGGTGCGTCGCAGTTGCAACTGATCCGCAACTGTGGTTGAAATTAAATCCCCAAGGGATCCAGAATCAATGAGCGCGCGGACTGGCTGCTTGTTGACATACACAACCACCACGAGAGGCTTCGCAACGATGCGATCCGGGGTCTTCGGCGTTGACGTGGTACGTCGCAGCCCATTATACCCATCTGCGGGTATCTGAGCCTTTCCGCAGAAAAGTTCAGCATCGTTTTCAGGCACAAGTTCGTCGCCAAACAAAGTGCCGAGGAAGGATATCTCCAAGGTATTCACAAACCCTTCGAGGAGATAGCGCTCCGCGCAGCTCGTTCGGCTGGGTTTGGTCATAATCCAACCAATTAGGTCGAACAGGGGATTAACTAAATCCCTCTCCTCGAGGAAACCAACGAACTTGTGACCGTCGGTCCGGACTTGAACCAGGAAGGTATCGGGACCCTCCAAGTTGTCCGGGTCTCGGAGTATGCGGCACAGCGACGTTGAACCCAAGATTGGGTAAGTCTCGCTATTTTCCGCTAGGTATCGTTTGACCTCGTCGACGAGTAGCTCTTTGATTGTACTGCGGTGAGTTTGAATAAATTCAACCTCGTCAAGTTCGCATTCAATGGCTCGAATGTTTGCATACCAACAAGCTAAGCTGAAGGTAGGCACTCGCAAATATTCGAGCGGAAGTACTGAAATCTCATCGAAATACTCATCAGCAACCACATAGCAGTTGTCCGATACTTGCTCGACGTGGAAGCGCGGCTTCTGGCGCCGCGCGTCGTATGGCGCGCGTTCATCTCCCGGATAAGGCTGAGATACCTCCAAGATCACCCTTGCGCCATTTCCCAGCAAGTCTCCGATGTGGCGAGGAGCTATTACTCGACGGGTAAATACCCTCGCGTTCTCCCGAATCACTTCTTTAATGAATCGGGAAATAGCCGCGCTCTCATCGGCGCGTTCATCGGCATCGTCTGAATCAGAGACAGCCTCCAACTGGGGCATATCCGAATCCGTGGACGACTCGAGAAGTAATTCTGCGTCCGATTCGCTGACAGACATAAGGTCATATTCGGCGTCCCGCTTCTTGCACTCCTCGAGCTCGGTCTGATACCAGGCTACCAAATCGAAGCTCTGGTCCAGCAAGCGAGCGCGAGGCAGCAAGGACTGTGTCTCGTTGGGAAGATCCATGATGGTGAGCATATCCTGGTCTTTGCGCTGAACATGGAACCGGGAAAATTCCGCCTCATCCTCAGTTCCATTCCAGAATGCGTGCTCAAGTATGATACACGCGCCGCTAATCAGCGCATCACCGAGTTCAGCGAGGTAGCGATCCTCCATCGGAATATCGCGTGGCTCAAGGCCAATGGCCTTTTGCTGTTTGTGCGCGTACCAAAGGTTAAGCATGAAGGTTGGATTCTGCAGATGCTCATCATCTATGAGGCATTCGAAATCGACCATCGAGTCCATAATGAGATACTGCGTGTCCGAAACACGGTACACGCAGAAGCGCCGTTCGTCTTGGTCAGGTTCGACATCATCTCCTGGATATGGTTGACCCATTTCCAGTGAGAGCTCAGCATTGAAGGCATACAAGTCGCCGATGGGGCGCGAAGGACGGAAGTGTTCAACCTGTACGGCGGAAGACTCAACTGAATTTTCGTTTAAATTTTCAGTGGGTATCCCGCCCTCCTCGACGACGGTGTCGGCGTCGAACATCAATCCAACAGCCCCAACAGGCAGAGTATCAAGTACTTGTGTGCTCTCAAACAGCGCAGAATCTCGTTCGTTGGTGAACCGCGCGGCGTGGAGTCCAAACCCAGGGGGTTTACCCTTCTGTTTGGATACCACATTCGTGGTCTTGGGGCAATTGCGGGCTAAATGCCCTACCTCTTCGCAGGTGAAGCAGCGGCCTTGGGCCAGCATTTCATTCCGCTTTTTCGCTGACATTGGCCTATCCTCAGAGGACTTGGCGTGCTTCTGTGGTTTAGAAGGTCCCGCGGTTGGTTTATCCGACTGGGGTTCGGTCGAGGTAGGTTTAATCCCGACAGATGAGGTACGCATCATCGCGCCACCTCTTCCGCGCCCATTCCGCCTGCCGAATCTCGAGGGTTTACCTCGAGTCCCTGCGGAATTGGTGTTCGAGGTGTGGTTCGAAGCCGCGGCCGCATTTGCGGTCGTGTTTCTGGATTTAACATCCAACTTCAACCACACCTCGGCGCGTTCTGCAGCGAGAGCGACTTCATCCCAGGATGAAATTTCTCCATCCAGATCTTTGCGGTACAGCTCTTGCTGGATATCCGCACGGAGGCTGCGCCAAAATCTAACCACTTTCTCCTGGTCATTGGGCAGTCCCACGACGCGCCACAGCTGTTCGAACGCAGCAATGTGCTCAAGAACAGGCTTGGCGTTCTGGTAGCAGCGGTTCAGCTGATCGCGCATTTTATTGCGGAAATCAGCGGGGAAGCAGAAGTCGAACAGGTCAAGGAAAAAATTCTCAAGCCCGTATGTTCCTGGCTTCCGAATCACGACCTGTTCGTAGAAATCCAACGCTTTCCCCGTCAAATAGTATGACAGGAAGAAGAGTTGGTCCGATGCTGGGACTCGTCCAACCCGCACAAATGATGTGGACTCTCGACACCAGCGGTAAAACAACGTGGCATCGGGGGATCCATCATACTTGGTAGGTGGAATTGGCTTCAACAGCATCTTGTGCGGAGCTTTCCTCTTACTCTTCGCAGACTTCCTGCGGCGCTGGGCGTTCTCATCATCGGTGTCCGAGTCAGACTCTGGGTCCGAGCTCGAAGAGCTGTCTGACGAGTCGGATGGGGGAGTACCACCACCATTCCGTGCCGTGTCGCGGATAGCATTCTCCAGGAACTCACCCGGCCGAGTTCTAGCTGGGGTAGTCAACTTGGTAGGTGCTCCCGCATTTGCCGAGGAAGTGTCACGACGAGCGGTCGCGTTCAGAATGTTCTGCTGAACAATTCGCTTCGCCTGACTAGGCAGCGGTCGTTCAGTTCGGTTCGTTGGCTCCGATTGCCTCAATTGACTGAGCCGTTGTTCAAGCTCAGCAATCTCTTGCTCTTTCGTCTGGCCAGACTTCTTACCACCTTTCTTTACAGGTGGGCGCGCAGAGGCAATATTCAAGGGATCATTATCCCTGTTCATTGGCACATCATTGTGCAGCTGCTCCTTGGAAGGATCAGGGGAGCCGGGAAGACTCAAGAGAGGTACGTCGTTGAAGAACCCAGGCGGGGTTGGTACACTCTCTTGTTTAATCACACGATGAATTTCTTCGAAATTTGCGAGCGCATCGCGTTGCGCGGCAAGATCATCATCGGTGAAGTCGATGAGAGAAGGGACCGCGCCGAAGTTGCGCGGGTCGACACCCTTGCCCTTATCTTTCGATGAGCCTTCGCCCGTTGGGACGGCGGCGCTCACGGGAGGTTTGACAGATTCACGCGCGGCACTGTCTGCCTTACGACGAGCAGCGGCAAGGGCCTGCTCGGCATACAAGCGATGGCGTTCTGCCAGTCTCACGAGTTCATCGCTACTCATGTTGGCCTCAGCCTGGTTGATGGTAGACTCAGACACGGGGGTACCGCGATGAACAGCAGATATTGATTTATTCTCAACAGGTGAAACAGAGCGCGGGCTATGAGTGCGCGCGTTGCCACGAGTGACGGGGGTCCAGCCACTGCCAACATCCTCGTCAGGACGGGCAGTGCCGAAGTCAACGGCGCCCAGAAGTGGTGGCGCCGATGAGCTATCAGACTCGCCGACGGCGAGCTGCGAGCTGGCAGTGCCAAGCTCGACTCCCACACCGCGCAGCGGAGTGGGAGGTCTCCCCGACACCACCGAGCTGAAGGGCAACTCGGGGGTGACCGGGCGAGACAGTTTTGGGGAGGAGTGGGGGGAGCGAGTGGAGCGAGCTCCACTCTGGGAACGAATGGAAGCAGTAGGGGACGTACCTCGTATCGAGGGCGGTGCCGGGGCAATCCCCGCACGCACCGCTCCACGAGTGATATGAGCGGGTCCTTGGTCCATAGCGTAGATAAGTATCGGTTGGGGGGCGTCCAAGCAAGGCGGCGTCGACGGTTGATCAGACCGAGGGGAGTCCAGCGAAGCAAAGACGAGAGGCGAGCAGTTAAAAATATGTGACGGAGAGCTGAAAGCTAGTCCGGCACACGAGGTTTGAGGGTGGTGAATCCGACGAAGTAACTGGCGTAAGTGTAAGATTGACCGAGGAATCTGATCTACGCTACAGGTTTATATACTGAATCACGGTTTGTATCTGTTTGAATGATAGTAGGGATCGTGGTAATATCTGGACTGAACGGAGGTAAAGGAGTGTCGGCGTCTGCGGGCGCAGAGTGAAGTAAAAATGGTATGGTAATGAGCGCGAGTGCCGTAGCACGAGAGAGGAAAAATAAGTCCGTTACACATTTCAACTTTTCTTTTTGGCTTTTTTTTTGGGTCAGGTGTCATTTCAAGTTTCAGCTGTCATTTCAGTTTTTTATTTATTGGACACTATATGGCCCATAGGCGAGCAAGAAGGTGCTCTTGAAGCTTTGGCCAGAAGTCCTTAGTACCGTGTTAGCTCAGCGGGTTACGAGCTCAACTCAGTGAAAACCTCATTGTAGGAAAAATTGAAGGAACAATCTTGCAGATGGTTTTGCCCTCCCAAATTTGGCAGGGGAAACCTTGCCTGGGCCGTAGTTTAGGTTTAAGTTCAATTAGAGCAATTCTGTCTCAACGATCACTTGAAGTAGCACTTCTAGACCATAAAATGTGTTCACATTGGGTGAAATTTCCAACTTGAAGGAATCTCGTAAATGGTGCCACCCTGCCAAATTTGATGGAGGAAATATTGCAAGGAGCTTAGAGGGGGATTGGCGCAATTCTGTCTTAACAATCCGCAGTAACAGTGTTCTAGATCGTATATACCCGTGCACATTGAAACAACCTCCAAATTTCGAGGAATAATCTTGTAAATGGTGTTCCCTGCCAAAAGTGGCCCGGTTTATAGTTTGTCAGATATTTAGTTCAATGGGAATAAGGCGGGAGATTGACTAAATAATGAGTTTAGCAAAGGATGGGTGGTTCAGATTTGTGCTCCTGGCTCTAAGCATGGATGAATAGCAATGTGTTGTCGTGGTCCAATTTGTCCCAACACCACATCATGTTGTCGATACATCTACTGGCCTTAGAGAGGTGGTGGTATGTTGATCGCGCACACCAACCTGTCCCACGCCACGAGCGCATCTGTAAGTTCTGCACAGTGGAGGTCGAAAGCCCAGAATATGCATTCTTGAGCTTGCGTGCCAGATTCTTGGATAAACTCTTCCTTCCGTGCTGTGCCGAAATTGCAGCAAAAATGGCGCAACTCACAACTGTTGAGATGTTGAAAAGGCCATTATATATGAGCGCTCAACTATTGTGTCAGTAGGGAAGTACGTGCACTGGCACGAAGTCCTTCAGGAATTTTACACAGTTCCGCTGCAATGTCCGTAGAGTATTAGCTCTGAGTCGAAGCTGATGAGTTGTAGGTTATTTTTTTGCCACTCTCCGTCGTGTGGGTTCAACCGTGGGGCGCGGGGAAACTCGTGAGATCTGCTTGCTAGAGCTTGGAAGATTGGGAATGGTCCAGGGGCGATGGTGGATTTTTACTTGCTTTGTACACCGGGACAATTCCTAGTCTCTTATAAACAGACGCTACAATGAAAACAGCAGTACCTCGCATCATTGTAGTCTGTCAATTTCCCGCTGTCACCGATTGGTCACCGATCGGAAGTCGCGGTTATGATGTAATCACGAATTTCTCGAGACGGGCGCGCGCCATGAGGCGCATCTTCTGCCAAAGCAATAATGAAATTGGATTCAAGCCAACAAAACCTTCATCTTCCATGCTCAAAGTTTTCCAGAACTGAAGCAGTGAATTTTCAGTGTGAGGCTGCTGACCAATGTTGGTCTTGCAGTTTACGGTCCCAGGGAGGAGTCAAATTGAATCGCAGTGGACATGCGCGATTTGGGGGTTACCTTAAGCTTGTAGAGTCCCCAGGTTCTCTGTGGAGTGTTTGGAACCTGCGGGAAGAATATAGCGAATATTCAAAATAACTGCGATCACCTGACATCAGGGGCGTGGTAAACTACAGACTAGACAATCCCTGGGAACCGGCGTTCGCGATTCGGACAGTGCCGTGTAATGCTACCTACCTACCTACCTACCTACCTACCTACCAATGAACTTGTGTGGTAACGGATGACATGACATGAACTAGTGGTCAAAATAGTACAGTAGGTTCGGTGCGTCGCTCATTCAATCATTGCGTTTAAGTAGCTTTTTCCCAACAATGATGATTTAACGCTCAGGTTGTGTTTTTTCACTGTGATTCACCACCTTGGGTATTTGACAGAACAAGTGATATGTTGCATTCGGCCACAAAAGCCAAGACAGCTCGAATGTTTCGAATTATGGCTCCGCATGGTTAGTGGGTGCGGGTTGTTTCAGCCCTGAAGTTTCCCGTGAGCCACAGGATGGTTCCTTGAGCGCCGCTCATCGCAGGCATTATGCCACAAACTCTGACCGGTACACTCGGAGCGAACCGAAGGGCGTCGGGTCCCCACCCGTGGCACGCAAAACCGTGGCCACAAACCGCGGGCGCCGTCACGGAGCGAAACAAGGCCCCTGCTCTGTCCGGTCACCGCCCGTGGCAAAACCGCGGCCAAAAACCACGGGCGCCGTCTTGTGCAAGACCGGGGACACCGGTGTGCGATCCGAGTGAGTATATCTAGTGGACATCGCCGTGAAGGCCAAAGCCTCGACACACTCACAATGAGCTACAAAGCCTTCAAGTTTTCCGGCCTCACGTGGTGACCTTAACGAAAGGTGATGCGACAACGAAGATCAAGGAGAGAAACTACAGGACATTCGAGACCACTCCAGACTCGACCAATAAATATCACGCAACAATCGATTACTGGCGACACCATATTACGATGATTGGTTCTCTCTCTGCCCCAACGCCAACAACGCCATCGCAGCATTCGGTACAACGCAGGCGCTGAAGTGGGCTGATGTCTACCTGGTTGGCGCGCAGAAACGCTTGCAGCCGTTTATTACGGGAATCGCTCTCTCGCCGAGTGTTCTGGTTGCGATGCAGCAGCTGTGTGCGTACGAGGTAAACTATCGCGAAGGTGTGTGGATTGACTCTGACGCCGCAAGTGTAGACTGTATCGCTGGGCTTTTCCGTGTTCTGTGATTTATTCACCGAGGAGGAGTGGGTTGGGTATTCCTACCTTAACGGTCCGTCCTCCTTCCCACTTTCTCAGTTAAATCACAAATTAAGGGATCGGTTACAGACCTCCAATTCT